>NW_017555888.1:383662-477547 GCF_001854935.1 Bemisia tabaci
TTTCCGTCTCACTTTCCGTCTCACTTTCCGTCTCACTTTCCGTCTCACTTTCCGTCTCACTTTCCGTCTCACTTTCCGTCTCACTTTCCGTCTCACTTTCCGTCTCACTTTCCGTCTCACTGTCCGTCTCACTTTCCTCCTCACTTTTCTTCCCATCTCACTTACTTTCCATCTCACTTTCCGTCCTGCTTGCACTTCTTGTCCAAATTCCCCCTTAACGGTAGATCACGTTCTTATAAGTTGCCCACTTTATAAAGATATCCGAAAACGTTTTTTTCCCTACTTCTTACCCTCTCTTAAAATTTACTTCTGAATACTCATCCTGTAAAACTTTTTGAATTTATGCGCTCCACTAATCTCAAAATTTAACCTTTCCCCCTCAACCCTTTTGTATTTTTACTGATATTTCCATGTAAATTTATTACTGTTACTGCCTTCTTTAGAGGTGTAAATGGCCTTAGATGCTAAAGCACCGCTTTAAAATAAAATTATTTTACTACTACTACCATATGTAAATTTATTACTATTACTGCCTTCTTTAGAGGTGTAAATGGCCTTAGATGCTAAAGCACCGCTTTAAAATAAAATTATTTTACTACTACCATCTATCTTTCCATCTCACTTTCCATCTCACTTTTCCTACTCTCTTTCCTTGTCTCTTTCCTTGTCTCTTTTCTTTTCTCTTTCCTTATCTCTTTCCTTGTCTCTTTCCTTGTCTCGTGTTTCATGTAGGCGTTTGAATAGTCAGTACAATACTATGAAGTATTAAAGTAGCTGAAAAAGATATAAAAGGGAATGGTGGGGAAGTATAGATAATAGATCAGGATAGCATGAAACGTAAGAAAGAAATGAAAGATTGGAAATATTTCATGAAATCCAACGAGGCTGTGAAATATTTCATATTTTTCAGGGGCTAGAGTATGCAACCCGCACTCAAACACACAATAATAGAAGAAATTCACTATTTTTACATTTCGCGAAACAGGGAAAGCAACCGGTATTTTTCGATATCTTTCATAAATTTCTGAAATTTCATGAAATATTTCGCCTGAAATTTCAAGATTTTATTTTTCATGCAATTTTGCCACCCTGTAACAGATATGTATCTGTGAAGTTTTGATACTTGTTCAAACACAGCACAATTATCGATTAAAAATAAAATGCATAATATACATTAAAGACGTGTCATTAACTTCCGCAAAAACAGTGGCGCCATCTGCGGTAGGTTTCGACTCGACATCAGCAGGGGCTGCATATTGTAATTGTAGCAAATCAAATAAATTTCGGACGAAAATAACTTTACTGAAGCGAGTCCTCCTCATCCGTAGATTCCCATCATGTATTTCTCACAAGTATTCATACTGGAGCTGGAGGTGATATTGTATTTGGGATGCTAAGAAGCGTAACTTGCTCCGATGAGCAGTCAGGCTAGGATACAGGTAGGTGAATAATATCTCTCTTTTCTTCCCGTTCTTCTCTCTCTTTTCTTCTTGTTCTTCTCTCTCTTTTCTTCTTGTTTATCTCTCTCTTTCTTCTTGTTTCTCTCTCTTTTCTTCTTGTTTATCTCTCTCTTTTCTTCCTGTTCTTCTCTCGCTTTTCTTCAATATCTTTATTTCTGTCTCGTGTTCTCTGGTAGAATAAATTTCACTCAATTGATAAAGTATTTCGATGTAAGAGGATGCAAAATCAATGGCAAATCTTGGGACGCCCAGCACTGCGAAAATTCTGGATTCACGTTTAAGAGGGGAGCATTTCAGCCCCGAAACAAAAATCTCATCGCTATGATGGCGTTCGGGCGGGATATCTCGCAAACTTTTCTTCATTTATGAGTAATTATACCAAATGTTTCAATAATTTATCCATTTGAAACTGTTAGATTGCCTTGTTGCCGTTTCAATAATTTTTTAGTCCGGATGACTTTTAATCATCCTGCCGCGACGGCAAATATGCCGGCTTTTTCATTCGCTGTAGCAGCGCATGGAGAATCATAGAGATGAGCTTGTGTAAAAAAGGAAAACTAAAATCCGCCCATTCAAAAATGAATGGTAAATATACGTATATTTTACCCAAAAAATCATGATTGAAGGTCCGGGACTCGTCTTCCAACCGCAGAGGAATTGGAGGGCCCGAATCCAGGACTCTCCACCATAAGAGAAATCCCAGAAATATATCACTGAAGGAAAAACTAAAAACCACTTTTTCAAGGATAATTAAAGTAAACATATGTATATGTCACAGAAAAAAAGAAGAAACAATCAGAATTGCAGGTCCGGGACTCGTCTTCCGTTCGCAGAGGAATCGGAGGGCCTGAATCCAGGACGCTTCATTCACAAGAAGATAATATTTTGATGAGAGAAAATGGACGTATATTTCACATGTTTCTGAGGAAAAATTTAGAAATGAAGAACTTGCATTTAAAATAAACGTGGGATACTGGCAATTACATTTCCCAGAGAAAAAAACTGAACCCAACAAAAATTTAAGACAAGCTTATCTCCATGATCCTCCAGCCGCTGCTGAAGCGAATGAAAAACCGACATATTTGCAGTTGCAGCAGGATGAATTACATTCATCCGGAAAAAATTATGAAAACGGCAACAAGACAATTTTACAGTTTCGAATGGATAAATTATTAAAACATTTAGTATAATTACTCATGAATAAAGGAAATTCTGCAAAATATCCCGCCCAAACGCCATCACTTTGTGGTCAACTCCCTAATGTTGAAGTTAGAAACTTTGCAATGTCGTAACGGGAGAAAAAAAATTTACCTCGGTCATGAAACTTTCAGGAAAGTTGCATTTTAGACGGGAGAACAAGAGACTAAAATGTCAGATTAATTTACCGAGAAACGGGCCCATGCCATCGTGCTACCTCCAAACCCTAAATTTTTAAGTTTAAAACTTAGCATCGTTGCAGGAAAAAAAATTTCCCGATCATACACATTTCAAAATTTACGCATCTCTCATATCGGAGATTAAAATTCAGACCAATCCGAGAAAAAAAAGGGGCCAATGTTAGAAATTTTTTCGCAAAATTCATAATTGTGAAGCTTAAAACTTCGCAACGTTGCAACGGAAGCAAAAAGATTTTCTTGGCCATGAAAATTTCAGAAAAGTCGTACCTTATACCGGAGAATATGTACTAAAAATTCAGATAAATCCAATAAGAAATGTTGCGGAGGGAATTCAGTTGCCCTACGTGAACCTTTTTTCCAAAAAGCCTAAAAAACCCATGAAGTCGCAATTATATCTGTAGGAGCTCCAACAACCTGTTTTAAAATTGGACGTATTTCTATCAAACGGAACTATGTGCATTATGACGTGAGCCCTGTTTTGCACATATTCTTAAGGGTCTCAGGGCTCATGTCTGAATGCGCATAGTCCCGTTTGATAGAAATAGTCCAATCGTGGTTTTTAGTATCTGAGAGTTCTCTTGACATCCCAGCTCAAATTTTTCGTTCACGACCAACTTCGATTTAAACTCCCTTCAAGAGCACCATGCCGAGTTTGATAGTTTTCGAACTGAGAGATACAATTGGATTGCATTTTGCAAAAAGGAACCACTAGCATTGCAATGTTGCTAAGATTGTGCAACTTCTTTTGCCTTGGAGGAAAAACCCGATTATCCATTAATAATTTCTATTTTACTTGCTAAAAACTGTAAATTTAAGACAAAAATCACCATCTAAATTTCATAGTTTTTCACGATTTCCGCAATTTTATTGCAAAAGATGAAGTTGCACAATCTTAGCATCTCTGCAATGCTAGTGGTTCCTTTTTACAAAATGCAATCCAATTATAATACTGCCGTGCTAGGGGAAAACACCGTATGAACCTTCAGGCGTTGCCATATTTCCCCTGATAAAACCCGAATTTCTTATTAAATGCATGCATATTTTTCCTCCAATTGTTTGAATGATTTGGTTCGCAATTTAACCCACCATTGCGAACCAAATCGCAATTTAACCTAAAACCCTTGAAAATTCAAAAGAAAAATATTCCTAAATTTCCTCAAAAATAAACCTTGTATCGAAGGAAATTTGGCAACTCTCGGATGTTCATACGTCGTTCTTCCGTAGCACGGCACAATAGGCAACGTGGAATGCAGTTAGACTGATTTTCAGTGGCGTGGCGTGAATTGCGATGTATCGATTGTTATGTCATTTGAACCTATGGTAAAGAATCGATTATTAAGGGGTTCGCTGCGAACACCCTGTTTATCGATCCTTTTCCATAGGTTTAAATGGCATAACAATCGATAAGCCGCAATTCACGCCACGCCACTGCTGATTTTACTAAAATCCGCCCAAATGGCGACTGCTAGTATCAGTGGTGAGGAAGAATACTGTGCCAGCTCAGTTTGAAAAACTGAGAGAATAGACAAATGGTCGATTCGTTCGCGATTAATTCTGAGAGCAGCAGGTCGATTGTTGAATCGTTATCGAGTGATCTCGATCGATAAATCCCTATCTTCACAATGCAATATATCGATCAAGGTCATTCGATAACGATTCAACAATCGACCCTCAGGAAGGAGTTGGAGAGATTTTACCGTGACGAAGCGATGAACCGTGAATTCAGGAACAGCTCTGATGCAATGTGAAAATTCCCAGTTTTCGTACACCGCCTTGACGAATGTTGGAGAAACCGCAAAAGAATCACTGCAAAAAAAGAAAAGAATGCTTTAATAAATCAATTCCACATAAAACTGTAATAAATATTATAATAATATCGTTCCCAAGGAGCATAGAGCAACGGAAATTTGAAAGAATGGTCAGTGTTAATGGAAAAAATTGAAATTTTTTACCATTTGAATTGCATTATTTTTACATGATTTGATTAATACATTCCCATCGTAAACGATCGAATAGTTCTATGTATAAGACAGTCAAGCGATTTGCAATACAAAAAAGCGCACCTTATCGCAATTTTATTCCAATACATTTTTAAAAGAGGAGTCCCTTCAGACAGGGGTTAGACAATATACGCATCACTCCAATCTGATGGCAGTAACTTTGCCATGTAATAGAAATTTATTGGAACATTTGCTGATTTTATTTTAAAACAAAATTTACTACCGCCCTCCCGCTATTTATCCCGTTACGTGTTATGAAGATGTATGTATACGATTCCTACGGCTCAGAAAAATTAAACTTTATAATACCGACCAAAATAATTGTTCATCTGCGAACCACAGATTGTGGCTTTAACTTGTTAATTAATTTTAAAAAAAAAAGAAAAAAGAAAAAAAAAGAAAAGAAAAAAAAATACTGGGCTTTGAAATACGTCTCTGGATTGGTTTTACAGATTTAGGAAAACAAGTTGAGTCAACTTATTAACTCGTCTTTTCCATCTCGAGGAAATATACGGACATTTACAACGTATGAATGATGGAACTTTAGTAAGAAAGAACACATCGTGTAAGAGGAATCAGGCTTTTACCGTACGCTATTTCAATTGGACTGCATTTTGCAATTTGGAACTATAAATTTTGGCCCGGTTTAAAAACAACATATGTGCCATTAGTTTCCCTGTCCACACAAGTGTTTTTTCAGATGAGGCAGAATTTATAGTTCTAAATTGCAAAATTCAGTCAAATTATTATTCTTACTCCATGCGCGTCTAGGAGAACGTAATGCTATAATTACATGCCCTGTTCACACGCCATAGTCATACCTCAGAAAAATTGAAAAAATGGACGTTAGATGAAAAATGAACATGGGACCGGTTTAAAAGACGCCGCCGTGTGCTCAGGCCAAAATTCAAGTAGATTTCCTTTTAAAGCCTGTTCTTTACGGGCACGATAAGCGCTGCCTTAGAGAGGCTGATAAGCCTCTGAAGTTTAAGGTGATTCGATGGACGCCATATTTTGTGTCAGAACGGCATGCGACATATCGCATCAATTGGTTCCATTTTTCCAGCTACTCGTCATTTTTCTCCAATTTTGAGATCGCAATTCTGTTATCAGGAGACTATAGCACTCACTTACCAATTTTAACAAAGAAAATCAACGTAATAAAGGCGTGTTTTTTTTAGAGAGAAAACATCGCATTCGATACTGATATCGAAACCGCACTCGAATGCGATATTTCCTCTCTGAAAAAACCACGCCTTCATTCCGTTGAATTTCTTTGTTAAAATTGGTAAGAGAGTGCTTTAGCTTCCTGACAACAGAATTGCGATCTCAAAATTGGAGAAAAATGACGAGTAGAGTACGTGTATAGCGAGAGTATGGACAGATGTGAAACTCCGAAAATCCATCAGGCGTTCACCGATGCTTCGGCGAATAAAGTTAGGGCCCAGAAATGCAGCCAACCTATGAATTTCAATTATCCAGAACGATTTACTAATACTATTGTTACGAACCGTCGTTTATAAAGCACGTATTTGACTCAGTTTATGCATAAATTTACTCATTTGTGCGGAAGAACGCTCACTTCTGTACATTCTTGGCCATCTTGGTTAGAATTAGAATCTGCAGACTGGCGGTGAAATTTTGTGTGGTAGAAGTTGATTATAGGGATGACCGCACTTTTGGGCCCTAAGACCTCCATGAAGCGATCTGTCCATACTCTTGCTATACAGGTACTCTAATGACGAGTAGGTAGCTGAAAAAATGAAACCAAGTGATGCGATATGTCGCATGCCGTTCTGGCGTCCATCGAATCACCTTAAAGTGTATCCCAGAAAATAAACACAAACATTTCTATGAATGGTAGGTATGTAATTCTGATTCCGCAACTTTGTACTTCGCGCAAAAAACGATCGTGGAGAGCCTGCAAAACTTTAGGTATACTTCACGCATCGCGCCATCTCGTCGAGCCTACGCTACGGCGCACAGTGGATCGGGTCAATAGGAGAGGTCGGACATAATCTGGAAACTTGAATAGCTCCATTAAATCAAAACTTTGAGATTTAAATAAGGCTCCATTGGTTTTCTCGTAAAATTCTCCTCCAGAAACACCCCTTCAAATTTAAAATTTGACGAAATGAACCTAAAAATTTGCAGTTTTAATCAAAAATTTCATGTCCGACCTCTCTGATTAACTCGATCCACTTTGCGGCAGAACCCGAAGCGTTGTCTCGCTCTCGGCTTTTGCCCCGTCCAACTTTTCTACCTTCGCGTTAAAGTCTTCGAGTCAGCGAAAAAGAGACCAAACTATATTAAGACCGCGTTCAACAGAAAAGAACCAACGACCAAATTTAAATGGGCAATTTAATTCTTTACGAGAGAACGTTTGGGCGATTCCTTTGAATATTTTAAGGAATTTTTTCCGCACTGGATAGAAAATTCACCGAAATTTGCACGAGTATCCGCACAACCGTTTACATGTAAAAAATTAAATTGCCCGATTGAATTTGGCAATAGCTGATGTGACTTGGTTCCTTTCTGTTCAACGCGGTCCATTTCATCCTTCTCGATATGCGAGAAAGATTTGTTCCTTCATAATTGTGATCGAATTTGTGAAAAGGGACTTATTCCCCAAAAAAATGTCTGAGGCTTTGAACTTTGCGCAATAAACGATCATGGGAAGCGCCTGCAAAACTAAAGGGATACTTCCAACATCGCGCAATCTCTACCCGATCTCTCGTCTCTCCTGACTCTCGACTCTCGACTAAGAAATCGCGCTAAGTTCCGAAATGCGCATAAAGTTGATGCTGAAATTATGGAACGAATTGATGCGATATACCGTACGTCGCTCTGACACAGAAACTGGCAACCGTCGCGTCGAATCACCTTAAGGTGATTCGATGGACGCCATATTTTGTGTCAGGACGGCATGCGATTAATCGCATAAATTTGTTCAATTTTTTCAGCTGCTCGTCATTTTTCTCCAATTTTGAGATCGCAATTCTCTTTTCAGGAGACTAAAGCACTCACTTCCCAGTTTTAACAAAGAAATTCAACGTAATAAAGGCTTGGTTTTTTTTAGAGAGAAAACATCGCATTCGATACTGATATCGAAACTGCCCTAGAATGCGATATTTTCTCTCTAAAAAAAACCAAGCCCTTATTACGTTGAATTTCTTTGTTAAAATTGATAAGTGAGTTCTTTATTCTCCTGACAACAGAATCGCGATTTCAAAATTGGAGAAAAATGACGAGGAGCTGAAAAAATGGAACCGATTGATGCGATATATCGCATGCCGTCCTGACACAAAATATGGCGTCCATCGAATCACCTTAACCTCATATCGACGGAAAAACTCCCAAAACTTCGTAGCTCGGTTTGTGACGATGCAGATTTTCTGCCATTCTTAATTTTTTAGGTAAAATGCTACGTCAATAAATTCTTAAAAACATCCGTGACTTTTCTTCTTCGTGAGAGGCAGGTCCAATTCGTAGTCTCCCGGACGAAAGAACGTAACTCTATTCCAAGGTTGCCAAAATTGACTAAATAAATAAATTTATTTTACTAAAACGTACTCGAGCAATTTTTAGTCAAAATCTGTCCGATTTTGGCGTGAGGTCCACGGAATAATCAGTGAAATTTTCAGTCAGAAATGTTCTTAATTTTCCTTAATATTGTGCAATTTGCGGGGAGAGATTTGGCAACATTGAGATGGAGATCCGTTCTTTTGGGGGGCGGAGGGCGAATTGACGGAGAAGAGGAAAACCAACAGGCAGTAAGTACAAGGATTTAGATTCTTTGCACATGCCCTCATGAAAATTGAAGCAAGGAGAAAAATAATTCGTCAGGACAAATTAAGAAAATGAAAAAATGTCAGGAAAAATTGTGAAAATCAAGGAAATCGGGTACGGGTAAAAAGAATAGGACTACATACCTTCAGCGACTCATAATTTTGAAACAGACAAGTCGTGAAGCTGGGAAATCTGAAAAATAATACAAAAAGAAAAGAATAATCGAAATGTATCAAAGGGATGAGAGCCATGATTTACAGTGAAAATTGGGAGTCACACTCTGGGAAAAAAAAACACATTGGATTTAGAGTGTAGACTCTTAAAAACATCGACAAGAAAAAGTACTCTTGATTCTATCAGAATCTAGCTTAAATCAAGAACCAAGCCTCTTAATTTAAGCGGATTTCGTTTTGATTCAAGCAAAAATCCGATTGAATCAAGAGTATATTTTCTTGTCAGTTTTCAAGAGTCTGGACTCTAGATTTAATGTGTTTTTTCCAGTGCATTTTCCGGATGAATGAAAATAAGTCTATGAGTTGGAAATAGGATTAGGAGGTTTTTAAGTTTAGAATTCGAATATGACCAGTGTGAACCGATGCAAATTGCGCAGATGGAGTCATGTGGTGGAAATTTTGTCGGTAGAAGTAATCACTGTGAGCCTCTCTTAAGAATCGTCTTTAAACAACAAAACAAACTAGGTACTCGTAGATCATGATTTGTGATTTTTGAGGCCAAGTTCATGATGCAGAAACAAGTGACAAAATTTATTTCAATTTTTCTAATAGGATACTTCTACTTCTCTCATACCTACATCACCTCTCCGGAATGCGAAATGTTAGAAAGAGAAAAGAAAGTTATTTTCACCTGCAATCAATTGTCCTCGGATAGGAAATCAGCAAAATGAGTTTCATGAACTACGATATTTCGACGCGTGTGGAAATTTTTGAAATTTCAGTCAGACATTATTTAAAATACGCTGAAAATATGAGACCGATGTGATTGGTCGGGAAAGGACTTGACAGCAATGATCTGTTGCCAATTTTTCCAGATGACCATCTCGAGCGCGGAATTTTGAGTTTGTAGAGCTGCGATATATTGGCGTGCATGGAAATGTAATTAATTTTGATCCGAGAATGTTGATAATAAGATATAATACGGACATAGCAACATCATTATTACTGTTTAATTCATTAGTGCGCAGTAAGTTGGAGTATGCATCAGAGATATGGAATCCGTCATATAATACATGCGATAACAGCATTGAAAGGATACAAAATAAATTCCTTCGGTATTTATATTTTAAAAAGCACCATGTTAAGTTCCCCCTCGGAGGACATGTTGGGGATCTGAGGTCCTCGTTCTCGGTCTCTAAACTCCTAACTAGAAGGAAATTAGCGGATTTAGTGTTCCTCTATAAGATTGTAAATAGCTTAATAAATTGCTCTCTAATTTTAGAGAATGTAAAGCTGGTTGTACCGCGATCTGGTCTTCGACCTACATCTAAGTTATTTTATGTCCCGAGAGTGAGGACAGCACNTTTTTTTTTTTTTTTTTTTTTTTTTTTTTTTTTTTTTTTTTTTTTTTTTTTTTTTTTTTTTTTTTTTTTTTTTTTTTTTTTTTTTTTTTTTTTTTTTTTTTTTTTTTTTTTTTTTTTTTTTTTTTTTTTTTTTTTTTTTTTTTTTTTCTAACTTTTTCTTTTCACACTTATGTAAGCATTTTCCTTTTGTTTTCTTTGGTAATGTTATCTAGTCTTAGTTATGATAATTTTATGTTACATTTTATTGGTTTTTGTGTTCCAGACCCATATATTGGATATTGATTTTCTTTTGTGTTATTAAGATATGTTTTGGGGCCCCTGTGGCCCTGTATATCTTTGTATAAGTTTTGAAATAAATAAATAAATAAATAAATAAATAAATAATTAAAGAGTTTTTATATATTTTTATAAAAAAACATACGAGTTCTTCTGAAAGTTTTTAGCAGTCGTTGGTACAGTAAAAGCTCGTTATGACGAAATACGATTAAGACGAAATTTTTTTTCGGTCCCTTGACACGTCCATAAGAGTCAATGTAAAAAAAAAATACAGATTCGACGAAATTTCGAAATTTTGACCCGTAACCGAAGCCGGTTAAGACGAAGAAAAATTTCCGATTTTTCCCCCTGAAATTGGGTAAAAACGACAAAAGAGCCAATTCTTAAGGTAAATAGACTTAGATTTACGTACCTTGACATAAAAAGAGTAAGTTGAAAGTAGCTCGTGGGTAACCTCTGTTTTGCTGGATGACTGAGATGCAATCGACAGTTGACGATAAACCGATTTGCGTATTTTAGAAAAGTTTAAAATTTGGATTTCGTATTGTGTAAAATTTAAATATTTAAAACTGATAAATAATAATCTTTCAAAAAGTCCTTCACTTAAAATAATCCGAAAAATTTCGTCTTAAGCTCAGTTGCCGCTTATGCCGAAAAATTTCGTCTTAAGCAGAGAACGGTAAAAAGATGAAAAGCCGCTTATGAAGAAATTTTTTTCGGTCCCTTCGGTTTTCGTCTTAACGAGCTTTTACTGTAGGTAGGAGGGGCGAGATTTCATAATATTAAAATTGTGATGCGGAAATTAGTTCTTACCTCACACAGTATCCTTATGTAGGGTATCCTTCAGTTCCATGCATGGAGTGCGAACTTTCGGCAGATAGAAACTAGCGGAGGGCAGGGTCGTTCAACTATTCACTTCATCACTTTTACTCGCGAGAAAATTTTTCGCTGAAAGAAATCACTGAAATGAAATACCGAACACAAACGAAACTGATGGTAGTGCACTTCAATTACAAGTTTTTTACACGCGGGCCGGAGATGAGTATAATTTCATATCAAAAGTTCAGAATGATCCGGGTTGTTCAACTATTCATTTCATCACTTTTGCTCGCGAGAAAATTATTCGCTGAAAGAAATCACTGAAATGAAATACCGAACACAAATAAAACTGATGGTAATGCAATTCAGTTACAAGTTTTTCACACGCGGACCGGAGATGAATATAATTTCATATCGAAAGTTCAAAATGATCCTAACTATGAAATCTTTCGACTTGTTAAACCACTACACTCACACCCTCACGCCACGGCTACTCAACTTCAACTACCCGGTCAGAATTTCCGAGCTCGCTCTCGAGTTTTGCAACGTTTTCCTCATTCGTCCCAAAGGCGTGGCTTCAATTTCGAAAATTTCCCTTTTTTTTGGGTTTCCCAGGTGAAAGCGGTACATACACTCAAGAAGGTCGTCCCTCTGACGTAAGAGCGTATCTCAATTTTCAGGTGAGCCCTGTATCACATGTAAATCCATGCTTTTGGGGGCTCATGAGAAAATCGAGTTACGCCCATACGTCAGAGGAACAACGGAAAGAGAAAGCGTTTCCACAATAACGGCCGTCGGTTTGCTAATAAAGAAGGGTCAAGGGTCAGTAGAAAGGGTAGAAAGGGGGGTCCAGGGGGGAGAGAGAGGGGNGGGGGGGGGGGGGGGGGGGTCCATATAACCCTTCCCTCTCTTTCCATCTCCTTCCAACTCATATATTTTTGACCATTTTCATATAGATCAATGAGAACGCCCTCCTTCCTATTCTTCTTTCTTTCAACACAGCCATTTTCGAGTGCTAAGAGACCGTTCATAAATTATTACGTGACGCACTTTTCCAGAATTTTGCCCCCCCCCCCCCCNCCGTTCTTCCTTTTATAAATTTTTTGTGACGTAGGTCCCTATCCTTTAACACGTTAAACGTGGCGTAACGCTCTCCTAGACCCTCCCTCCCATCAGGGCGTAACGTAATTAATAAACGGCCCCTGAGAGATAGATGAATTTCTTTGATTCACTGTCGCCGGGCCGCTGGCTCCATTTAATATGCAACTAGGAACTGCAATTTCTGACTCCGTAAAAACACTTATGTGCACAGGGAAACTAAAGTTATACACATTGTTTCTCGAGCCAGAATTTGTAGTTCCTAATCGCAAAATGAAGTCCATTTTCGAAAGGCTCTATGGTTGCATAGCTAGGCTTTAAGTCGGTTCTTCGAAGTAAATGCCTCCGAGAAAAAAACTGAAACCATCAATTTATTCTTGTGTTAATCCAGTTAAGGTGATTCGATGGACGCCATATTTTGTGTCAGAGCGGCATGCGATTAATCGCATAAATTGGTTCAATTTTTTCAGCTGCTCGTCGCTTTTCTCTAATTTTGAGATCGCAATTCTCATTTCAGGAGACTAAAGCACTCACTTCCCGCAGTTTTAACAAAGAAATTCAACGTAATAAAGGCTTGGTTTTTTTTAGAGAGAAAACATCGCATTCGATACTGATATCGAAACTGCCAGCGAATGCGATATTTTCTCTCTAAAAAAACCACGCCTTTATTACGTTGAATTTCTTCGTTATAGATTGGTAAGTGAGTGCTTTAGTCTCCTGACAACAGAATAGCGATCTCAAAATTTGAGAAAAATGACGAGTAGCTGAAAAAATAGAACCAATTAATGCGGTATGTCGCAAGCCGTTCTGCCACAAAATACGGCATCCATCGAATCACCTTAAGGGATGCTTTAGGTGGGGGGGGGGGGCATTGGTGGTATAGAACAAAATAGTCTTATGTTTATCTCAAAAATACGTTCATAACATATTCACCTTTTACTATGTGACACCTTGCATAAGATTTTAAAGTGTCAACGTCATTTTCAGCTTCTTTCATCATCATCTAGTTGCTCCACGGTTTGAAAGCGCGACCGTTCGTCTTGAGATGCACTGGACGCATCTCTGTCATACGGAACTAATTGTAAGCCCCAATTTGAGTTCCTTTTGAGGATTTTAGAATCCCGGATAGCGCGTTCTGTCAAACGGACCTAAGCGCCATGGAAAAGCATTGCGAGTATAGGACGGAACGATCGCATCGCGTTCCGCAACACCCGCCAATCCAAGCCCCCCTCTCCCTTCCTCTCCCAATGGCGCTTAGTTTCGTCTGATAGAAATACGTCCAAATATGAATAGCGTTTTACACTGGAAAAAAACACATTGGATCTAGAGTCCAGACTCTTGAAAACATTGACAAGAAAAAAGCTTAAATCAAAAGGAAATTCGCTCAAATCAAGAGGCTCGGTTCTTGATTTAAGCAAAAATCCGATTGAATCAAGGGTATTTTTTCTTGTCGATGTTCTTAAGAGTCTGGGCTCTAGAACCAATGTGTTTTTTTTTTCAAGTGTGATCTCCTTGAAATGAAAGGGCTTGGTCGGTCAATCAACCCGTTTAAGTCTAAAAGGACTCAAGCGTCAGAAACTTATGAGTCGTTTAGCTTACACACCAAGACTGCCATGAGTTTTTGTCGCTTCGGTGTATTTTTTTTTTCATAACGAACGGTTCAATTAAAAGAGATGAAAAATGCGGAACACTATAGATAATTGCGGTCGAAGTAAGCGCGGAAGAGGATAAGTATTTGCGCTGAGACGTTGACTTATTTTCCCGGGACGGCAAGGCCTTTGATCCTTCCTGAAAGGCTAGCCCCAACCTTTGAGAGTAAATTTTCTGAACTCATTTTGGAGGGTTAATTAAGGCCGATTGAATCAGGTCTCATTCTATGAAATTATCATCAGTCAAACCCTTTCAACTCTAGAGCTGACTCTAAGGATGTTGACACTTATTTGGACGTAGTTCTACCAAAGAGACCTATGTGGAAGTGAGAAATATGGGGTGTGCTCGTTAGTCTCTTTGCGTGGCGAGTGAATGGGAATAATTGTGCGCCAGTGACGTCAGCGGCAGTGAGTGCGCACTCTGGCGAGGGGGAGATGGTCGTCGGGGCGCTCTAACTCATGAGCCCTGTCCACAACGCTTTCTTGCCATGCCCGCGGCTCATGAGTTCCGCACTCAGCTGCACATAGGTCTCTTTGATAGAATGCAATATCCCGCTTTTCCAATTCTTCAAAAGGAACCACGCCCACTTTTACATTGCTTCTTATCCAGATTTCTAGAGCACACCCCACATTTCTCATCGCCACATAGGTCTGTTTGGTAGAAATACGTCCATTTTATACTTGTTTCGATTCATAAGAGGTTTAATTAAACAAGAGAACCGAATCGCAAAGAGCCAAGAGCGCGCTTCTCGCTTTAGGAGACCATCTTAAATCAATTTTTTCTACTTGATGCGGGTTAATGGTAAATTCCGATGTCAAAAAAAAAAGAAAAAAAAATAATCGTGCAAATATCGATATTCCCTATTTTACATTTTTTAAAGTGAAACAGATGGAAAAAACCTGTAAAAAGGTAGTGATATGCGTCCTCCAGCTTTAAAACCAGCGCAAAATTTGAGAAATTACATGTAAAGATCGTGAGGAAACCGAATAATCGGAAAAAACTCTGAAAAAGAATAAGATCAATCGATCGAATCCCATGAAGAAATTTTGAGTGCCCTTTAAAATGAAAAGTTATAGATATAGAATAGATAGATAGAATTTATTGATGCACACGGCCTATAGTAAACAGCTCTGGCACAAGTCAAATTTACAATTTATACAACAATTACAGCAAAATGAAATTATATAGGTTCCTCAAAAAAGTCTTTTAGATCATAATAAGCTTTATTTTTTAGTTTTATTTTCAATTGGTTAAGGAATATTTTGACGGATTTTTTAAGTTACCAAAAGTTTACCAAAATGAAAAAAAGGGTTGTAATTTGTACCGAGTTTAATAAGACGCGGTCGCCTAATGGGAAAAATGCGTTCTGAGCCTTTTGAGATCAAGCCGACCGTCGTAAATTTTTTCAATGGACCACTAGACAAGGTACGAATTTCAGCATTCTAATACATGTTTCTTAACCAAAATTTCTCGTAAAACACGATACGCACAACGAAAATTACCGAAATTAACTCCTTACGAAGATATTTTATGATTCTTGATTCGTAAATTCAAACCATCCGCTCATGAAAACTCAATGCTCAACGTGATTCACATCGCGCGCTTAACGTTATCATGACAGTCTCTGCGATATAAAAATCTGGCAACCTCAATCTTGACGCTTTGGCTCAGCTGTAGCAAATTGCTAATAGTTTGAACAACACATGGTGGGAAATGAACATTGCTCGATTGAGAGGCTTGCAGAAACCGTTGTAGTGCGCGATTTGACTCACGTAGAGCCTTGAGTTTCTTGTGAGCGGGCAGTTCAAATTCCTCATAACCAATGTGAAATAAAAACGTTAATATCTTTGTTAGGAGTTGGTTTGAGTAATTTTCGTTGTGCGAATCGTGCTTTACGTGAAATTCTGGTTAAGAAACATGTATCAGATTGCTTAAATTCGTACCTTGTCTAGTGGTCCATTCAAAATCCGAGATCAAGAATAATTAATGTTAAGAGCAGGACGTGAAATTAGTTTTTGAGCCTCGTTCGCAGCATATTAAGTCTTGCAGAGGAATAAAACTTCAACCATCTTCATCTCGGCTGAGACCTGATGCAACATTCAGTTAAACTCGGTCTATTATTCGAGGAGAGATAGAACTGTATAGATGTCAATTTTTGGTAAGCTTATCCTAATCCTAATAATAAATCTAATCTTTATCCGGGGCAATTCGGCAATTCGAATGTTCATACGGCGATTTTCCTTAGCACGGCAGTATACTAACATGCACACATCCTAAGCGCCTGTAAATCATTCAGAAACAGTTCAGCACTTCCTCTGCAAAAATGTTTTCATTGTAAAACGCATTGAAAGTACAGCCATGCTAAGGAAGAACGCCGTATGAACATGCGAGAGTTGCCAAATTTCCTTCGATGAAATGTTCACTTTGGAGGCATGTTATTGATATTTTCCTTTGAATTTTCAGAATCTTTAGGTAAAATTGCGAACTTAATCATCTGAAAAACCGGGAGGACAATATTCATAAGTTTACGAGGAAATTCGCGTTTTATCAAAGGGAATTTGGCAGTGCCTGAAAGTTCATACGGCGTTTTTCCTTAGCACGGCAGAGTACAGACATACAATTCAGCTAGGATCAAACATGCCGCAAACGGCCGATTTTTCTTAAGGTGATTCGATGGACGCCATATTTTGTGTCAGAACGGCATGCGATATATCGCATCAATTGGTTCCATTTTTTCAGCTACTCGTCATTTTTCTCCAATTTTGAGATCGCAGTTCTGTTGTCAGGAGACTATAGCACTCACTTACCAATTTTAACAGAGAAATTCAACGTAATAAAGGCATGGTTCTTTTAAAGAGAAAATATCGCATTCGAGTGCAGTTTCGATATCAGTATCGAATGCGATGTTTTCTCTCTGAAAAAAAACACGCGTTTATTACGTTGAATTTCTTTGTTAAAATTGGTGAGTGAGTGCTTTAGTCTCCTGACAACAGAATTGCGATCTCAAAATTGGAGAAAAATGACGAGTAGCTGAAAAAATGGAACCAATTGATGCGATATATCGCATGCCGTCCTGACGCAAAATATGGCGTCCATCGAATCACCTTAAGTAATACGGAGGCAAGGAGGTGTACCAAGAAAAAAAGGAGAAAAAAAAAACCTTCTTTTGCACCGAGTGTAACAAAACGTACCAAGTTGCATTTTGAAAAAAAAAAAAAAAAAAAAAAAAAAAAAAAAAAAATAGATTTGTGAGTATTTTTGAAGTCATCCCGGACCGTCATAAACTTTCTTAGTTCAAAAGTCCGAGATCAAGAAAGAATATGCCTCCTGTCCTCAGCCTTGATCCGACCTGAAATGTACCGCATTGAACAGAAAGGAACCAAGCCACATCAGCTATTGCCAAATTTAATTGGTCGAATTAATTTTTATACGAAAATGGTTGGGCGGATTTTCGTGCAAACAGTGAATTTTCTTCATAGTGCGACGCAAATTCCTCAAAATTTTCAAAGGAATCCGCACAAACTTTCTCTGGTAAAAAATTGACTTGCCCAGTTAAATTTGGCAACAGCTAACGTGGCTCGGTTCCTTTCTGTTAAACGCGGTCCAAATGTATGTTTCAAACTTTCAACAGGCTTAGGCTTCTGTCTTACAGAAGAATGCGAAACTTCAAACTTTTTTAACTCGTCTGAGACTTGATGCAAGATTCAGTTAAAATCGGTCCATTCAAGGACAGGATTCGACGGTGAAAAGACCAGACCACGTATCTCGTTTGCGGTGTTTAAAAAGCTCCGCTACCATTTTATTTTTGTGAGGGAGAACAACTCAATATTACTCCTTGAAATTTTCACTTTTCTAAATTTCAGGTAAAAAGTGCGAATCGAAATGTTGAAATACTGCGATCGAGGAGCTGAAATTATTTTCTGAATATCACAATACGCACGAATACACACGTCGTCACCTTCCGGTCAAAGTATCACAAGTGTCATGCGACGTTTAAAAATTTCCGCCGCCATTTTTTTTTTTTTTTACAGAGACATCGCTCAACAAAGCTGTCCGAAAATTTCACTGAATTTTCTTTGCGCTGCCGATAAAATTCAGTGAAATTTTCAAACAGATTCGACCAGAAATTTCTCCGTAAAAAATAAAATGGCGGTGGAAATTTTGAAACGTCGCATGGCCCTTGTGATACTTTGAGTGGAGGGTGACGACGTAAGGCCCTTGGGAACCGAGGGATCTGGTTTAACATCGATTCTGAATTAAATCAGTGAGAACGAGATCACACTAAATCGAAAAAATGAAAATAATCAAGGCCCACAAAACTGCACAGAAGGTGAAGAAGTTAGTCCCAGAGAAGACTGTTGGTGCCTGAAGAAAAGTACTTGAGGACACTACAAAGGTCCAAGTAGGAACAGATGCGCTATTTTCAATGACCTTCATAAAACTGACTGTCTTCAATGAAAATAAATTGAGAGCATTTTCGAGTTACCGAGTTGGTGTGTTTTTGTTCTCACTAATTCAATCATTAGCACAAAGTGGCATCCGGGAAAAGTCTCTGCCGTTTCAAATCAACAGTAGCGGCGGCAAGATAAGGGGCTTGATGTTGGTTTCGGATAGTGTGAATGTGAAAACAACATCCGGCCGGCTATGGAATGATTTCCGTAACCCTTGCGCGGGGGAGCGCTGCAGTCGCGGGCGGGTGACTGATTCGCGGGGGGAGACATTCTGGCGGGGGGGCGTATGTGAATCGCGCGCGGGCACTACTGTTGTGCGCGAGGGTGACTGATCCGGGGGAGGGGGCCATTGTTTCGATTCATCGAAGAATCGATACACTACAGTGTTGCCAAGCCTATACACCAAATTTTCATGTCTATGGTTTTGAAATGGACATTACAAGTTCGAGTTTGTTCTGAAGATGGAAGAAGAAGAAGTTACTGTTGTTTGTTTACATAGTTCACGAGGAATATGGGGTTAGGTTTTATGCTTCAAATTTATGCTGACTTTAATTTCGTGAATTACTGAATATCTTAATACGTAATTTGGTGAAATTAAACGCCTATTGATTTGGAGATGGATGCTAATGAGGGAATAGGTAAGTACGTAGAACTAATTTTATTTTATCGCTGACAGTCTTCCGGAACTGTAATTTGGGCAGCCCAAAACATTGCCACAGCAGATAACGTAAACAATCTGTAATCAACATAATCAAACAGTCAGAGCATGATTTTCTGTTGAATGGCGTTGTAAACTGATATGAATTTTGTCGACTCATTTTTTTCCCTAAACCTACGAAACACCAAGGAGGCCATTTCTTGGACTTTGGACATGAAACGACTTAATCTGTTTTTCCACAACCATACATCATTGCACCAATATTTTTATAGGTATTGGAAGAACTTTCAGACATTATCTTCCATAAAATTGTAATGTTTAAATATAGCGATGTGTAAGATTGTTTACGTTATCTGCTGTGGCAATGTTTTGGGCTGCCCAAATTACAGTTCCGGAAGACTGTCAGCGATAAAATAAAATTAGTTCTACGTACTTACCTATTCCCTCATTAGCATCCATCTCCAAATCAATAGGCGTTTAATTTCACCAAATTACGTATTAAGATATTCAGTAATTCACGAAATTAAAGTCAGCATAAATGTGAAGCATAAAACCTAACCCCATATTCCTCGTGAACTATGTAAACAAACAACAGTAACTTCTTCTTCTTCCATCTTCAGAACAAACTCGAACTTGGAATGTCCATTTCAAAACCATAGACATGAAAATTTGGTGTATAGGCTTGGCAACACTGTAGTGTATCGATTCTTCGATGAATCGAAACAATGGCCCCCTCCCCCAGATCAGTCACCCTCGCGCACAACAGTGGTGCCCGCGCGCGATTCACATACGCCCCCCCGCCAGAATGTCTCCCCCCCGCGAATCAGTCACCCGCCCGCGACTGCAGCGCTCCCCCGCGCAAGGGTTACGGAAATCATTCCATAGCCGGCAGTCTGGGCTCTGGGGAAGGGTGAACGACGCCAAGCAGCCCGCCCGCCTTTTTCAGTCCGCAAGAAATCGGCACTAGCTTATCTCTTTTCGAAGGAACACAACCGAACTTGCCGCGACGCACTGTGGATCGAAACTGCAAAATGCCGGACATTTGGCTTTCTCGCGAAGGAGTAATTTCTTTTTAAGAGACATCCACCCTAAGAGTCGCATTTTATGATATAGGTATCGGTTTTTCATTTTAGGGCACAGTATAGTGCACACAGCCTCCCAAAGTGGCTCAGGAACTCTCAAGAAATCGATAGCTATAGTGCAAAACCACGTATGTCAGTTTGTGTCGTTCCAGAGTTCCTCCGCTGTCCTGAGTAAAAACCAGCGGCGTGGCGTGAATTGCGATATATCGAGTGTTCTGCCATTTAAACCTATGGAAAAGGATCGATAAATAGGGTGTTCGCAGCGAACACCTTAATAATCGATTCTTTACCATAGGTTTAAATGGCATAACAATTGATATATCGCAATTCACGCCACGCCACTGGTAAAAACGCCGTATAAGCAAGCATTCGAATGTTGCCGCATTTTTATTTATTTTTGAGGAAAGGTATATGAATATTTCTCCTTGAAGTTTCCAGACTTTTTAGAAGAGATAACGTACAAAATTCCCTGAAAAATCGGAGGAGAAATATTCACAAATTTTCCTGAAAATTCGTGATTTGTCGAAGGAAATTTGGCAACGCTTGATGATTCATACAGCGTTCTTTCATAGCACGGCAATCCTGTCATACATTATGGTTTCCTTTGAAAATCTAATTCATCAATAGCTTTCTGTATTTTTCCTCTCCAATAGCAGAACATTCTGTCAAAATTACAAGCTATAATGTTGGTTTGTTTCTCCCCGAAAAAATATAATAGAAGCACACATTTTGAAGCACCGCAATGGAGATACGTGGTTTCGCACAGAATGTTTTCTCACTCGGGAAAAATCTTTGTGCGGTGATATCCTCTTCCGATGGATTTATGACGATTTCAAATAAAGGAAGTTTGTTCTTCTAAGGAAAATATTGAAATACCAAACCACGTATCTCTGTTTGCGACGATGCGGAATTCGTATCAAACCTTATTTTTTAAATGGATAACCAAGTACGTATCGTCAATTCTTAAAAACCTCCGGGATTTATCTTTTCTTTGCTACTTAAATGAATTCTGACAAAAACTTGAAGGATCGATGTTGATTTGCTCTCCTTAAAGAAATAAATAAAATGATAAAAAATAAATTAATAAATAAAAAAAGTAAATAAATAAAAATAAGAGCGAAGATTTTAAACCACCGCCAACGATTCAAATGAGCGTAAAAAAATATAGCCAAAGTGCAAAACAACGCATCTCCGTTTGCGACGCTGCGCTGTAGACTCGTCGTGATGTGTTAATCCTTTGGAAAACCAGTCAACGTAATTTTTTAAAAACTACCGTAAATTTTCTTCCCTGACGGCAGAATATTCTATTCCGATATTGTATGTATAAATTACAAGCCATAGATGGGGCCATCCATAAATTACATAAGGACTTTCCCCCATTTGTAGACCCCCCTCCCTCGATCGTAAGGCACCGTAAGGCATCCCTTACACCCATCTAAAAATTACATAAGGCTCAACTGACCCCCCGACCTTTTTTTCAAATATAGCAGATCCAAGCATTACGTTTTCTTTGAGAAAAACAATGAAATTAGTTTAATATACAAAAATACGTGGAGCAAAACTGAAGATGTTATTTGTCTTTGAGTAGGTATAACAGCATAAAGTTGACCTGAGGTTGAAGTCACTTCCCATCATCCCATGGAGTGGAGAAGAGGAAATCGAGAGAAATTACAGGCGCGTGGTCCGATCAGTCAGCAATCGGTGATGTGCTGATTTCCTCTAATTCATCTTGAATTTTATCATCAACCTGACGAAAAATGGATTTTTGCATTTTCTCTAAATATAGGGTAGAAATCTTACGTTAAGCCCAGCCCTAAACCCCCCCCCCCCTCATAAGGCACCGTAAGGCTGTTTGAGAGCCCCCCCCTCTTTCAAGCCTTACGCAATTTATGGACGGCCTCGGTTGGCTTGGTACTTCACAGGAAAATAAAATTGGAGCGGAAATTTTGAAACACCGCGATTGAAATAGATGATTCTGCATTTTGGCTAGTGGCTATCGTAGTGAAAATTGGACTGCGTTAAGCAGAGAGGAACCAAGCTATCAGCTATTGCCATTTTATTGGGCAATTTAATTTAATACATGAAAACTGTAGTACAGATTTTCGCGCAAATTTCAATGAATTATCTGCTTATTACGGAGCAAATTCCCGAAAATTTTTAAAGGAATGCGTAGAAACTCTCTTGCAAACAATTAAATTGCCCAGTTTTTGGAAATAGCTGATGTGGCTTGTTCCTTCCTGCTGAGCGCGGTTCAATTATTTTGCTGTTGGACAGGATGTCCTCTTTTCCACTGACACTAATTTGAAATATATATTTAAACGCAATATCAGTCTAATTGTCATCAAACATTAAATCTACGCCTCAAGGATCAATGTTTTATAAGCGGAAACTCAACGCAAGTGACAGAACTAAAATGCGGAAAATACCGTGTCCGGTCCGATCATGAGTCGACCCACCGTGCGACGCTAACAGAGCATTGATACAGTAGCAGACACCTAGCACCTAGCACGCGTCAATCGGCCAATCAGCGGTTGAGATCGTGTGCGATACCGAAGCCAGTCAAGCCTCCCCTCTCCTCGCTCGATCAGTTCCTCACTCCTTCGCCGGCCGCCACAGTAATCGGTGCGTAATCCCTTCGCGCGTGGAACCTGTCTGAAGCATTCATGGCTTTCATCTCATAATTTCGGGACAATCGGCCGCTAATATCTTCGCGTCGTGTTAAGAATCTCGCTTGTTGTGTTTTGCGAAAACTCTCGGGTGTGTGCAAACGACCATGCGTCGTGGTTGATCCCTCAAATTGGATGTTCAACGCCGGTGAGCATTCTTTATTTTGACGATTTAGAAACTTCGTTCGTTTCGACTTGTGTGCCCTGCGTTTGGGTGAATCGAATGATACATCCCCAATTTCATTCGGTTTTCATCGTTTTATCAGTGCGAGTTTCGGCTGTGAGTATTTGTCGATGAATTTCCGCGGAATTCGGTGCGTTCACCTGTTGCGTTGTTCGGAGTGCAAATCGTTCGAAATCGCGAGGTTGCCATGGCGACTACCCGGCTAAGTTTCGTACTTTCTCGCATCCCTTCGTTTTACGCAAGTGCGTTTCGTGTGTTATCCGTTGTGTTTGTTCGGAAAGGAGGGACAGTCCTTAGTCTCTCTAGACATCTGAATATTTCCCCGGTTTCGTGTCCTTGGGTTTCGCGAACGTTTCGAACGAGTGTCGCCATTAATCGAAAGGAGAATTTTGAATATCTGTTCTCCTCGTCTCATCCTTTTTGATGCTGGTATATTCGTGGCTTTGGTCCTGGAGTCAGGTTTGATTTTGAAAGTCATTTCGTGTAACTAGCTTTTATTTGAATTCTGCCCAAATTTGGTGTCATTTTTGTGTGAAATTGTACCTTTATTTTCCTCTCATTTTGTCGAAGGTATACTTAATGTGCTGATCTCGTAGAAGTCAAGGAAATGTTATATGTATCTTGCTGTTATCTTCTACATTTCTCCACTCACAAATTATCTATTTATTGTCTATTTACCATAGGTGCTAGATTTACCCAGGCATTTTTCCCCCTCTACTTTAATTGAGCTCAGCAAAGTTTTGCCTCAATCTGAACTGAGTAAGAAGTTCGAGACATGTTTTATTTCAGAATTTTCTTCTATTTTGGCAACCCTAGTGTTTTCTGAGACTGACGTCTATCAATTTACACATCGACAGTGAGATTTTTTAAATGCATATCTGTTTATGACGTTGCAAACTTCCTGTCATATTTTAATTTTTCAAACGAGAAATACGCAAGATTATTTCTTAGAAACTTCCCTGATTTTCTATTCCGTGTGTTGAGAGAGAATGTAATGTAGGCTCACCAATGTTCATTTTTTCCTGAAAATTTCCAACAATAGTTTTTCCGAATTTTGAGACGAAAGTGTCAAGAATGTTCATTTCATCCAAAATCCGGTAAAGGGGAGGGGGGGGGGGAGGCGAAAGTTCTTTGGAGGATGTTACAGCCAAAAAACATCACCGGAAAATTCTGGAAAATGGGCGAAATTGTTCTCTATGAGGGAAGGGAGGCTTGAAACCTTCTCGCTCTTAAAAATTGTGCGTTCAAGTAACTTAAAACTCTTACTAAAATTGATAATTCTTAAGTCAAGACAGGTCATCCCTTGCCCTGCCCGTTTGGATAATTGAGGTCTTTTGAGGAAGAGGCGTAGTAGTGAAATTTTTGGGGAAAATGAGACTGTTGTTATTTCAGCTGAAAACAGTCCTCAAATATAATTCGTGGAAAATTCACGATTGAAATCCAATTTTTTAGCATCTAAATTCGAGTGTAAACTTCCTCTCTGCCGCGAGGGTCTATTTAATTTTGAAACTTTAAACACATATTCCATGTATTTGGCAAAAACTGCGCCTTGCTCTGCAAGTAGCTCAATTTTAATTACTGTCGTATGGAATAGTAATTTTCGTCCTAAAATGTGTTCTTGTCCAAGGAAAGAATGCCGCAGGGTATTCACTACATGTCCATCACATTCTGGAATTTCTATTTTAATAATTATACTGTTCACCGTTAGTGCGAGGTATTTCATTAGGTTTAAATGCTCATGAGAATTTTTTTTCAATGTTTGAGGAGAAAGCAGTAATGAATTGCACTCCATTCTGCAATTAGGAACTACTATTTCTGGCTTAGTTTGAAAACAGCGTAGGTACTATTGGTTTCCCCATAGACGTATGTTTTTCACGGATGAGCCAGAAATTGCAATTCCTAATCGCATAATGTAGTCCAATTATTCAGTGCTGAGTAAGAACGCTTTATGAACCTTCAGGAGTCGCCAGATTACCTGTAATAAAATACGAGTTGACCGGAGCAAATTTTGAATATTATTCTCAAATTTTTCGGACAATTTTGTTTGCCATTTAATCCGCAATTTTACCTGAACTATCTGAAAGTTTCAAGGAGACTTACGCATACTTTTGTTTGCAATTTAATCCCACAATTTTACCTGAGCCATCCGAAAATTTTAAGGAGACATACGCATAATTTTGTTTGCAATTCAATCCGCAATATTACCTGAACTATCCGAAAATTCTAAGGAGACGTACGCATAATTTTCCGCAAAAACACACTTGTCATCTAGGGAAATCTGGCAACTCTCGGATGTTCACAAGGCGTTCTTTCTCAGCACGGCAGAATTGGCGGGAAGCGGAGAAAACGAACTCCGCTCAACTCGCCACGGTCGGGCCCGATTCGGCCGGATGCGGGTACGCACACACACACAAGCAACCCTTTCTAGGAATCTTTCAGTCTCCGAGGTTTTCAGCAAGGAGGTCCAACCATTCCGCCTTATCTGACTCTTTCGAGTCAATTCGTTCGCTCGCCGGCCTTCTAATCTGCCGACACGCACTTCGTTTTCAGACCACCCTCCTTCCTGTCACCACAGAGTTACGCAAGAAGCGCAGAATACCTCTCGCTTCATCCTCCCCCCCCCCTTCCCAATTCCCTTTTTCCTTTTCCTCGTCTATATCGACGGCAGTGGGGCGGCGTGAATTGCGATATATCGAGTGTTATGCCATTTAAACCTTTGGAAAAGGATCGATAAACAGTATCGCTCATTTAACTCATCTATCGGTCATTTAACGTAAATTTTTTTCTTCCAAAATAATTAAAAGTAAGAATTTGAAAGTATTCATCTTGAAGATGTAGAGAGGGGGAAGACATCACTAAAAATTAAAAATCGAGACTGTGCCGTTCCATGTTGAATATCGATGGTAAAACTGCAGAAATGTTTACTTATCTCGGTTTGCGGCGTTGCAGACTCCTGTAATACATTATTGTGTACATGGCAAACTACTGGACGTTATTTTTTTTATTTTTTTTTTTGGAACATCGGTGATTTTTCTTCTCTAATAATGCATATTCTGTGAAATCTTCGAGCTATGATGTTCGTTAGGCCTCCTGTTAAAAAGTAAAATAGAGGCAGAGATTTGGAAACACCGCAACCGATATACGCATTTTCGCAGTTTTGCCGTCGATCAGTGGCGTGGCGCGAATTGCGATGTATCGATTGTTATGCCATTTAAACCTATGGGAAAGGATCGATAGACAGGGTGACTGCAGCGAACACCTCAATAATCGATTCTTTACTATAGGTCTAAATGGCATAACAATCGATACATCGCAATTCGCGCCACGCCACTGATCGATGGCGAAAATGCGTATTTCGGATGCGGTGTTTCCAAATCTCTGCCTCTATTTTACTTTTTATAAGGAGGCCTAACGAACATCATAGCTCGAAGTTTTCACAGAATATGCATTAGTAGAGAAGAAAAATCACCGATTTTCAATAGAAAAAAAAAACAACGTCCAGTAGTTTTCCAATTTTCCATGTAGATAATATTGTATGACAGGAGTCTGCAACGCCGCAAACCGAGATAAACATTTCTGCAGTTTTACCATAGATTTTCAACATGGAACGGCACAGTCTCGATTTTTAATTTTTAGTGATGTCTTCCCCTTCTCTACATCTTCAAGATGAATACTTTCAAATTCTTACTCTTAATACTTTTTGAAGAAAAAAAGTTACGTTAAATGATAGGATGATTGAATTTCGTAGGGTGCCTCCAGCGGGGAAAGAGAAAATCGATACCGAAGGTCAAGAATGACAAAAGTTCGAAAAGAAGTACCAATGTCGGAGAGAAGAACTCTAATCCTGCTTCTTGTAGATGAAATAAACTGCATTTTTGTTGCAATTTGGAACCACGATTCCTGACTTATCCGTAAAAACCTCGTATGTGCACAGGGAAACTAGTGGTACATACTTTGTTTTTTAATTGAGCCAGAAATTGTAGTTCCTAATAATTGCTAAATGCAGTCCATTTCATCTGCACGTAGCAAGAACAGATTTCCTCCCTCAATCATTGGCAACCATTTTTCACATTCCTTTTTTTCACACTTTTCTCATTCTTGACCTTCTGTATCCACTTTCCATCTCCCCACTTGAGGCACCCTACGAAATTCAATCATCCTATCATCCAAGGTAACTTTTCTTTTCTTTTTTTTTTTTTTTTTTTTTTTCTTTTTTTTTTTTTAGTGTAACTCTTTTTGGAAACCAGTACCTTTGAACTTATATAATTTAATTGTGTTTATTTTTGTTCAATGTTTCTTTTATATGTGATTGTTTCATAGGTGATTCCATGGACGCCATATTTTGTGTCAGGACGACATGCAATATATCGCACCGATTAGGTCCATTCTTTCAGCTACTCTTGCTTTTTTCTTTCTATTTCAGGTTTTTAGACCTTGAGTGGGTGAATATTGATCCCCCCATCGAATGGATGAAGTCAGGGGGGGGGGGGGGGNGGGGGGGGGGGGGGGGGGGGGGGGGGGGTCAACGGGAATTAGAGTAAGTGTATGTGATTTGTTGGGCGGTCGGATGGGCAGTTGGTCGAGCATTCTGTCGATTGTTTTTTCTGCGGAAAAAGCCTTCGAGAGATCGTTCGACTTACTGCCCATCCGACGGTTTGACAAACCGTGAGTGCATGTGGTTTGTTGGATGCTCGGATGGGCAGTTGGACGAGTAGTCTCTCGATCGTTTTTTCCTTGGAAAAAGCCTTCGAGATATCATTCGACTTACTGCCCATTTGACGGTTTGACAAACGCTGAGTGCTGAGTGCTGAGTGCATGTGGTTTGTTGGACCGTCAGATAGGCAGTTAGTCGAGCAGTCTGTCGATCGTTTTTTCCCCGGAAAAAACCTTCGAGAGATCGTTTGACTTACTGATCATCTGATGGTTTGACAAACGGTGAGTGGTGAGTGAGTGCATGTGGTTTGTTGGATGGTCGGATGGGCAGTTGGTCGAGCAGGCCGTCGATCGTCTTTTCCTCTGAAAAAGCTTTCGAGGGATCGTTCGACTTACTGCCCACCTGACGGTTTGACAAACGCTGAGTGCATGTGGTTTGTTGGACGGTCGGATGGGCAGTTGGTCGAGCAGTCTGTTGATCGTTTTTTCCTCGGAAAAAGCCTTCGAGAGATCGTTCGACTTACTACCCATCTGACGGTTTGACAAACCGTGAGTACATGTGGTTTGTTGGATGGTCGGATGGGCAGTTGGTTGAGCAGTCTCTTGATCGTTTTTTCCCCGGAAAAAGCCTTCGAGAGATCGTTCGACTTACTGCCCACCTGACGGTTTGACAAACGCTGAATGCATGTGGTTTGTTGGACGGTCGGATGGGCAGTTGGTCGAGCAGTCTGTTGATCGTTTTTTCCCCGGAAAAAGCCTTCGAGAGATCGTTCGACTTACTGCCCACCTGACGGTTTGACAAACGCTGAGTGCATGTGGTTTGTTGGACGGTCGGATGGGCAGTTGGTCGAGCAGCCTGTTGATCGTTTTTTCCTCGGATAAAGCCTTTGAGAGATCGTTCGACTTACTACCCATCTGACGGTTTGACAAACCGTGAGTGCATGTGGTTTGTTGGATGGTCGGATGGGCAGTTGGTTGAGCAGTCTCTTGATCGTTTTTTCCCCGGAAAAAGCCTTCGAGAGATCGTTCGACTTACTACCCATCTGACGGTTTGACAAACCGTGAGTGCATGTGGTTTGTTGGATGGTCGGATGGGCAGTTGGTTGAGCAATCTCTCGATCGTTTTTTCCCCGGAAAAAGCCCTCGAGAGATCGTTCGACTTACTACCCATCTGACGGTTTGACAAATCGTGAGTGCATGTGGTTTGTTGTATGGTCGGATGGGCAGTTAGTTGAGCAGTCTCTCGATCGTTTTTTCCCCGGAAAAAGCCTTCGAGAGATCGTTCGACTTATTGCCCATCTGACGGTTCGACAAACCGCGAGTGAATGTACTCGTAGCTCTCGTTACACCATCAGGTTACGATCATTTACTTCCATCATTGATGAGTCAGCGATGACTTGATTTGATGGGAGCTTGAGCGTAATCACTTGATGTAACGAGCGCTTTTGTATCATGTAACTTGGCTGGGAGGCCGTTTCGTTTTATGCACCATCCACTCTGGACGCACCTGCCGTCGAGTGGCAAAGTCCGCGGTTCGAACTCCCGCCGGAGCTGGCCGCAGGCCGTCGCGTTTTGCGTTATTGCCGTGATTTGCACGTCGCGCCAAAAACGCTCGGGTTCTGTGCCGGGTTCCGTGTCGGGGCCCGGAATGGAACCCGGGTCAAATGGAACTTTTCCGGGGCCGAGCACCTACCTCTCACCCTTTATTAAAGGCACCAATTTTCATTCCGGGAAATCTCCGCATCGGCCTTGCGTCCCACGGTCTATAAGTACCACTGAAAAATCAATTATTTAAGAAAAACAAAAAAAAAAAAAAAAAAAAAAACATCGTTTTTACTTTAAATTTTTTAAGTCTTTATTTAGTGCCTTAATAAAATCTTGAGTGAACGTGGAGAGCTTTTTTGACAATAATTGACTTATGTCATCTAAGTATATGTTTTTACTGCTTGTGTTAAAATTCCTATCAAGAAACATCACTTTTGTGTCCTACAGAAAAAACCGACGACTCACTTGCGTCCCGCAGTATAGTTACAATATTATTCGCTTTATGAATTGCAACACTGTATGAGATTTCTTAGGGCCTTAAAGCGTTTTGAAGTGAAGTATGAAAATTCTCACCGAATTTAATTGAGAATAGTAAAATATATGTATGTTTGACTACATATTATAGAGTTGACAGAAACTTCTAATTCTGCTTTGCTTTTTGTTCTTAAAGGAGAATGTAAGAACTTTCTAATCCCCTTGGTCTTCGTCTAGAAAAATGAATAATTTATTGATAGTTTTACAATATCTTAACCTTCGCGGATCGAAACCAAGACTCGACGAGGAAAATGAAGCCGTGGAGAGGAATCCACAGTAAATTATGTTTTTGGCCTCAGTAAAAAGTAGAATAAATAAATTCTGTAATTTGAAGACTGATTGCGAGGTATGAACTCTGCTCCTTTTGCCCCTCGCTGTGGGTATCAACAATAAAAATCACGAACTTCGCCAGATAGTTTACGAGATAAAAAGTGCCCACGCTAAGTCGGAATAAATGCACAGTGTGACGTTGCCGGCTTGCAGCTTTTCGCATTTTCCTACTTTTTTACGCGGGACGCAAATGAGTCTTCGTCAAAATGGACCACGGGACGCAATTTCGATGCAGACCTCGAAATTTTGTTTTTAAACTTTTTATTGAATATGCCTCTTATACAGATATAAAAATGCTTACATTATTATTATATCAAATATTTTTACTACTGCTGCTACTACTATTACTACTACTACTACTACCACCACTACTACCACTACTATTTTATTTACCTTTGCTCAGGGCCGCTCGAGGGAGAGTGGGGGGGGGAGGGCCCAGGCTCTAATCTCGGGGCCCGGGCTCACCGGGATCAAAGTGGCTCCAGCGGCTCTGAAATTTTTATTTTTTTTTTTTTTCATTTATTTTTTCTCAAAGTTTTATTCAAGATTTCGCCTACTACAAAAGTAATAAGAAATTTACAATTTAATTACAATTTTTATGGCACCGAAGCAATGTGTTAATCCGTCTCGGGACCTCACGAGTGAGCATAATTTTTGCGTTTTTAACAAAGTTTGGGATCCCCACTCGTAGTCTCACGGTCCCCTCTGGTACATCTCTTCTATCAATAATTATTGATGGCCATGTTTGGCAATTGAGGAAGTCAAAAGTGCACTTATTTTACCTTCAATTTTACAAATTTACTGGGGAAGTCTCCTCTGACTTTCCCCTTCCCAGGCGGCACTGGAAAAAAAACACATTGGTTCTAGAGTCCAGACTCTTGAAAACATTGATAAGCAAAAATTACTCTTGATTCAATCAGATTTTTGCTTGAATCAAAAGGAAATCCGCTCCAATTAAGAGGCTCGGTTCTTGATTTATGCTTAAAATCCGATTGAATCAAGAGTATTTTTTCATGTCGATGTTTTTAAGAGTCTGGACTCTAGATTCAATGTGTTTTTTTTTCCAGTGGGGGGTTTGCCCCCTGACAACCAAGTGGCCCATCTTTTTTTCATTTTTTCCGGAGCCCATCTGTTGTTGCCTTTCATATTTTTTGCGTCTTACACTGACCACGAAGGGGTTTCGTAGCCCTAAACAATACCTGAAAATGTGTTTTAGTTTGGATCAATATATAAACATAAATGCTAGATTTTTTTAAAATTCAAATTTTTCTACTTTAATAGCGCGATAGAACAATTTACATAAACTTATGGTTAAAGTTACTAGCTCATGGAGGTAACACATTTCCAACTTTAACGCGGAATCCTCAAGGCAAAACCGTTTTGAACGATCAATATATAAACATAAAAGCTAGATTTTTTTAAATTCAAATTTTGCTACTTGAATAGCGCGATAGAACAATTTGAACTTGTCGTTAAAGTTACTAGCTCATGGAGGTAACACATTTCCAACTTAACGTGGAATCCTCAAAGCAAAACCGTTTTGAACTTATCTTTAAAAATAAACTCAATTAATCAGTTTAAATTGATTAGAGAGATCAATCATAGCTTACTTGATACTTTTCATCGATGATCTTGAGATATAGCAAAGGTAGCGTTAATAAATTACGTAACGCACTTTTCTGGTAATTTTGACCCCCTCCCCGCTTGCCACCTGTATACTTAACGCTATGCAACGCAACCCCGAACCCTCTTAATAATTACGTAACTCTTGATAGCCTCCCTAATGAAGATCCCAAAAATTGTGGGAGACCGTTGAATACAAAGCTGGATCAAATTTCAAGTATTCTCAATGATAATGGTGACATATAATGTCGAAGAAAGTAAATTGGCAAATTTTGGATTTTTTACGTTTTTAACCAACAAAGAGGGTCGAGTAACGCTGGCACTGAACCTCCTCTCCTAGCGTTGCGAAATATATGAACGCTACCAAAGACCGTAAAATTTTTTGAATAGGGAATAGTTTTGTAGTTTTGGAATGTATCACACCGATTTGCGTCCTAATGTTAACAGACGTCCATGACCCAGACTGCAATATATGAGTTTAAGGAAGGCATGAAAATAACTTAAACATTGACTGAAGCTCAAAGATGCTGGAAAAAAATCCGAAGTAGTATCATTCAAGGTCGCCTCAAGGGAAGGGATCTGAATGTTTCAGCTTGTTTTTTTTTTTTTTAAGCCAGAATAAAAGAGAAAAGCTCCCCTATATTTGATCAATCTGATGCTGCTGATCTCTATTTGCTGTCGTTCCATTGCCTTACCCAATTACCCAATCCATGATTTGGGATGGAAATATTAGTAGGTAAAATGGCGAAGTCCATCAGTATCCCGCCCCCTCTAGAATCCCTTTATTTTAAACACGGAGATTCCTTGGTGATTTTTGACTCAAATAGTCGCCTTTGGTTTCAGCTCCGTTTAAATTTTGGTCTCGCGTCTTCATGCACTTGAAGTTTTCTAGGTTACCACGAAGTATTTCGTGTCATCGGTGTCGCGGCGCTTTTGTTCTGTCAGTTACTCTATGTTAGACAGGAATTTTATCTCAAACTTACGGTTAGTTCTACAAAATCGTATTATCGAACTGCAGGCTGATTATTGAGATTGATAGACAAAGCGATAGACAAAGAAGATCGGGAGTTTGGAGCTATCCTATTGGTTAAAATGGGTGAGTCCTATAGATTGAGGGAGAAAATGATGGGCTAACTATCGGGTCCCTCGTGGGTTGCCGTTAGTTAAAGGATATTGCCTACGTCCTTTGTCCATTGCAACCACCCGCTTCCACCAATACGATCGCTCCAAATCTCTTTTGTCTTTTTTGTCTATAGCTTTGTCTATCAATTTCAATAATCGGCCCGCTGGACAAGTTACGCGGCTCTTTTCTGTTTGGAGCTCACTTTAGTTTGGTGTAAAGTTTGAATAAAATTGGCGGAAGTCATTATCTCAGAGTAAACTTCATGGATAAAGTTCTTCAAGGAAAGACATTCTTAATTTTGAATCTGGCTTTTAAGGTTACAAATACAAGGAAGCATAGATTGGCTGTCTATTTGGCAGAGGGCAGGTTTTTGTGTATTTTCGTTAATGTTAACAGTTACTGGTTGGACTTTAAAATCTGAAAATTTTGAAATTAAAAAATTCACTCCCCCGTGTCGTCCTCGTTCTCATTTCGAAATGCGTTTCTATATTTTAGAAAGTCTAAAAGCACAGACGGAACTTAAGGGGCCGGTTGTAGTGTAATGTGATAGTAAAAGCATTCAAAGTTGCTCCTGAGACGACTCAAATGTTTCAAAATTTTCCTCGAGGCTAGATAAATCTCCTGAACTCCCCTTTTGAGCTGCAGAGGAATCCAACCAATCCCCTTTGACGGGGTGTTTTTTTATGTTCCCATGACGAGGTATTCTTCTACCCTCCCCCCTTTTCAAAATGGTTCCACTTCCGCCCATGCATAGCAGCTCTAATGTTCATCAGGATCCTCTCGGTACCAACTTTCATTAATTTGACGTCTCACTTGTAAAAATTCGGTGCCAGTAACCCTGTGCTTTCTTACTCAGTTTGCATGAAAATTATCATAAGTACCAAATTTGTCACATTTCTGACGTTATTAAATATCTTCATGTAAGTAAGTAACTGACATTGAGGGTGTGCAGCCCACTAGTTTTGAATTAAAGCTTGCGTTCCATGCAAACGTAGCAAGCCTGACAGTGAATCTTGACTCGGACGCCAGATTTTTCTCTCCAAGTTTTCGCTTTGCGAATAATGCAAGCATTAGCTGTATTTAGTTTTTTCTGTATCTATGTACATGAACGCGGTTTTTGAATTATGGAGGAGAATGTAGAGTAGATATCAAGGAAGTAATGGCAAATGGAAACTTTCGAACTTAATTCGTATGGTGATGATGAATTTCTTTTGACAGCGGCATTACTAAAATTGAATGTATATATATTTTTATTTTGTGTCTATTGTTAGATTTTTACTGAATCATCGATGAAAACCCGTGTAAAGTTCATTTCCTCCACTTAGAATAAAAATGCGTGAATGTTGTATATCACGTAACGCATGTTGTATCTTCACTGGTTCGCGCATTCAGGAAGAATTAATAAATGTACATTTTAATTGGATTACATTTAGCAATAAGGACCCACTATCTCTTACACTTCCATAAAATCATCTTTCTGCATAGGGAAATCAGTGGCACATATGTTGTTTCTAAAATGAGCGAGCAATAGTGGTTCCTTCTTGCAAAATGTGGTCAAATTGAAAGTTAATTTTTCCCATCCGTAGTGTTTAAATAGTTACTCCGGATTTTAATCAACATCTCTCATTGGTCGATCAGCTTGATTTTTTTTTCTTTCGGTAGAAAATACTTATGAGACCAAGTTTCCGGAATTTCGATCTGAACTGGTCGCAACATATCGTCACCTTCCAGGCGAAGTATCACAAGCGCCATGCGACGTTTAAAAATTTCCGCCGGCATTTTATTTCTTTACTGAGAAATTGTTCGTTGAATCTGTTTGGAAATTTCACTAAATTTTATCGGCAGCACAAAGAAAATTCAGTGAAATTTTCGGACAGCTTCGTTGAACAATTTCTCTGTAAGAAAATAAAATGGCGGCGGAAATTTTTAAACGTCGCATGGCGCTTGTGATACTTTGCCTGGAAGGTGACGATATATAGCACAGTAAATTGAAATTTTATTATGTTGTAGACATAACGTATGTGAAAAATGTGTCGAGCTCAGACTGAGCTAGGGACATAAGAATAGTCTTAGAAAGACCAAAATTGCTTTCTGTAATATTTTAGGAAGATTACTTTTTAATTTTTCGGGAATTTCTTCGCCTCTCTTTCTTTAAAACTCTACTTTTTATGGCAAAAGAAGGCAACTTTAGTCACACATTAAAAGTATCCTCTGAAAAATAATACATGAAGCAATTTTGATCATATTTTGGTGCAAACAGAACTAGAGATCTTTCTACCGCCAGCTTCAAAAAACTGCGAAAATTGATTTTGGAAGAACACGTAGGCCAATCTATAAAAATATTCCCAAGTATGTTCATGGGACCTACAATCAAGATAAAAAAATTGGTAGTAATGTCACTTTTCTCAGTAGCGTCTTCCCATACATCTAGAAATGAAAACTAGTTAGAAAAGGAGGTAAAAATAACAGTAACAAAATCGAATATTTGGAAGTTCAACTCTGGTACCCCCTCGAGGTACCACTTGCCTAACCGTCAGGGGCTGTCGACGGATGTTCATTGCGTCCCATGGGAATCAATATTATCACAAAGGACGGTCATTTTCATGCTCTACCTAGCGTCCAGAGGCGGCTCCAGCCACTTGGCAACATTGCTTTTCTCTATTTAAACCTATGGAAATGTATCGATTCCTGGAGGGGCCAGGTGCTTCGACAAGAATCGATTATTTAACATAGGTTTAAATGGAGGGAATCCGGTGTTGCCAAATTGCTGGATCCGCCTCTTCTAGCTTCATTTCTAAATTCAGTCGAGGAATCATGTTTAGTTGAGAAAGATTTTCCCAAGTCGGTATTTCAACTACGTACGTATAAGACGGGGAAAAAACTCGACACTCTCCTAGGCACTGAGATAGACCAAAATTTGTTTTTCAGTTATAATCAGATCAGTTATAAATGCACCTATTCAGATAGAAGAACTAATGGCAAAAATGTTATCTCTGAAATGAGCCAGAAATAGTAGTTCTCTTTTACAAAATCAAGTTCCATTTTCGTGTCCCTTGTGGCACTGAAGTGTATATAAATGCCTAACTTGCAGGGGCTGTCTGCAGCTATATTATTCTACTGTGCTAAAGAATAACGCCGTAAGAGCCTTCGGGCGTTGCCAAACTTCCTCCGATACAATATCAATTTGCCAGGAAACTTGTGGATATTTGTCTACCAATTCCTATTTTGGAATTTCAATCGCAACTTAATCTACAGTTTTTGAAAATGTTAAAGAAAAATATCCACAACTTTCCCTGAAAACGAATGTTTTTGAGGGGAGAGTGTGGCAACATCCGGATGTTCATGTGGGTGTTTTCTCCACTACGGCAGTGTTGTATATTGTTCACAACTTAGTACAGTTTTTTCCCGGTCTTGGGGTTTCATGCCAAACATCCCTATCGTCGCAACGTTTCCAGCCCTTTTCCCATCTCTTCGAGTGTACTCAAGGGAGTTTCAACCAGATGTCGTTTCAACCATTCTGCGAAAGCAGCAACCGGGATCGCGTATGCCAACGATCAAGTACTATAAAAATACTGCCACATCGATTTCGCTTGAAACCTAATTCTCCAATGAAAAATGCATGGAAACCGTCAGTGATTGAATGTATCCCGAAGAAGATGTTTTCCGTTGTCCATCTCTGAGAGAAAATGATGGTCATAAGTTCGGATTTCGCTCACATGCTCACAAAATACGTCTAATACAAAGCTCACGTGAGAATCATAAGGATATATTCTGATCCAGGGTTGGCTAAATTTTACTCCTAAATCAAGTGAAATACGCTCAAGTTAAGGTCAAACTGTTGAGCAAAATCATTAAGGTGGCAAAAAATTCCTAAACCGGTGAAAATATCCAATTGAGATGGCAGCCATCGCCGGAAACGGCGCACTCGACAGTAAGCGCTATCCAAGCAATCGGCGCCGTGTTCGATGATGCAGTGCTTGAAGTATTCGTACGATGTTGCAGGCGCTCCTAACGGCCCATGCAGACTTCGTTGGTGTTTTACGAGACTGTTCGAAAGCACGGTGTCCTTAACTCTAGACTGTGTCGACATTCAAAGATAGGGCAACTCCCGAACTTAATCTCGAAAAAGTCTCGGTTTCCATCAAATTGCTAATGGGGCATTCCTCGAGGCACTCAAGTCTGAGGACAACACCTCAGTCGGTTCTCATCTCCAATACGTTGTTTCAGCACTTGATATTCGCTGAGCCAGCTACGACGCAAAGATTTGATTCTGGATGCCCGACTATACTCGAGTCGTCGTCAAAATTTGAAAGATTGCACTACGCATGTTTTCTCTTCCCTCGCCGATGGGAGCAACGTCCGTGCCGAGAAATCCGGGAGCACAGGCGGATCGCCACTCGGCGTTCTTCAATTTGAAAACTGAAATTTCGCCTTTTCAATCTCGGACCCTGAAAAAGAAAACCGTTCCACGAATTTCAGTCTGCAGAATCCTAGGCCCAAGGACTCAGCCGCCTGGGTTGTAGCAACGACTGATGACGCACGAACCGTTGATCAAATCAACACAGCACGATAAACTGAACCTTTTCTTCCGGAATTGAACATCTCATCAGAACCTTTTCTTCCGGAATTGAACATCTCATCAGAACCTTTTCTTCCGGAATTGAACATCTCATCAGAACCTTTTCTTCCGGAATTGAACATCTCACCAGAACCTTTTCTTCCGGAATTGAACATCTCATCAGCTCGCTGACTTTCAACGAAAATCTCATCGACGCCACAGTTTCATCGATGTCACAAGTTCATCGTTCGGAAGAACGCACCCACCAACATTGATGCTTTTTGCGCCAAGTCAGCCTCTCCCTGTCGACAGGCATGCTGGTCCCTTAATTGAAGCAGCCTCTCCCTGTTAACTGGCAAGCTGATTTGGAATTGAGACGCCGCGGACCTGATTCTATTTGCTTTTCTCTTGACGATTTCTAGATGCGGAAAAGCTAATCGGAGTTGTGCGCCAAGTCAGCCTCTCCCAATTGACAGGCATGCTGGTCCCTTAATTGAAGCAGCCTCTCCCTGTCAACTGGCAAGCTGATTTCAAATTGTGGCCTTTTTCCGTTTTTAACTGACAAGCCAAAAGTTGCGGCTTTAAGCAAGCCGACTGCAAAGAGTCCTCACAAACATGACTCCAACAATGATGGGGCCCAACATGCGGTCCCTAGCAGAGTCATTTCATGCCAAATCGGACTAAAAATCGGCACTGTTAGACCTGACTCCATCAGAATCGGATGAAATTTGGCTCACTCATACTGCTCACTGACCTGAGTTGAAAAACATCCATTTAAATGTTCTCTCGATACCTTGTTCAATTTTTGTCGAGCTTTAAACTTTGGGAATATTCACAGACATGGCTCGACGTGACGCATGAACCGTTGATCATATCAACAGCACTACGAATTGAAATCAGGGTAAACGCCCTATTTTATCCGAAAAAATAAGAAAAGCTCGCTGTTTTTTGTTAAAAATGTCAGAGACTTCACAATTTAGTCGCTTGGTAAAAATGCGCACCCACCAACACGTGTCAACGTCCATGGACCTTTTATTCGTCATTCGAGCAAGGCGGCGTTCTTCGCCGTGGACTACATGTCATCATGAGCGTTTCACTTAAGAAGTATTCTCTACAGAGTCACCGATTCGGTGCGCGTATCAAATGTCATGCTGATAAGGAAAACCTAAGAATTCTTCGATGAACTCGGCGGTTCGAGTGGCGGGCTTTTGGAGCCCCTTTGGACTATTTTTTAGTAGCAGCCGAACTGAAATGTGCCAGCTATTCACAACCAGGGCTATGCCTTCTCGCTAACGAATGTTAACGATGGACCAAGAGAAACACTCGAGTAGTACACTCAAGATGGGAGAAGGAGAAGAGGATGACTACGAATACACTGAAGATTCGGATGGAGTGGTGCAGATGAAACGGCATGGAACCCAAGAAGTAACAGAATTTGCTCCAGCGAATTCGCGTAGTACTTTCATAGGAAAAGTAGTTTTGAAAGCTTCCGCATCGTATATTTGCACGAAAGTCTTTCGCTGATACCGTGCTGGCAAATTCAAACGTTGAATTACTTTCGGACTTATTTACGATGCTGAAGTTTTGTTTTAGATTTTATCTCTATTGTACATGATTGTATGCTCATCGTGTACAAAGTAAACCAAAAAAAATTTGAAAAAAATTGCAGAAAAATTGATTACAAAGAAGTGAAAGGGGAAAAAACGAAAAAAACTTAAGACAAGAAAAAAAATGAAAAAACGATAAAAACAAAAAAAAAAAACACATAAATAAAAAAAAAACCAAAAAAAAACCCAAAGAAACAAAAAAAAAAAAAAAAAAAAAAAAAAAAAAAAAAAAAAAAAAAAAAAAAAAAAAAAAAAAATGAGAGAAAGAACTGAAAAAAGTAGACTTAGTGTAATACGTTTCAGGTTTACCTGGTTGTAATGAACTTTGCAGCAAAGAGCCGAAAGACCATGGGTATATTTCTGTTGTTTCGATGCGTCGAGTAAAAACTTGAATATTTTCCGTTGCTAAGTATTTAATGTCAACCATAGGAGAATACTCAATTGAAAATCAATAGACGTCAAAATTTACCATTTATAATAACCGCTTAATGGGCTGGGCCGCTGTACATGGTCTCAAGTAAAAAACAACGCTACTCTTGCACCCTCTTCAAAATCTTAGGTTGAAAATTATTCACACAACGGGAAGTTTGAAAAGTAGACTCTTAAACTTAAAGAAATCGGAAGACTTCTAACACAGATAGAATCAAAATTCCATCATACAAAAAGTCTTATTTTTATTCTTTTCCTTCAACCAATTCAATTTTAAATTCTTTTATGTTGTCAAAAGTTTGATTTCCAGACTTTCCATTGGGTGATTCGTTTTTTTCGTGAAACTTTGAAGAAAAAACATGTTGCGTAGTGGTTTAATTCATGCCTTCGAAAGGCATCCTGCTTCCTTGAAGTTTCTCATATAGGAGGCAGTTTGCAACGAGGCATTCAGATCTGAAAATTAGAAGTAGCTCTTCTCGAGAAAGAGTAAATTAGGTTCCATTTTTTTCTTTTTTTTTTTAAAAAAAAAATTAAACCTGGTCGGTCGGCTCTTATCTGCTGTTGTGTATAAGTATCTGTAAAGCATTAGAGAACTACAGTAAGGTCATATGTTTGTCTACTACTCAATGCTATAATACAATTTTTTAAGTAAAGTGCATGCGAATTGGACTGCATTTTGCAATTTGGAACTATAAATGTCGGCTCATCTGAAAAAAACACTTATGTGCATAGGGAAACTAATGGCACATACGATGTTTTTAAACCGGGCCAGAATTTATAGTGCCAAATTGCAAAACGCAGTCCAATTAATGATTACTGTTGAGAAATTCATCATCACCAAAGTTGCCAGCACATCGATTTATCTTCGTTTTATCTGTGCCTCTACACTTCGGTATTACAAGAACCTCGCTCATCAGTAGTTAACAATCTACCATTTAAACCCATGAAAAAGGATCGATTATAATCGTGTTTGGAACGAACACCTTAACAATCGATTCTTCATTATAGCCTTAAATGGAGAAATGTCGATAGTCGATAATTCACGCTTCGTCGTTGCATTTACTCTTTTTGGAGATTCTAGGTGTGCTCGTGATGCTGCCCAGAGGCGGATCCAGCAATTTGGCAACACCTAATTCCCTCCATTTAAACCTATGTTAAACAATCGATTCTTGTTGGAGCACCTGGCCCCTCCAAGAATCGATACATTTCCATAGGTTTAAATGGGGAGAGGCAATGTTGCCAGTTTGCTAGATTCGCCGATGATGCTGCCTCGTCCATTTTTTTTTTTAAAAATGACAGTAGTAAAACGAAACGAATTGTCGCGTTTTAAAATATCGACGGTGTAAGTCGGCAATCACATAACTCGTTTGCGGTGTCTGAAAATCTCCGCCTTTACGTTATTTTTTTAAAGGAGACCAAATTTACATCATTCCTTGAAGTTTTTGCAGAATTTTCTTCGCACAGAGAAGAAGAATCACGGCAGTTTTAATGAATTGCCGTTGAGTAGTTTTCCGTTTAAAAAATAAAGTATGATAGGAATTCTGCGACGTCGCAAACCGAGTTATGTGATTGCCGACCTACACCGTCGATATGCAATGTACAAGTTCAGGTATAACTCTCATTGGCGGGCCGAAATCGCCGCATTGTATGCGGGCAGAGACGAAACCGTCGATATGTAATGTACAAGTTCAGGTATTACTCTCATTGGCGGGCCGAAATCGCCGCATTGTATGCGGGCAGAGACGAAACAGTCAGCGAGAGTAATTAGGCAAGATACTACTCTGCGGAGAAATCAAGGTCAAAAATGAAAAAAAGAAGCTCTTAAGTCACCGAATGAATTCTCATGCGTATCAGTGCAAGATTGAGGTGGGAAAGTTTTCAGCTTAGGCGGAAGCATTGGCATATTGGAGTATTCACCAATATTTTCAGCAGCCCATACCTGTATATATGTTTATTTTCCAATATCCTTACATGGTTACTTGAAAAAGCTCAAATTTTCTTACATCCATCAAATAATAGTTAGATGGTAACATCAAAATTCAATTTTGAAATTAACTCAGAAAATTAACAAATAAAGTCCCTGATGAAAGTATGTAGGTGATTATGAAAGGTTTCATCAGTGAGTTGCCTTGATTTCTTCGCAGAGTAATGTTGCCGTGCTAAGGAAGAACGCCGTATGAACATTCGAGAGTTCCCTCCATAAAATATGCATTTTTGACGACACTCATGCACATTTTTCCTCGACATTGTCAGATATTTTAGATTAAACTGCGTACAAAATTGTCTGAAACTGTTAGAAAAAAATATTCACAAATTTCTCAGTAATTTCGGTTTTTATCGAAGGAAACTTGGCAACGTCTGAAGGCTCATACGGCGTTTTTCCTTAGCACAGCAGATTATGGACCCAGCTCTGCAGTATTGGGGTCACTGTCTTAACATTTTTAACATGAAAATAGGTAAGAAAATGTCATTAGTACATGAACCATTAATATCAATTAGATTAAAATTTAATTTTTTTTCTAAATTGATTTGGCATGTCGAGCACATCGATACTCCCTCCCTGAAGATCGTGGTGTCTGAGTCATGCAGGCCTTCGAAACCATCTATGTCAGCGCTTAAAAAAAAAAAAAAAAAAAAAAAAAAAAAAAAAAAAAAAAAAAAAAAAAAAAAAAACACCCCAAGAATTTAAACAGAATTTATTGAAAGACTGAGTATTTCTGATTAATGCATATTAATTGAACTGGCTCATGCGGAATTGCTGCTTTTCATTTTTTATATCTCGTAAAAAATGTAAAAAAAAAACCGAAGAAAAACTGTACTTTTAATTACGGTTATTGCTCTCATTGCCTGGCCGAAATCGCCGCACTGCGTGCGGGCAGAGACGAAACAGTCATTGAGAGTAATTCAAGTTTCATTGGTAGGATCATAAATGTGCGAAATCTAACCACTGAAACGCAAGGAGCAGCTAGTCTGAAAAACCGAAAATCTTTAAAGATGTAAAAAGAATGAAATCAGCAGTGTTCGCAAGAGCTGACTCAATTTATAACTGGTAAATTGAGCACCTTTAGATTATTGGATGCATCTATGAATAATTTTCGGACATGAATGATTCTTTTTTGTTTTTTCCTCCATTTACGTCAACACCGATTAGAGACGATAATTTTTTGATCGCTCACGGATTTATTATGGCTTATTCTGCATAACCTCTAATGTTGCGTTTGGATCCTGACAGACGTCGGAGCGCTATAGTTACAGGAAAACACCACTCTCTATGTATCCTAACAACTTAGGACTCTGAAATCAAAACATTTTTATGTCATCTAGCCTTGATTTTCGTTTGAAATGCAAAAACTTAGCTTTTTCTTCCAGTTCAAGCCATTTATGTACTTTTACCGAATCTTGATCCTTTTTTCTTCGAATCTTTTCTCATTCGGAAACGCTGTGGCAGTCCCATCTCTCAAGCTCTTTATGAGAACAGCTGTTGTTTGATTTTCAAACCGAGGGAATTTGTCGTCAAAAACATGAGTGGACAGGATGACTATTATCATTCAGTTGTCAGGTTAACAACATAATGTTTTTACCTGTCTGTCGTTATCGCGCCTTTTTATCGATTTAATTTTTTCATTTTTGCTTTATCAAAGGAGGCACTGTCTGTCTCGGCGCTTAAGGCAAGTCGCTGGTTGTTGCGCGTTCTTAAGAATCGGTCGCGTTCTTTTAGGCTATCTCGTTAAGTGTAACGTTTGATTACCAATTTCTCACCTGGAAATTAATATTCTCGCCCTTATTTTGCCTGATTTGTGTCCCCGTGTGTTCTGTCGCACATCACTGTAGCACTAAATCAGCAACCCAAATAATGAGAAAGAAAACTCTTTTCTGCAGCTCCGTTGCACAGATTTTCAAGCTCCTGAGTCCTTGTGTGGAAGTTTTTATTTCTTACCCGGTGGAGGAGCCAAACATTTTTTACGGGAAGGGAGGTATTTGTTATAACTCAAAATATTAAATGAGAAGGGGGGGGGTTCCAAAAATCTCGACTTCTTCTCTCTTCCCATACAACTGTTGTCGTTTCGAAAGTACAAGTAGCTATGAATTTGATCTCTTATTTAATATATCGGTTTCATTTTTATCATAATTTTCTACACGAATCATATTTACGCTCTTTTTTCATGATCTGTTATTTCGGAAAATAAAATCGTTTAGAATTGTCACTCCTATTCGTAAAATCGATTAAATGATCACTGAAGCTCCGTATCTAAAAATAAACGCACATTTTTACTCGAGCTGTTAGTGTGAGCGTTGTCAGATTATTAGCATTCACATTCATTTACATTCCAAACTTAATTCTTGCAAGTGGTCATTGTAATTTAAAAATGTTTCGGTTTTTTCTCTCTCTTATTTTTCTTTCTAATTCCCATATTTCAAGTAATTTCGTTAGCTAAATGGTCCGTAAGAATTGTGCACTTTTGACGCGCACCATATCCTGTGGAAACAGAATAAAATGAAAGAAATCATGCATTTGACTGTCGTAATGCAAATTTACATATCTGACATTACAACGTATGACATCACTACTGACTCCTCTTCTTTCCCTATATATATGTTATGTAGTAATGGTAGTAGTAGTAGTACTATATACTTACTTTAAAGAGGTGCCTTTACATTGGCCATTCACACCTCTGCAAAGAGGTTGTTCCATCTACCATTGAAACTGGGCCCCGAATGAAATCTCCTCATTTTTTCAGGTATCAAAGGGCATGGTCAGGGACACCCAAAAATGGTTGAATTTTTTCCAAATTCCCCCCTGGGGAGGGGGGGCGGGGGGTTATATGAAAAACGGTTTTTTGGCTATAACTTTTGAACGGTTTGAGATATCGATTTGAACTTTTTTTTAAATGAAAGGCCGTTTAAAGAGCTTTCTTTTAGTATATTATGTTTAATAGTTAGGTCAAGTTTTGACCAATTTATGGCCTGTCAAAAATTTTCCATGAGTCCAAAAATCAGATTTCTGTAGTTTAGAGCAGCGACGATCGCATGCAGATGAACAAAAAACTGTTCAACTTATAGCCCTCTCTCTGACGGTTAAAATGAGCCCAAGATCATCTTGGGGAAACGATTTGTCTCCGAGTTATGCTTCTTCAAAGTTGGCGCGGCGGGGTCCGCTTCCGCGGGGCAGCGCTCCGGAGTACGATAGTTCACTCCCACCCCCCTCCCGTCATGCCACGCGACGCAAACCGAGGAAGACTACCTTTAATTATCATTTGAACAGATAAATGCACACAATATACGCTATTATGGTGTACAAGTATTATTAAAATTATATTAATATACTAAATAGAAGAGTGGAATCTCACCGAATTTATCATCACCGCAATCCATAGGATCATCGGCAGTGTGATCCGCATTTTCATCCTCATCTTCGTCGTCTGAAAAGCCAAAATCGACTTTTCTGAGAGGGAAGCACTCGTTCAAAAAGGCTGAAGGCGCTGGTTTTTTGTGATAGCGCCCGTAAAACAAATACGAGCACAAGGATTGATGGTACGCGCACCGTTCTTACATGTGCAGTAACTTGCTTTAATGGCCTCGCTGGATTTTTGACTGGTGTCGATTAATATAAATATATGATATTCTTTTTTTGATTTATGCCTCGATAGGATCCGCGATCGAAGAAAAAGAGGCGAATTTACGGAAATATCATATTTTTGAAAATCTGGCAAAAAGTTATCCTTCGTCACTTGAAAGCAATATTTTCCATCAGCAAAATGGTCTGCAATATGACTTGCTGCAAGTCCAATTTGATAACTTCCCGAGAGGGTGTCAAGATCTTCGCTCCTCCACTGTTCTAATTGTTCAAAATGATCTGTCGTCAGGTTTTCAAAAACTACTTTTTTTCGGAGCCATTTCTCGTCCTCAACAATTTGTTGCACAATATTCGGCTCATTTAATTTTTGGAGCATTTGAATGGCAATTTTTGCGTCGTCACCATCACTTTGCAGGCGTTGAAAATATAAATTATGTATCGCGGACACTATGCGATAGTCGTCAAACAAATTGCCGGATCCAGGTATATTGCTTCTCATTTTATAGAGCGTTTTCAATATAATTTTAATAATACTTGTACACCATAATAGCGTATATTGTGTGCATTTATCTGTTCAAATGATAATTAAAGGTAGTCTTCCTCGGTTTGCGTCGCGTGGCATGACGGGAGGGGGGTGGGAGTGAACTATCGTACTCCGGAGCGCTGCCCCGCGGAAGCGGACCCCGCCGCGCCAACTTTGAAGAAGCATAACTCGGAGACAAATCGTTTCCCCAAGATGATCTTGGGCTCATTTTAACCGTCAGAGAGAGGGCTATAAGTTGAACAGTTTTTTGTTCATCTGCATGCGATCGTCGCTGCTCTAAACTACAGAAATCTGATTTTTGGACTCATGGAAAATTTTTGACAGGCCATAAATTGGTCAAAACTTGACCTAACTATTAAACATAATATACCAAAAGAAAGCTCTTTAAACGGCCTTTCATTTAAAAAAAAGTTCAAATCGATATCTCAAACCGTTCAAAAGTTATAGCCAAAAAACCGTTTTTCATATAACCCCCCGCCCCCCCTCCCCAGGGGGGAATTTGGAAAAAATTCAACCATTTTTGGGTGTCCCTGACCATGCCCTTTGATACCTGAAAAAATGAGGAGATTTCATTCAGGGCCCAGTTTCAATGGTAGATGGAACAACCTCTTTAAATACTTAAGAGTTCAGGCATAATCGAAAGTTAATTTTTGAGTAATTTAAAGGAAAAGAAAAAATTAAAAGCACTTTAGCATCATTACCGTGCTATGGAAGAACGCCGTATAACATTCAGCCGTTGCCAAATTTCTTTTGATAAATCAGAAATTTTCGGGTAAATTCGTAAATATTTTTATTCCAATTTTTCAGAGAATTTTCTTCGTAATCTGACGGGAAAATTTCAATGAAAAACATCCATAACTTTTTTTAAAAATAAATATTCTCCGATAGGAAGTTAAGCAATATTCGAATATGATCATATGGCGTTTTTCCTCAGTGCGGCATATCAGTGCTTCAGCTTCAGTTTTAAGACAATTTCGAGGGTAAGTGCCTTTTAGAGGGAGGGTGCAGAGGTTAGAAGAGTCAATTACACACGTCCCGAATGGGAAATCGTCTCGGTTCCCATTCGGGAGATGTGTAATCGACTTATGTGTTCGGGTCAAACTCACAGTGTGGAGCTCGAGTCCCACGATCAAATTAAGCCCATCAAAATGAGTCATGGATGTGACTGTTGAGTGTTGCCGATCAAATTTCAGAAGCGCCTCTACTTTATGATCATCGTGAATCGCGAACTGAGTATCAAAAAACAGTTGTTTGATACTCTGTTTGCGATTTGTTTTGATCATAAAATAGAGGTTAGAGTAATTTTGATGGGCAACACTCAGCAGTCCCACCGATGATTCATTTTGATGGGCTCAAGTTGATGGTGGAACCCGGGCTCCACACCGCGAGTTGGACCCGAGCTTAAGGTGATTCGTCAAGCTCAAGTGACGTGGTCGAACTGGCATGCGATATATCGCATCGAGTAAGTCAAAAATCTCGGTCGATTTTGAATTTTTAGCGAAAAAAAGGATGATAGCCCCTGCGCATGAACCTAAAGAATCATTCTAAACCCCAATATCAACAAAATTCCGAGAAATGAAAGCAGGATAGTGTTTGGAAAAAAACCTCGCATTCGATTCAGCCATCGATTTCTGTATCGAATGCGAGGTTTTTTTCCACACACTATTCTGCTTTCATTTCTCTGAATTTTGCTGATATTGGGGTTTAGAATGATTCTTTAGGCTCATGCGCAGGGGCTATCGTCCTTTTTTTGCTAAAAATTCAAAATCTGCCGAGATTTTTGACCTAGTCGATGCGATATATCGCACTCCACTTCGACCACGTCATTTGAGCTTGACGAATCACCTTAAGGTGATTCGATGGACGCCATATTTTGTGTCAGAACGGCATACGATACATCGCATCAATTGGTTCCATTTTTTCAGCTTCTCGTCATTTTTCTCAAATTTTGAGATCGCAATTCTGTTGTCAGGAGACTAAAGCACTCACTTACCAATTTTAACAGTGAAATTCAACGTAATAAACGCGTGTTTCTTCAGAGAGAAAACATCGCATTCGATACTGATATCGAAACTGCACTCGAATGCGATATTTTCTCTTTAAAAAAACCATGCCTTTATTACGTTGAATTTCTTTGTTAAAATTGGTAAGTGAGTGCTTTAGGCTCCTGACAACAGAATTGCGATCTCAAAATTAGAGAAAAATGACGAGTAGCTGAAAAAATGGAACCAATTGATGCGATATATCGCATGGCGTTCTGACACCAAATATGGCGTCCATCGAATCACCTTAAGGAGGTCCCGGAAGTTCCGATTCAGCCACGACGTGCATCTCACGGCCGTGACGCACAACGACGACGACCGCCGTCAGTTCCGGTCATAGTGCCTCCCACGGTCCGACGTCCGACGATCGGGTGGACACCCGCTGGACGCTCCGTCGACTGCTCTACCGTGATGATAGTGCTTCCGTATCAGCTTCACTCTCAGGCTGAGGCCTTTAGCCTCGGTCTGAAAGTGAAGTTGAGTCGGGAGGCGCTGTCATCCGACCGAGCACTCGTCGGGGCGCCCGGCGTGCGGTCGTCCGCCCGGTCGGCGGATGTCGGGTCACGGTCTGACCTCCGACGATCGGGTGGACACCCGCTGGACGCTCCGTCGACTGCTCTACCGTGATGACAGTGCCTCCGTATCAACTTCACTTTCAGGCTGAGGCCTTTAGTCTCGGTCTGAAAGTGAAGTTGAGTTGGAGGCGCTGTCGTCCGACCGAGCACTCGTCGGGGCGCCCGGCGTGCGGTCGTCCGCCCGGTCGGCGGAAGTCGGGTCCGACGTCCGACGATCGCGTGGACACCCGCTGGACGCTCCGTCGACTGCTCTACCGTGATGACAGTGCCTCCGTATCAACTTCACTTTCAGGCTGAGGCCTTTAGTCTCGGTCTGAAAGTGAAGTTGAGTTGGAGGCGCTGTCGTCCGACCGAGCACTCGTCGGGGCGCCCGGCGCGCGGTCGTCCGCCCGGTCGGCGGATGTCGTGCCGTCTGGAGGCGCTAGAGGAGCGACCTGCGGACACCGCCCCGGCCGCACGTGCGGTCCCGGTGGATGGTTGCGAGCACCTTGGAGGTGCTCTTTGTACCCTTGGTCGGTGACCTTGGGATTGGCTCCCGATGCCCAGGCTGGGACATGGTTACCAGCCTCTCTCTTTCTTTCCTTCCTCTCCTTCTTTTCCTTCCTTTCCTTCCTTTCCTTCCTTTCCTTCCTTTCCTTCCTCTCCTTCCTTTCCTTCCTACCTTTCCTTCCTTCCTTTCCTTCCTACCTTTCCTTTCCTTCCTTTCCTTTCTTTCCTTCCTTCCTTACTTTCTTCCTTTCTTTCTTTCATTTCTTTTTTTCTCTTTTTTTGTTTCCTTACTGTGTTTGACTGATCGACTGTTTGACTGTTTGACTGATTTGACTGATTGACTGATTGACTGGTACACTGGTTGACTGATTGACTGTTTGACTGATTGACTGATTGACTGTTTGACTGCACTGGAATAAAAACACACTGGATCTAGAGTCCAGACTCTTGAAAACATTGACGAGAAAAAGGACTCTTGATTCAATCAGATTTACGCTTAAATCAAAAGGAAATCCGCTCAAATTAAGAGGCTTTGTTCTTGATTGAAGCTTAAATCTGATTGAATCAGGAGAATTTTTTATGTCGATGTTTTTAAGAGTCTAGATTCTAGATCCAATGTGTTTTTTTTTTCTAGTGTGAGTTCCTGTTGGACTGATTGACTCATTTGGTTAGGTGGGTTTCACGAGCGTAGTGGTCTGTTAGTGCATGATGGTGGTTTCACATTAACTGGAATAGTTTTGTCGCCGTAAAAGACAACAAGTTTTTCGGTCATGTTTTTAGTAGTAATAATAATCACTCGAATTTTTTTGCATTAATCCACACAGGGTTACGTGTTATAACGCTTTTAAACGATTTATCGCTCTACTTTTCAATTTTAATATTTATAAATGGCCGAAAATGTGCTGTCTGTTACGCTGACTTTTTCCCGCGTAACGGACAGCACATTTTCGGCCATTTATAAATTAAAATTGAAAAGTAGAGCGATAAATCGTTCAAAAGCGTTATAACACGTAACCCTGTGTGGATTAATGCAAACAATTGGAGTGATTATCATTACTACTAAAAACATGACCGATAAACGTGTTGCCTGTTAGGGCGACAAAACTATTCCAGTTATCGTGAAACCACCGATGAGTTTTATCCCTCGCCTTCACTCACTCAAGAACCGCATGAAATTTTCACTGAAAAGCCGTGCCTTCAGTTTCTTGTGACTCTTTCACCCATAGACAGCAACAGCAACGCAGCCAGCAGCAGACGAAGAAGAACCAGCAGCGGAATTAGCAACAACAGCAGCAGTCTCAGAAAATCAAGAAATAATCTTCGACTTCAAAGGTTCAATCCATGTTGGAAAGAGGCAGTAACGTCAGCAGCAGAGAGAGGGTCAGAAAAATGAGTAGAAGTGATAGAAGGACAAGCAAAACAGCAACTGAAAAGAAGTTGAAAGAAGCAATAGCAAAAGCAATAATAGCCACCTCCGAAAAAATGGGGGAAAAACCGGCGCTCCGCTTTGCTCAGTTTCGCTCCAGTTTTTGAAGGGGCGTAGCTGCCAGTTAAAACATAGATGAAGCTGCTATTGCAATTATTAACTATTTCGCCCCTTTCTCTCTCTTTCTAGTGAGGTTTTAAAATAAGTCGCTTTGTTAAAGATCATCGGGGCTGCCGATTCAGTAGTAAAACTCTAACGGCGAGTAATTTGAGCATCCATCAGTAAAACGTGAGTAAAATGAGTAATTTGCGGGTAATCCGACAATCCGTGAGTATGAGTAACTTTCCAGTAGTCTCGAATAGAAATGAAGCGATCAATGAAATGAGGAATGATCCTTAATTAGTTCATATTTGGCGGGATTTGTATTTGTAATCAGCGAGTGTAATTATGAAGGGTGAGTAAAGAGTGAGTAAAATTGAGAACGAAAGTAAAGAGTGAGTATCCAACTGAGAACGACGAGTAAAGAGTAAGTAAAAGCAATTAACGGAGAGTAACTGATGAGGAAAGTTTAGAAACGATGAGTACTGAGATAGTGAAATCGAAGACTGTGAGTAAAGAGCGAGTAAAATTGAGAACGACGAGTAAAGAGTGAATAAAATTGAGAACGATGAGTAAAGAGTGAATAAAATTGAGAACGATGAGTTAAGAGTGAGTATATACAATTAAGAACGATGAGTAAAGAGTGAGTAAAAGCAATAAACGGAGAGTAACTGGTGAGTAAAATCTAGAAACGATGAGTACTGAGTTAGTGAAATTGAGGACGGTAGTACCAAGTACCTACAGAGTTAGTAAAATCGAGCCCGGTGAGTAATAGTGAGAAAAATCGAGAACATTGGGGAGCATATACTGGAAAAAAATCTCTTGGATCCAGAGTCGAGGCTCTTAAAAAAATTTACAGGAAAAAATACTTCTGATTCAATCGGATTTTTGCTTGAATCAAAAGAAAATCCTCTTAAATCAAGAGCCTTGCCTTTTGGTTCAAGCAAAAATCCACTTGATTCAAGAGTACTTTTATTTGTTAAATTATTTAAGAGGCTGGACTCAAAATCCAAGAGACTTTTATTCTAGTGCATGAGTAAAATTTAGAACGATGAGAGTGAAAAATTCACGGAACGTAAATTAGAGTGTCGGCAGCCCTGTTATGATGTGCATCTAGGGTAAACCGTTCTTGAGAAAGTCTTGAAAACCTGGAAAATGGGATTTTTACTACAGAACCTTGAAATTCTGTCTTCCAGTCGAAACGTCGTGTACTCATTATTTCTACCTACGAACTCGAAAACACTGTAGACTTATATCGAAACTTCTGTCCTAGTGTTCTCGAATTGTAGATTTTTTCCAGCCTGAAAAGACCTCTGGTTATTTTTGTTTTGTTTAAAGTGTATTCACGAGGAGTTGTGCCAAAATCTCATCGAAAAGGCATGGAAAAGTCAGGGAATCTCATGTTTAAAAAGCCTAAAAGGTCTTGGACCCATGTATGACGAACTCTAGTTCGTCATTGAAGGAAAACATCACTTTCTACAGAATGTTCTCAAGCCAGTAACGATGACAAATTAAAATTGATGCAACTCACAAGTATATTCGTAGTTTCAAGTTCATTTATTAAGTTATGTTACATCAGGTTCACAAAGTCCTTGCAAATATGTTTTTTCTGAAGATTCTAAGCAACCAAATCAATTGGAACAAAACTGATAATTGAAAAATTATTGCATTTTCTACAAAATTGGACGTTATTACGATTGAAGGAGGCACGCCATTATGGTTTTATGGTCTTTTTTTCGTTTCTTGAATAGCCAGAAGAAACATGGTTCCCGGTTGTATTTTTTGTTTCAAGATAATCTTTGGTCATCATTTTCATCTTTAATTTTACTTTCATAATTTTTCTTGATCTTGTTTGCATTTTATCGCTACAAATGATGTAACTTGTAAACACCTTATTTGGGCAGAATTTAAGCAAGCTAAGCACGTTTTCATATATATAATCCATTTCCTAGTGAACGTAAAATTGTTTCAAATATTTAGTCCTATCCAACTATTACGTGCCCGTGCCTATTCTTTTAGTGTTTTAGTGCGTACTGCGGTCTCAGTGATCGTGTTGCGATCGAGTGCTTTCAGCTTGGCGTCGGGCAGTTGAATAACACTTTCCTGGTACGTATCTCTTAGTCTTTTCATTCTTGTGTTTAAATTTTCACTTCCTTGATAAACATCCATTAAGCCCCTGCACTGCTGTGCTATAAGTGAAAACGCAGTATGATCTCTCAGCCGTTGCCAAATTTCCTTTGATAAATTCACAATTTCTTGGGGACATTCGTAAATATTTTTCCCCCAAGTTTTCAGAGAATTTTCTTTGCAATATAAAGTGAACGCCTTCAAATCTGGCGATACTTCTCGGTTCTCTGGGAGGTCAGTTTAGTTGCGTGACCCAACCGAACGCTTAGAACGCCTTCAAATCTGGCGATACCTCCCGCTTTGCCGGGAAGTTAGTTTAGTTGCGTGACCCAACCAAACGCTTTGAACGCCTTCAAATCTGGCGATACTTCTCGGTTCTCTGGGAGGTTAGTTTAGTTGCGTGACCCAACTATGCCCTACATATCAACAATTAAGATCTAAAATTGTCCCTCCACTTTCTGATCTCCATACTATCCTTTCAAAGTATTTTCGTGAAATCCCTCTCCTTTTCAAACGAATTAATCTCCAAATTGAATGTATTCTTTCCCTGTCCCAACTTTTAATTGTGTACTACCTTTTTTACCTTACTTACCTTTTTTATATTTGCTTTCCTTCATCCTTTGCAATAAAATGATCGAGATCATGAAAAAATAAGAAATTTACTTGGTAGTTTTGCCTTAAATTTACAGATTTTACAGCTAGTAAAATAGAACCTGTGCGTGGAAAATAAGGTTTTTGTTCCAAGTCAAAAGCAGTTACACAATCTCAGCAAAATTGCAATGTTCCTGGTTCCTTTTTGCAAAATGCAATCGAAGTATCCTCAAGTCTGAAGGGTTTCATCGATTCGATCTATCAACTTGATCTTGAAGTTATATGAAAGCTCATAGCAAGCGATTTTACTGATAGAAGTCTACCTCCGATATTTTTTGACGCGAAAAAAATATTATTCGCTTTTATGGAATCCAAAAATTCAGTTGTTTCAAGTTCTTTGATTGGTTGGATTGCTGGGGGTGAAAAAAATATCAGTAGAATGGCCGAATACATGTTGGATTGCTATTTAAATTAAATACTTTTTTCTTTATTTAAGGGAGGTGAGGGGAAGGGACAAGTGGATCCCGTTCAGAACGAAAGAACCAAGCCACACCAGCTATTGCGCGAATTACAGTGGGCAATTTAATTTTTTACAGAACGTTTGTGCGTTTTCCTTTGAAAATTTTAAGGAATTTGCTTCGTGCTGTGCAGAAATTCACTGACTTAGCACGAAAATCCGCACAACCGTTTTCATGTAAAAAATTAAATATTCGCGTGCGAATTTTCCATTTCCTAAAGAATTCGATCCGCAAGAAATTATTCACATACCGGAAAAAAAGGCACCAGAATGTCCTTGAACTTTTTTATTGATCCCTCTGGTTCAGAATACCTGATGGAAGTAAATGATCTAGAAAAGTACGGACAGGTAGGCAGGTCAGCCGTAAAGTGCTACACAAACGATTGACTTCCGCTCAAACAAGCTCAATTAGCATAAAAAAGATGAGGCATGATCAAGGAATGACCTATCAGGAATAATTTATCGTTAAAAATCAGAAAAAATCCTAAATTGTCAATGTAAGATAGTATTATTGACTATTTGTCTACAGATGCCCCCTTCAGCCTTCCTCTACATTTTCTTCATCATTCCTTGAATGACGATTTTTTTTTTTTTTTTTTTTCCAGAAACCTGAGCTGTGAGCTGCAACCTCCACGCAAGGTATGTACACTATTCTTGATTTTTTTCCCCGAATTGATTAATATCCCCATGTATCGAGTGCCTTTTGTCAAAAAATCCGCAACTCGAGTCACTTATTCTTCCCCTAAAATAGGGGTCACCCATGTGTATTAACCGTATTTCAATGTGGAATCGTTGCTTTTTCACCACAGATAACATGTGTGAAATTCAATTCTTTGATTCTGAAGGTATAGTTCCGACATTCCTATTGTTTTTTTATATAAAAAAAAAATAAATAAATAAAAAGACACTTGATGGAAGTCACTCTTGAAAAAAACACATTACATCTAGAGTCCAGACTCTTAAAAACATCGACAAGAAAAAATACTCTCGATTCAATCAGATTCAAGCTTAAATCAAGAACCAAGCCTCTTAATTTGAGTGGATTTCCTTTTGATTTAAGCTTAAATCTGATTGAATCAAGAGTATTTTTTCTTGTCGATGTTTTTAAGAGTCTGGACTCAAGATCCAATGTGGTTTTTTTCCCAGTGCGTAGAATCCCGCGCTCGCTTCTGATTGTTGCCGGATGACACATTCGGCGCGAAAGCAGCGAGTTTTAAATTTGCGGAAAAGTTGCGCCTCTCAAACTGCGTCGTTTTCGGTTTCTGAGCCAGGTTTTTCGTTTTTAATGTGCGCATCGTGATTCCACGTCATTTACCGTCGGTAAAATGTATTCAGTGGCAATTCCAGCGAGTTGGCAGCACTTTTGGTACTCCATTTAAATCCATTGAAAATACCGATTTTTGGTGAGGATTTTTGGTGGAATAGAGAAAAAAAACAGTGTTGCCAGCTTACAAGATTTGCTACTGAATGTATCTGAAAGTCAAAATTCGTTCATAGTTTAGTGACCCATTCCAACGCATAGACGAATGTTCCATCTCTACGCGAAAGTGCGGTCAAAATTAATTTTAGAGTCCCTCCAAAGGACATCTCCGGTCCTGACAGCTATGCTCAAGTAATACGGGCAGTGACGATTTCTTAAAGTTTTCAACATCGATTTAAAATTGTAGTAAAACAATAGATTCTAGCTGAGGCAGTTCGCCTCATCTAAAATCAATAGTTTTAATGCATGAAAATGAAGAAACACGGTGTCGCTATCTTGGACAATCGCCTCCGAAGGAAAATAGTTGTTTAAGGAACGCGTATGAATTCGATCCTTGAACTCTTTGCTGTTCCATTTTACCCAGCTAGATTTTAATTGGACCGCGCTAAGCAGAAAGGAACCAAACCACGTCACCTATATTGCCAAATTTAATCGGGCAATTTACTTTTTTATATGAAAACGGTAGTGCGGATTTTTGTGCGAATTTCAGTAATTTTTTCGCATGGTACGAAGCAATTCCCTTAAGTTTCCACAGGAATCCGCGCTAACGTTCTCTTGCTATAAACATTCAATTCCCCACTTAAATTCGACAATAGTTGATGTGGCTTGTTTATTCCATTCTGCTAAACGCGGTCCAATTCTTTCCAAGCCGGGAGGACGCTAAGGGGATGAATAGAAATCTCACGCGTGATAGTTTATTTTGAAGTTTTTGATGAAATTAATGAAACACGAGATCTGGACTTAAGTGCTTTTTCCGGGCTGCAGTTGGAACTACGTCCGTGCGTTGTTGGACGCGAGGATTCTGGGGCCGATGTCGGTCGTTTGGGGTTTGGTCTTGGCTCTGGCAGCCGACGTCATCGGGCCTCGTCACGTTTTGTCGGATGGTCGAGTGGTGGAAATCGAGGACGAATTTGAGGCGGTGCGTTGTAGCGCGGATCCAACGGTAATGATCTGTCTTGCAGTCGTTTCATAAAATTAAAAAAAAAAAATGAAGTCAGCGGTAGAGGCGCATGAAAGTTACTGCGGAGAAGTTGTGCTATGTCGCATGCAAATTGTCAAATCAGGCTTTTTCTTAAATGCATAGGCAAGTAGCAAATCGACGGCATCAGTCCGCAATCACATATCTCGTTTCTGGTATCTAAAAATCTCCGCCTCTATATTATTTTTTTAAAGGAGAACAAATTAACATCATTCCTTGAAGTTTTTGCCGAATTTTCTTCGGAGAGAGAAGAAAAATCACGGCAGTTTTAAGAATTGCCGTTGAGTAGTATTTCGTTTAAAAAATAAAGTGTGACAGGAAGTCTGCGACGTCGCAAACTGAGTTATGTGATTGCTGACTTAATCCGTCGAAATGTCCCACACGGGGAAAAGAAAAATACATTGGAGCTAGAGTCCAGACTCTTGAGAACATTGACAAGATAAAATACTCTTGATTCAATCGGATTTTTGCTTGAATCAAAACAAAATCCGCTTAAATTAAGGTGAATCCAGGGTTCGATTAGGGATAATTCACGATCCGAGATAGCGCCACCAGTCACCGCTGAGAATATCACTTTCCCTCGACGATTACTGAAATAATATTGTTCAAATCACAAAAAGCAGATCCACAAGATGTAGATTATTCTTTGCTTGATTTTTTCAGCCAAAAATATTAGCAATTAGAATTACAAGCGCAGAGAAAGTACGGCTGAAACTTGCAGCTTGGCGGCGGCGGCCGAGCACGCAACTGTCTCTCTCTCTCCCATTGCCGCAATGGGAAGTACTTTCCGCCGTACTTACGACTTAATTTTTGGGAATTTTGAGAAGATTTTTTAACTGAGTGTTCCTCAAGTATGTTACTATATCCCCTGGATTCCCAATCTCGAATAAGTGTTACGGTTTTTATTATTTTGGCAAATATATACAGCTATTCTGAGCAGCGCGACGTGGTGGCCAAATCGCGAAGTTCTAAGCCTGGATTCACCTCAAGAGGCTTGGTTCTTGATTTAAGCTAGATTCTGATTGAAGAGTACTTAAGAGTACTTTTTCTTCTCGATGTTTTCAAGAGTCTGGACTCTAGATCCAATGTGTTTTTTTTTCAGTGTGATTTTAATGGGTCAGTTGCGCTAGTCGTATAGAATCGTGTTTTGATGCTTGATTTTTGTAGATCAGCTAAAAAGAATAGTCTGTGCGAATAGCAACTTCCTTGAGATATCGATCTTCGAAAAATTGCTATCAGCTTTGGGAGACCGAACAAGGTACCCCCCCCCCTCTCCATATAAATATTCTGGAAGACCAAACGGGTATCATAAACATACAGGGTGGCCCAGACCTACCGTAACAGGCCTTTTTTTCGGTTAATTTGGGTCATACGAAGTCCAGGATCGCGGAAATGAATAGGGAATCTACCCCAAGGAATCCGAATTTAATGGCCCCAGAGCCCCCCTGGCGCCCCTTGGGGGGTAAGAGGAGTGTCCGTGCTTCAAAAGTCAGGGTTAATGTCAAAATTTTGAAATTATTTCATCGGAATCAGAAAGTACGGAAAATTTTAGCTTAAATCGACACCAAAAAATCCAAAATCGGCCCACCCGTGTCCAAAATACCGACCCCTAAAGGCGGGGGACAGAGCCCCCTTTCAAAAAAATTCAAGTTCGTAAAAGTGACGTGGAGACTCGGAAAAAATGTGTAATCATGGGTAATCGACCCCAAGGAATCCGAATTTGAGGGTCCCGTTGTCCACAGAGACTTTTTGATGGGGCACAGGGGTAACCTCCACACCGGTTAAATTTGAAAGTTCAGAGTCTCCCTGTGCCCCATCAGAAAAGTCTCTGTGGAACCAGGCCATCAAGAAGAGGAATATGCAGGGTAGGAGGGCAATCCGCAAACTAAACTCATTCCATACGCTCTACCACAAAGCAAAGCTGGAGTTGGGAGGAGTTCCAGTAGAAAAAATTCCATGGTCAACATAATTTAGACAAAACCAATCAGCGCGTTAAAGTAACTGTAACGGAAAATAGGCGCAATATCGGTAATATTAACACAATCAAGCGGGAAAGCTCTGATGCGTTCGTAAAATTTGAAATGCCCGTTATCATCTGGCTGTGGAGCAACCAGTGAAAATTCAAGACGGCAGGGGTTCACAATAGTTTCCTAGTTTTTCGACAACTTAAATCTACATCATCATGTATTGCGCCCTTCTAATTTTTCTGGATCGAAATTTAATCATTTGCGCAAAAATATCTTTGGCACAACAAATGAAACTCCCAGCTCCAGATTTTCAGTTTAGGAAACCGGTTTGAAAGCACGATACGTCGCGGTTTTTTTTCTGAACATACTTGCATCGACATACTTGCAGCGTAGTTTCAACTTTCTCGGGTGGAACTTTTAAATATTTAGAAGTGCCTTCATTCATGTTGCACGCTTGATTTCCGCTTAGATCACAATGCGTGCATAATGCTCTCATTGTCAGTCGTAGAAGCCACTAACTTTAAACAGGCGAACCTTTCAGATTTTCCTTCATTTTAGCGCGATACCACATCACATACCTACTCCGTAATCCACATATTTGCCCGCTTGATTTCCGCCTTTATCGGGATCATACGATAATGCCTTCATTCATACACCTTACTAATTTGAGACAGTTGCAATGCTAAGTTTTTCCTTCATTTTAGCGTGATACCACATCACATACCTACTCCGTAATCCACATATTTGCCCGCTTGATTTCCGCCTCTATCGGGATCATACAGGGTGTACCAAAAGTCCGTCCCACCCCTGCTAACTTTTGAACGAATTGAGCTAGGGTAATGAAACTTTGGGAATGTTCCTATCTCAAAGGAGACCATTTTTTTTTTTTTTTGGGGGGGGTCCCCTCCCTTCAGATTTTCCTTCATTTTAGCGCGATACCACATCACGTACCTACTCCGTAATCCACATATTTGCCCGCTTGATTTCCGCCTTTATCGGGATCATACGATAATGCCTTCATTCATACACCTTACTAATTTGAGACAGTTGCAATGCTAAGTTTTTCCTTCCCTTTAGCGTGATACCACATGACTCACAGACTCCGGAGCCCACATAGTTGCACGGGTTCATGTATTCAGGCATTATGCTCGCATCGTTATGTGCGGAACTCAAGCGCACAAGGGATCATTCAACCACGAGGGAAATCCCACTTTGCGAATACATTTAGCGAAAGGTAAATGACGCACTAAAAACGATGCGCATATTAAAAACGCAAAAAATAACTCGGAAACCGATTAATACGCACCTCAAGAAGCGCAACTTTTCCGCATATTTAAAACCGCGCCGAACCGAATGGTATCAACCAGCATTAATCAGAAGCAAGTAAGGTTTCTACGACTTGTTTCGATTACCTTTTTACTCATCGTGTATGAAAGAATCGGAATGTCATGTTCTACGGCAGTCAAATAGCCTGTCTCTTCTCATTTTCCACTGAGGTTTGTTAAAACACAACGTATTGCAATGTGGAACTGTAGCTTGTTAACTACAAATTACACGAATGACATTCCATTCTTTGATCCCAGAGACATAGTTTCGACTTTCCAATCGTTTTCACATACGAGGAGTCGAAAAGCATTTGACGGAAGTCGTAGAAACCCGTGCTCGCTTCTGATTGGTGCCGGATGATCATTCGGTTCGGGGCGAAACCAGGATCTACGGAAAAGTATTGCGCTTTTGGAACTGCGTATTTCTGGGTTTCTGAGTTTCTTTTTCGCATTTTTAATGTGTGCATCGTGTTTTACCGATTATTTACCTCCAGAATCATTTATTCGCAAGTCAAAATTCGTTCCTGGTTCAGTGACCCGTCGAGGTACGCTTTTACGTCAAGAGGAGCGACGTTGACGATGTGACTGATTGTGCACAGTGGTCTTGAAGCAAAAAAAAAAAAAAAAAAATGTACCCGAAAACGGTTTGCAGGGGGTGAGTCTAAGGTACGCGTGGACACAACATCGCGAAAAATCAAAATCATGGCTGATCTTAATTTCGAGATATCGTAATTTGAAATGTTCATAGTAAATGCAAGTTGTCAGCTGATTTTGATCCGCTTTTTTAATTATTGGTCCATGGAATCGGTGTTAATCGGTTCACGTTTTTATTTTTCGTTTGATTCATGTCGATTAAATGCATACCCTCTCGTTACATGCAGACGACATATGGACGGACTTAAACAGAACGGAACCAAGCCACATCGGGATCTGAATTTTCGGCGATAGATAGTAGAGCAGTGGTTGAGCTCAAAACCTCTCATAACTCAATTTTTTCCAAAATGAAGGTTGGTTCCTTTCTGCTTAACTCAGTCCATATTATACTTACTACTTTCTGCTGCGTCCGCAGCAGTTGTTGTTACGAATATGATGTGCGTATTGATTTCGACGCATTACATGTACGTGATTCTCTGAAGGCGTTTTATGTGCGAAAGCAATTTGCCTTCAGCTGCGTCTGCAGCAATTGTTGTTACCGATGTGTTGTGCGTGCTGATTTCGATGCATTACATACGTGATTCTCTGAAGGCGTTTTATGTGCGAAAGCAATTCGCATTCAGCTGCGTCTGCAGCAATTGTTGTTACCGATGTGTTGTGCGTGCTGATTTCAACGCATTACATACTTGATTCTACTACGCATTGTCTTTATGGAGTATCCACGAAGCTTTCAAGTCCGGCCGTTTCTGGAAGATGTGCATGCTCAACTCCTTTAGCACTTAGCAAAATTACACACTGTTAACTGTTGTGTTTGGTGGTACAAAATGTTGATAAATGACACCTTGAAAAAAAAAAACACCATAAGCATCACATTACAGGCCGATTTTTCGATTTACGGCGATGAAGAATCTTCCTTAAAAACCGTAGGGGTAAACTTTCCTCATTGATTTCAAATTGCCATAACTCAGTCAATTTTTATTCAATTGAGCTGATCTTGGTTTTAATCGATAGGTTGACAATTAGTTGATCTTTAAAATGAGACCAAGATCGTGCCTGTATCTATCTTAGTTTTGAAGTTACAGAACCAGACTCGGTACTTTTGGGACACCCTAAAGTATTTCACACAACAAAGCTGGAGTTGGAGTAATTTCAGCAGGAAACATTCCACGGTCAACGTTATTTTGAGAAAACAATCAGCGCGTTAAATTAACTTAAATGAAAAATAAGCGCAATATCGGTTATATTAGTACAATGAAGCTGGAAAGCTCTAATTCGTTCGTAAAAGTTGAGATGTCCGAAATTAGCTGATCATGGAGGAACTAGTGAAAATCCAAGACGCCATGGGTGCACCAGAGTTTCTTAGTTTGTCGACAACTTACATCTTCTCCATTACGTATTGCGCCGAATTAATTTTTCTGGATCCGAATTTAATCATTTGAGTGAAAACATCTCTTGCACAACAAATGAAAACTCCGAGCACCTGATTTGCAGTTTAGGAAACTGGCTTGAAGCGTGGCACATCGGTTGTTTTCTAAATATACTTGCATCGACTTTATTATTTATAGCGTAGTTTCAACTTTCTAGGAAAGAACTTGTAAATATTTAGAAGTTCCTGCATTCATGTTGTACGCTTGATATCCGTTTACATCACAATATGAGCATAAAGCCTTCAGCCGTAGAAGTCGCTAATTTAAAACAGGCGAACCGCCTAGATTTCCCTCCATTTCATCATGATACCACATCACATACCTACTTCGTAATCCACACATTTGCCCGCTTGATTTCCGCTTCTATCAGGATCATACCAAAATGCCTTCATCCATACACAATTACACATTAGGACGTATTTCTATCAAACGGATCTAAGCGCCATAGGAGGAAGAAGGTAGAGGAGGGCTTGAATTTGCGGCGGAAACGGGCGTCCTGCTCGTTCCGTCCTATACTTTCCATGCTTTTCCATGGCGCCTAGTTCCGTTCGACAGAACGCGCTAACCGGCATTCTAAATTTCTGAAAAGGAACTCAAATTACCGCTTAGTTCCGTTTGACAGAACTACGTCCATTTTTAGTTTAAGACAAAGGCAATATCAAGATTCTCCTTCATTACGCATGATACGACATCACATACACTAGAGTAAAAAACACATTGGATCCAGGGTCTAGACTCTTAAAAACATCGACAAGAAAAAATAGTCTTGATTCAATCGGATTTAAGCTTAAATCAAGAACCCGGCCTCTTAATTTGAGCGGATTTCCTTTTGATTTAAGCTTAAATCTGATCGAATCAAGAGTATTTTTCCTTGTCAAGGTTTTAAGAGTCTTGATGCAATGTGTTTTTTTCCAGTGTTCAATGAAAAGGGTCATATTTTTTTTCACAATTTTGGCCACACTGGAAAAAAAAACATTGGATCTAGAGTCCAGACTCTCAAAAACACCGACAAGAAAAAATACTCTTGATTCAATCGGATTTTTGCTTCAATCAAGAACCAAACCTCTTAATTTGAGCGGATTTCCTTTTGATTTAAGCTTAAATCTGATTGAATCAAAAGTATTTTTTCTTGTCAATATTTTTAAGAGTCTGGAATATAGATCCAATGTGTTTTTTTCCAGTTTACTCACTCCGGAGTCCGCACATTTGCTTGCTTTCTGCTTTTATCAGTATGTGAATGTGAGCATAATGCCTTCATTCATAGACATTACTAATTTGAGGTACGGAAAATTTTAAGATTTTCCTTCATTTTAGCGTGATACCACATCAAGCACATAATCAGGCGCTCGAATAGTTGCACGCTCGATTTCCGCTCATATCACAACGCGGTCAAAATATCTTCATTCATAGCCATAGAGTACAATAGAGTCGCAAAGTACTGGATCGTCGATGAAGTCACTTTTGGAGGCTGTTTTGTCCAGTTCTCCGGAGACTAGTGTGCGGCGACTAGCAACGACGCATACGCAGACTCGCGCTCGGCGCTCCCCACTCCCGACTCGGCTCCGTTCGTCGGCTAGGTCCACACACATTGAACCAGCTAAGTAGGCCGGTAATAAGTCTGAAATTGAGCCCATATATGAATATTATCTAGGAGTAACATGCATTAATGGATTCATAATGGCTTACACTGAAAAAACGAGATTAGGGCTGGGCCCTAGAATTGCTTCACCTCCACCGCCACAGGGGCAGGCCCTGCGCGGGTAAGGCCCAGCGCCAGCCCTACCTGGACAGGGTCTAGCTGTTACCAGGTAGGGCTGAACCCTGGAGCAGGTGGATTTGGGCTCTACGCGCGCCGGGCCTGCTCCTATGGCGGTGGAGGTGAAGCAATTTTACCTACCCGGTTAGGGCTGGGACCTTCGGCGCAGGTACCAGCCCTAAACTCGTTTTTTCCGTGTAGAATATCTATTTCAAGCAAAATTTGCACAAATTAATATCGATGGAATTAAAAAAAGTCGAAAAAACACAAGCAGTCGTTGATTTCTCCATAAGCCACCGTGCTAAAAAACGCCGGTTGGTTCACACTTTGTATAAGTCAGAAATTAAATTCCTATATGAATATTATCCCGGAGTAACATACATCAATAGATTCATTATGGCTTTGACCATAAGCGGTTCTAGACCTTCATGCTTGGGGGTGCCCAGAGGTGGAAAATGTTGAAGACCGGCCCCGAAGGGGACGGTCGCTCAGGGGAGGTCTAAGTTTCGGCCCTCAAGTTTTATCCCTTTCCTACCCTCCTTTCTCTTTTTCTCTCCTTCCTCTCTGCTTAGATACCTATAAATTCAATGTAGAAAATTTTTAGCAAAACTTTCCATCAAAACTACAATCTTACCATAAAAAAACAGTAGAATCTTTGTAAAACACGGCTATCAATATATTAATTCTGTTTAAAACATTTTCATTGATTGCTAGGATTTTTTCTCAGTGTGAGCGAATACAGAATCTTTAAAAGCAGTAATTTCACGGTTCCGATAAGCGTACTTAATTTTTGCTTGGGGGTGCCCGGCACCCACTGGCACCCCCGTAGAACCGCCTATGGCTTTGACTATCTAATTATGGCAAAATTTGCACAAATTAATATCGATTGAATTAAAAAATGTCGAAAAAACACAAGCAGTCGTTGCTTTTCCCGTAAGCCGCCGTGATAAGAAATGCCGGTTGGTTCACACTTAGTATAAGTCAGAAATTAAATCCCAATATGAATATTATCTAGGAGTAATATACATCAATAGATTCATTATGGCTTTGACTACCTTTTAATGGCAAAATTTTCAAAAATTAATGCTGATTGAATTATAAAATGTCGAAAAAACACAAGCAGTTCTTGATCTCTCCATAAGCCGCCGTGTTACAAAATGCCGTTGGGTTCACACTTGGTTCCCACTTTTCGGAGCACACGCGGCTCGGAAACACCTGTTCATGGATTGGCTTCATCGGCGCTCCAGTACTTTGCGACTCTATTGTACTCTATGTTCGCCGCACTGTCATCTACCGCGGACTCAATTTCCAACCCCATAGTTTTCATCGTTTCCTCCGAAAGAATGCCGGTATGTCCTGTTTCCAGATGTTGAACGATCTTGATGTTGACAAGAATCGATTATTATTCAACGTAGGAGTAATTGGAAGAAATCCGGCATTGCCAAATTGCTGGATCAACATCCCACGGAACTGACGATGAGTATATGTAGCCTCTGATTAAAGGCACTCACACAAGGCATAGTAGTTTATTCAACACCTACACTAAGAAAATAAGTTCGATAACGTAGTAGAGTCGTAATTTTGATTCACATTGCACTCCAAATTTTTTTTGGCTCAGTCAACCGAAGTTTCCGTTCATTTCCGTTCAAGTAGGTCTATTCAACGCCTACACTAAGAAAATAAGTTCGATAACTGGGACGTAATTTTGATTCACATTGCACCCCGAATTTTTTTGGCTCAGTCAACCGAGGTTTTCGTTCTTTGGGACCAAATTTTCTGGTCCTAGATACCGAATTCCGGCGAGCTGAAGCAAAGGTCGGTAATATTTGATCTGAAGGTTTGATTACCCATCGCAAAAAGTTCGGGGTTCAGTATGAAAAAAAAAAATTTTGCCGTGTAGAAAATCTAGTCGTAGGAGTCATGTTTATGGCTGTAGAAGTTCACTTGCACTGAAACAAAAAAAATCTCTGTGTATTTACTAAGAAAAGGGTAAAATTACCAAGAATTCAGGGTTCTATTTGATCCCAGGTTTTCTTGGTAAAATTACCATTTATGGAATTGTTAATTTTACTGGATCTTGGTAAAAACGCCAATATTTTTTATCGACTGTGGTAGAATTACCGAGATAAAATGGCAAAGTTACCGGGAATTGATTACCAATTAAAGTGCTATTCTTACCTGAAAAAAAACGGTACAAATACCGATTCTTAGGTAAGCTTACCAGTCTGTCATGGTAAAATTACCAATAATTGGTAAAAAAAGTGAGATGGTAAAGGTACCAACGGACCTTGCTAGAAACGCCGAGAATTTTTTTTCAGTGTTGAGTAGTATGGAACAGATAGTTTGTCGCATTTAAGTGTTTTTGGGTTTTTTTTTTCCCGTAATGTTTGCTTCTTTAAGCCTCTGCACCCGTATTGATCATTGTGTGTCACTTTTCTGTTGCAGGTAAGAAAAAAATAAACTCTCCACATCTCACTCTCCATAAATTCAGGCGAAATTTCGGTGAGTCACATCATTTGAACAAAAATTATTCCATATACTCTGAAAAGCAAAATTTGGTGACATATCGACGATGGAACTTCCAAACCACGTATATCGGTTTGCAACGTTGCAGACTTCTTGCCCTCCTTGTTTTTTTCAAATGAAAACTCATTCAACATCAATTCTTGAAAACTTCCGTGGAATTTCCTCTCTAAACGAAGGAAATTCAGTGTAAACCTCCAGGAATGATATTGATTTGTTTTCCTTCAAAAAAAAAAAAAAAAAATGAAATTTAAGCGGAGATTTTTAAACGCCGCAAACGAGATGCGTGGTCCGATAGTTTCGCCGTTTACAAATAGTACCTCGGCTCATGTTGAATTCTATAGTTTTAAGTCGTGGGAACTGAATTTTTATAAGTTGAACGAAAGTTTGGTTTCTGTGACCGAAAACTTCCAGTGTTCATTATCTTTTTCTTCGATTAGACTTTCACCATGGTAGTTGCAGCACTACCGTGCTAGGAAAGAACGCCGTATGGACATTCAGCAGTTGCCAAATATCCTTCGATACAATGCGTCTGGGTAAACTTGTTGTCCCCCCCCCCCAATTTTTCAGACAATTTTGTTCGCAATTTAATCTAAAATATCTGAAAACTTCGAGAGGAAATATGCATAACTTTCCCCCGAAATGCTTATTATATTTGAGGAAATTTGGCAACTCTTGAATGTTCATACGGCGTTCTTCCTCAGCACGCCTCCTTGGCTTCGTGTCTAGCAGAGTCCCTTTATACTGAGAGTCAAGACAACACCCTTCATGGAGTCACAAACGGGAATAAAGATTACAGAAATTGAAAGTTTTTCGTAATCTTTGATCGGCCCATTCTCGAATTCCTTTCTTCGTTCCTTCCCTCATTCCGTTTGTTCCTTGCCGAACCCGTAATTCCCCGGTCCATTCCAGATTATAATCTTTGCAATCGGTGAAACTGTAATCTTCATTCCCGTTTGTGACACTGTGAAGGCCTAAAATACGGGAACCAATCAGAAATGGATTCAAATTGTCTTGACTCTCAGTATAAAGGGACTCTAGTGTCTAGCACCTCCAGCCAACCTGAGACTGTATTTTTTGTCCGTAGACATCCAGAGTTGCGTTTATCCAAACACCGCGCTTCAAAGCCCCGTCGCGTCGTCGCGCTGCCGAAAGTAGATCGACACCGCGACCAGCGTTGCCATCTCGACCGCGAAATTTTTCAAATTCAAACGAGCAACGATGGAAAAAAACGCAAATTCGGAGTGGAAACGGCAATTCTGTCCTGGCGTGACCCTTCTCCAGGGAGGTGCGGCGCGCAACAACGATTCGGTCCTTGTAAGGCGATACGGTTTTCTAAACTTCAAACACCCGTTTCTCCGAGATTAACTTTCGCGTAAAGGCTCCCCCCCCCCCCCCCCCCCCCNNNNAATTGAAATGAAGGGGGGGGGGGTCGACCATCTTAAGAGCCCGGACAGATGTAACGACGACGAAGATCAAAGGAGGGTACGGATTCGATCGACATGAATCGATCGGAAAATGAAAACGTGAATCGATCGACGTGAATCAATCGACACCGATTCGATCGACAGTTAATTTAAAAATTCCTTTGTCGATTCGATCGACATGAATGGATCGAAAAATGAAAACGTGAGTCGATTGACGTGAATCAATCGACACCGATTCCGTCACCAAAATTCGATCGATTCACGGGTTTGTCGATCGATTCACGGGTTTGTCGATAGATTCACGGCTTTTGTCGATCGATTCAAAGGTTTCTCGATCGATTTACGGCTTTGTCGAGGCTTCGAAATGTCCGCCGCGGGCCGATTGTCGAATCTTTATCGAATAATTCTAATCGATAGTTCCCTATGTAAGCAATGGTTTATATCGAGGGCTATTCGAGTTTCGATAGCGATTCTCCGGTTCCGAGCTCGGTGGGGATACTGACCAATTGTCAACACTGTTTCTTTTATCTATTGCAAGTAATCGATGGGAATCGCTTGCTTTTCATGCTCTGCAACTGTATGCATTTGAACGAGAAAGGTCCATCTGGAGCGGGAGTTTCGGAAGAGGCCGCAAAAATCATGAAAATCGGCCCGGTAGAGCGCTGGATCTAAGCGTTATTAGTTGTGCAATGAGCCTCCCAAAATAAGGGCTAACTTTCGCCCCTTTTTCGGTATTCGATTCGACCATCGAACTAAGGTTTAAGTGGAAGCTTAACAGAAAAGTCAGGAAAAAATTTCAAGATGAGTATAGGAACCGTTTTCGAGTTAGGGGGGGGGGGGGCAAAGGGGTCAAACTCCGGCCTTATTTTTCGCTATTTTCTTGTTGAATTGATGTGTCTACGGGGTTGTTATCGTTGTTTACACATTTTATACACACTAGTTCTTACGTGTCTTTACACGCCAAATCGAGTTTTGATGTTGACGAGTCGATATATTGATCGGTTATATAGATTTCTTAATATTTTTTACGGAAAATCAACGATTTTTTGGGATTAAAATTGTTCATTTTTGATTCATGGATGAATGAATGCACGTAATATGACTGTTGTATACCGACATCTACGTCTTTTTTTTTCTTGCAGAATCGATTTTTAACGTTAACGAGGCGATATATCAATCGTTTGTATCGAATTTTTGCGATTAGGAAAATCAATAATATATATGCAGTGAAATTGGTTATTCTCTATCCGAAAACAACCAAGTTTTAGGTTGGAACACATTTCCGGTCGGGTCGAATTCCAGTGGAGGCAAGTTTTCGATCGGGGCAAATTTCCGGTCGAGTAAAAATAAAGATTTTCCATTTCCGGTCATTTGTCCAGTCATTTTTCCGGTCATTTTGGGTGGATAACGAATCCCGTTGATTGTGGTTTCCGGTCGATCAGATTTCCAGGGGCCAGGTGGGCGGCCCTCGGTGTTGGCTCTTTAGGGGCCAGGTGGGCGGTCCCCGAAATTGGCTCCTTAGGGGTCAGGGGGCCGGCCCCCGGCTATGGCTCCTTAGGCGCCAGGTGGGGAGCCCCTGGGGGTTGGGCGTTTTGGATGTCAAGTGGCTCACCTCTGGAGTTTTTGTTCCCTAAGAATATCGATTGATATTGCTGTAATTCGTACCCCGTTGCCAGAAGTCAATGATTCGCCTTCAAATGGTCGGGTATGCAAAATGACTGCCGTGACGCACGAATAGTGGTATCAGAACTGTGCATTAAGTTTACGGATTGATTTGAAGGCGCTCTTCTGTATCCATCGTGAGTGGCTTTGTTTGTAAATTTGTTGCTTTTCTTGCTTTGCTTTTCTGAGTTTGGATCATCCTAATGTATTTCCTGTGCGAAGCGTCGGTCTGCGGATCGCTTTTGCGTGGAAATCCATGAGTATGATTTCTGCTCGGGAAAAGGGGCCGTAGTTCTCTCCGGGGATGCCATTTCCTTTGCTTCCGCGATTTGCGCGTTGGAACAAGTTGGGCATATTTTTTCTAGGCTTTCCCTCTTTTGTGTTTTCCTCTCATCCTGCCTTGCCTGCGCGAAGTGCTGGTCCTCAGGATCGCTTTTGCGCGGGGGAAGCGTTTGAGTATGAGCAGGAGCACATGTGATGGGACGAGCTGGGAAGGGATCCCTGCCTGGCCACCTCGGCTGCGCGGCTGCAGGTCGCAAAGGGAAGTCGCAAACCTAGAGTTTCCTATAGCCATATTTTTTGCCTCTAAGGAGTTTTCTTAACATTATTTTTTTTTGCGAGCCCGGGTTTTTCCTCCCACGCATTGCTGTGCTAGCTGGAGGGTTATTTTTGATAACCCGGAGATCGAGGTACGACACAAACCCCGTTGCTTGAAGTCAATGATTCGCCTTCAAATGACCGGGTATGCAAAATGACCGCCGTGAAGCACGAATAGTGGTATCAGAATTTTGCATTAAGTTTATGGATAGATTTGAAGGCGCTCTTCTGTATCCATTGTGAGTGGCCTTTACAATGACGTTGACCAAAAATTTCATTATTTTGGGACTTAAATCGAGCCGCATGTTCGGAAATTGCCGAGGAATATTATCTTGAAAAAATATCAAGATTGCTTTTGGTCTCTTCGTTTTATGTAAAAGAAGAGAGCGCAGGCGGCTGGATCAAATTGTGTATCTTAAGTCCCTTGGTTCGGTCTTCGTATTCTGAAGCGAAACTGAAAGAGTCGCCGTTTACAAGATCGCAACTTACTCAAAAGCGGTTGTGAATTTAAAAAGTTTCGGACGGTTAAAATGAGCTTACTTTGATTAACTGTGAAGAATCAAAATTGCGAAGAAAAGGTACTTTGTCCACTGGTCCATTAGAAAAGCGCAAAGCATGGATGAATGGAGCATCGATGACTAACTAAATCTTAACTAATAAGGAATTTTAAGTGTGAAATCCATTTTTCAGTCTTTAAATGATCCAGATCTACCAACAAGTTAAAACACTAATCACAAAAATACGTATCTCCTTAAGAAGTGTCGATTCTTAGTGCCAAAAACTCGGCATTTCTGCCGTATTTTCTAACAGTTCGAGAAATTATTGAGATTGCTGATTGAGTTCGTAAAAACATCTTATTCTTGCTATCCTCAAAAATTATTACCCTTCTACCGAAAATAAAGAGGAATGTAGGCAGTTTTTTTACTCTCCTGGAAAATCGTGTTTTCCAAGATTCGCACTCTTGCACTTTCACCATCGATAAAGTGCTTTAGTATTGTTTAATTAACATTTGCACTGGCAGTGATTGTGATTGTTCATTCAGTATTTTTTTTCTTTTAATGGCTTCATAAACATTCTCTGGTATATATGTTGCAGGCAATTGGCAATCGCCGGCAAATTACAATCTATTCGTGTTTAATCAACAAATTAAATCGTTTTAAAGTGAAAAAACGAGATTGGAAGTAGGGATTATTATGCTTTGTATTCAAACATATATGTACATTAGCCCCTTCTTCTTCGATACATGATGCTAGCTAGCACACTCGCGAGTTCGTGAAATGTCATCAATAATCTGTGTTAGGTTCGGTTAAGCAACTAAACTAACACCTTGGCAAACCGGAGAGTATCGCTAGATTTGAAGGCGTAAAGATATCGTACTGCATCAATGTTATCGAAACTACAATTTGACGAATTGACAAGTACGGAGCTTGCAAATTGCCGGCGATCGTGGACTCTATGCGACTGATAAAGATTTCTGAGATATTTATATCCATCTTTAAATTTACATTTACTTTTCTCTCTTTGAATCAGCATGTATGTTTCTTTTTTGTTTCTGGTGCATCCCTCGGAATTTTTGGATTCAGAAATCGATGATCTTCCTGGAAATCGCAAATCGTCAATTAAAAAATTGAGATCGTTCAATTAATAGGGACACTTGATTCGATTAACTGAATATTTAATTTAACTGGAAACTCAAATTAAATGAGTGGCCCTCGTCTTCGGCTTCTTGGGGTTCAGGGGCCTCGCCCCCGTTTTCGGCTCCTTAGTGTTTAGGGGGCTCGCCCCCGTAGTCGGCTCCTTAGGGTTCAGGGGGCTCGCCCCCGTAGTCGGCGCCTCAGGGTTCAGGGGGCTCGCCCCCGTCTTCGGCTCCTTAGGGTTCAGAGGGCTCGCCCCCGTCTTCGGCTACTTAGGGTTTAGGAGGCTCGCCCCCGTCTTCGGCTCCTTAGGGTTCAGGGGGCTCCCCCCCGTCTTAGGCTGCTTAGGGTTCAGAGGGCTCGCCCCCAGCTTCGGCTCCTCAGGGTTCAGGGGGCTCGCCTCTTTCTTCGGCTCCTGAGGGTTCAGAGGGCTCGACCCCGTCTTCGGCTCCTTAGGGTTCAGGGGGCTCGCCCCCGTCTTCGGCTCCTTAGTGTTCAGGGGGCTCGCCGCCGTCTACGGCTCCTTAGGGTTCAGGGGGCTCGCCCCCGTCTTCGGCTCGTTAGTGTTCCGAGGGCTCGCCCCCGTCTTCGGCTCCTTAGGGTTCAGGGGGCTCGCCCCCGGCTTCGGCTCCTTAGTGTTCAGGGGGCTCGCCCCCGTCTGGCTCCTTAGGGTTCAGGGGGCTTTCCCCCGTCTTCGGCTCCTTAGTGTTCAGGGGGTTCGCCCCCGGCTTTTGCTCCTTAGGGTTCAGGGGGCTCGCCCCCGTCTCCGGCTACTTAGGGTTCTGGGGGCTGACCCCCGTAGTCGGCTCCTTAGGGTTCAGGGGGCTCGCCTTCGGCTCCTCAGGGTTCAGGGAGCTCGCCCCCGTCTTCGGCTCCTTAGGGTTCAGGGGGCTCGCCCCCGTCTTCGGTTCCTTAGGTTTCAGGGGGCTCGCCCCCGTCTTCGGTTCCTTATGGTTCAACGGGCTCGCCCCCGTAGTCGGCTCCTTAGGGTTCAGGGGGCTCGCCCCCGTCTTCGGCTCCTTAGTGTTGAGGGAGCTCGCCCCCGTCTTCGGCTCGGAGTGTTGGGCTTTTGGATGACTTTGCTGTGTTTCATACCGTGTATCTTGAGGTCAATGATTCGCCTTCAAATGGCCGGTTATGCAAAATGACTGCTATGAAGCACGAATAGTGGTATCAGAATTTTGCATTAAGTTTATGGATAGATTTGAAGGCGCTCTTCTGTATCCATTGTGAGTGGTCTTGTACAACGATTTTGACCAAAAAGTTCGTAATTTTTGGTTTTAAATCGAGCCTCTCATTCGAAAATAACCGAGGAATATTATCTTGAAAAAATATCAATATTGTTTTTGGTCTCTTCGTTTTATTTAAAAGAAGAGAGCGCAGGCGGCTGGATCAAATTGTGTATCTTAAGTCCCTTGGTTCGGTTATCGTATTCTGAAGCGAAACTGAAAGAGTTGCCGTTTACAAGATCGCAACCTACTCAAAAGCGGTTTTGAATTTAAAAAGTTTCGCACAGATTAAATGAGCTTTCGTTGATTAACTGTGAAGAATCGAATTCGAAGAAAAGGTACTGTGTCCACTGGTCCATTAGGCAAGCGTAAAGCATGGATGGATGGAGCATCAATGAGCAACTAAATCTCATCTGATAAGGAATTTTAAGTGTGAAACCCTTTTTTCAGTCTTTAAATGATCCAAATCCACCGACAAGTTTAAAATACTAATTGCAAAAATGCGTATCTCCTAATGAAGTGTCGATTTTTAGTGCCAAAAACGCAAATCCCGGCATTTCAGCCGTATTTTCTAACAGTTCGCGAAAGTATTAAAACCGCTGATGGAGTTTCAAGAAACGTCTTATTCTTGCTATCCTACAGAAGGGTAACCTCTAAAGAGGAATTCAGACAGTTTTTTTGCTCTCCTGGAAAATCGTGTTCTTCGAGAATTGCTTTTCTGCACTTTCACCATCGACAACCAAGGTAGATTAACACAGGTATGGACAAGTTGAAAATCCGTCCTGTGATTGGTTCTCTACTGTCCCCTTAACGACCGCCATTTTTATGCTTTCATTATTGCGATTGGTTGGTGATTCATTGATTATGTTTCTCCAATTTGGTAATAATTCGTTACTTAAGTTCACTACCTTGATCGATAACATGCTTTAGTATTGTTCAATTAAAATTTGCACTGGTAGTGATTGTGATTGTTCATTCAGTATTTTTTTTCTCATTAATTTCTTCACAAACATTCTCTGGTATACATGTTGCAGGCAATTGGCAATCGCCGGCAAATTGCAATCTATTCGTGTTTAATCAACAAATTAAATCGTTTTAAAGTGACAAATCGAGACTGGAAGTAGGGATTATTATGCTTTGAATTCAAACGTACGTTAATCCTTACTTCTTGGATCCAGTGTGCCAGCTAGCACACTCGCGAGTTCGTGAAATGTCATCAATAATCTGTGTTAGGTTCGGTTAAGCAACTAAACTAACACATTGGCAAACCGGAGAGTATCGCTGGATTTGAAGGCGTGAAGAAATCTTTACTATATCCATGTAATCGTAATTAAAATTTGACGAATCGACAAGTAAGGAGCTTGCAAATTGCCGGCGGTTGCTGATTCCCTACGACCTATACTCTGATAAAGATTCTCACAGGAATTAATAGTCAATGTCAATCGTCCAGTGATCCAGAAAAATATTTAAGGAATATTCGCCTGCGGGGCGATTTTTGAAAATGATAGACAAAGCAATAGAAATAGATGACAGATGGAAAATGGAGCGATCCCATTGGTTGAAACGAGTGACTCTTGTAGACTAAGGAGGAAAATAACCATAGGGTCTCGTGTGGGCTGCCGTCAGTGAGTCTATTACTTACCTCCTTTGTCCATTGCAAACATCCGTTCCACCGCAAGGATCTCCCTATATATGCCTTTTGTCTGCTTTGTCTAAAGCTTCGTGCATCAATTTCAATAATCAGCCTGCAGCTTGCCTTTTTTCTGGAAAAGTACCGGCGACGTCTGATGATTATAGGTTTTCGTAAGTTTTTGTAGTATATTGCGTAGTGAAATGGGTGCTATTAGACTTTAAAACCATAAACAGGTAGACATGCAGAATTTGATGGATCAACGATTCATTATATTTATGATTTCTTCTTAAATAAAGCATTATTAAAGAAAAATGTAACGGAAGAACAGAATTTGATGTCTTTTTTTCGGTCCGCAAGATGTAGAGGTTCTGATCGTTACCACTGCAGTACTAGACTTTAAAACCATGAACAGGTAGACATGCAGAATTTGATGGATCAACGATTCATTATATTTATGATTTCTTTTTAAATAAAGCATTATTAAAGAAAAATGTAACGGAAGAACAGAATTTGATGTCTTTTTTTCGTTCCGCAAGATGTAGAGGCTCTGACTGTTACCACTGCAGTTAGCGTCACGTATCCTCAATCCTCAATGCCTACATTCTGTAAAAGGGTGTGTAGAAAATCTCCTTTGGGTCCTTCAGAGAGGATAAGAGTCGTTGTAAATAGCATCGTCCCACCAATTCTTTTCGTCGCCCAACTAGAAATAATTTTGAAATACGGATTCAAGGCCTGAGTATATTACCTACCCACGGCCTTTATATTATCCCTGAATATGTTCAAAATTTGTGTAAATTTGTTTTTTTGTTTTTGTTTTTCTAAAAAAACGGATGAAAAAATCCATCAGACAAACGTTGTCCGGGAGGCTAGGCGAGTCTTGATGGGCGTTTCGGTGATACGCTCTTCGATGCAGCAAAGCGCCTTAGCTCGTAAACCACCAGCAACTTAATGAACTCGAGAGCAGCCCCTCTTGCATACCCACGGATTTGAAGGCGTTTTGTTATTCCGTTGTCGCTTCAACTATTCATCGTATCGATGGTGAAACTCCAAGACCACGTATCTCGCTTTCAGACCCCCTCTGCCGTGCTGACGAAGAACGCCGTATGAACATTCGAGTGTTGCCAAATTTCCTTCGGTAAAATATGCATTTTTGACGACACTCATGCACATTTTGACGGAGTTAAACAGAAAGGAACCAAGCCACATCGGGATCGAACCGAGAAAAAGAGGCTTAAAGTTTAGCTCCTGCATAAGACTCAATGAAAAAGTTAAACTTCTAGTTCAATTTCTGCAAAATTTGCTCCAACAAAAACTTTGAATTTTTGGGGATAGATAGTGTAGAGAAGTGGTTGAGTTAAAAACCACTCCTAACTCAATTTTTTCCAAAATGCGGGTTGGTTCCTTTCTTCTTAACTCAGTTCATTTTTCCTCGACATTTTCAGATATTTTAAATCAAATTGCGTAAAAAATTGTCCGAAAATGTTAGACAAAAATATTCACAAATTTCTCAGTAATTTTGGTTTTTATCGAAGGAAACTTGAAAATCTGTGAGGGCTCATACTGCGTTATTCCTTAGCACGGCAGTCCTGTCGTATTTTATTTTTTAAATGGTAAACTACCTAATTTTAATTCTTTGAAAACCCAGAGATTTTTTTCTCCCTGCGTGAAAAAATCCGTGACAACTTAAAGGAATTTTGCTGATTTTTTCTTCTTCAAATAAATAAAATGAAAACCGAGAATTTTATGCATTGAAAGCGAAATACGGGGTTTTAGACTTTCGCTGTCTATGTACGAATGGAAGAAGAAGGATGCTTTCAGAGAAGTCGGACGTCACACGGTTGATCGAGTCAAAAGGAGAGGTCGGACTTGGAAATTTTAAACGCTTATAACTCAGTTTTTATAAAATTTTGAGGCTCTAAAAGTGATTTCGTTGGGTTTCTCGTGAAATCGGTTTGTATTAGCACCCCTTGAAATTTACAATGTGACGAAGTAAACTTCAAAATTTGCAGTTTTAGTTAATCATTTTACCTAACCTATATTTTTACCTAACCTTTATTTATTTTTACCTAACCTATATTTTTAACCTAACCTATATTTTTACCTAACCTTTATTTATTTTTACCTAACCTATATTTTTAACCTAACCTAACTCTTCAATTTTCTCGATCCACTGTTCGTCGTATTCACGCCACATCAGTTATGGCCAAATTCAACTGAACAAATTAATTTTCTACGAGAGACCGTTTGTGCGGATTCCTTTGAAAATTTTAAGAATTTGCTTCGCATCATGCAGGAAATTCACTAAAATTTGTGCAAAAATCCGCAGAACCGTTCTCATGTTTGAAATTAAATTGCCCGATGAAATAGGGCAATAGTTGAAACGACTTAGTTTATTTCTGCACAACGCAGGCCAATTGGATTGCATTTTGCAAAAAGGAAACATGACCATTAGTTGGATTACTTTTCGCAATAAGGAACCACTATTTCTGGTCCGTGTTAGAAAAAACATACATGCCTTTGGTTCCCCTATGCAGATAAGTGCTTTTATGGGAGAGCCAATGATAGTGGTTCCTTATTGCGAAATGTAATCCAATTGAAATGTCGCTAAGATTGTGCAACTTCACCCATTGCAATATAACAATTTATATCCTGAAATAATGTGAAATTTACATGGTAACTCTTGTCCTAAATTTACCGTTTTTAGCGAGTTAAGTAGGAACTGTTTAGAGATTATTAGGTATACCTTCCAAGACAAAAGGAGCTGCACAATCCTAGCAATATTGTAATTCTCCTGGTTCCTTTTTGCAAAATGCAATCCAATTGTTGTTGCTCAAGCTCACGCCCCCAATCCCAGAATTAGGAGGAACTTTAGTGTAACGCACCATTAGCCTTTTTGAAGAGTTTAGTGTGGCTTCGTCGAGGAAGTGAGCTTTGCTGCTTCGATCTCAACGGGGTGAAAAAGTTAGCGGGGGAATCGCGTGAAAATCCCGTCTCATTCACATCGTACCGCGCACCGTGCGCGCAGTACAGAGTGGGCCAAAGATTATTTTAGACGTCGCATGGAAAATGTACACCGAGAAAACTTTCTCTATGAAACAAAATGAACCGCCCTGTAAAAAGTAGTCTTCAGGGTTGCCAGCGACCGGGAAAAGTCAGGGAAAAAAAATCAACCGGGAAAAGTCAGGGAATTTAGGTGTTGGTCAGGGATTTTTCTGATTTTTCGTGGAATTAGGCGCGGGCGGTCTTGGGCTTGCGTTGCGGGCCCGAGACACTCATTTTCACTTTAACAGACTGCGTCAGATCCATACTTAAAAGTCAGGGAAAAGTCAGGGAATGGAAAAAAATAATTTGGCTGGCAACCCTGAGTCATGTCAAAAATAGGTAATTTAAATACTGCCTTGCTAAGGAAGAACACCGTATGAACCTTCAGGCGTTGCCAAATTTCCTTCGACAAATCACGAGTTTTCAGGAAAATTTGTGAATATTTTTTCTCCAATTTTTAAGAGGACTTGTTCGTAATTATATCTAAAAAGGACAAGGAGAAAATGGAGCCATCCTACCGGTGGAAGCGGGTAATTGCGCAATGCACGGCAACCCACAAGAGACACCAACCCCCCCCCCCCCCCNGTCCACGACGACGATTTTCTTCCTCAGCTCATGACTTATGACAATCACCCGTTTCAACCAACAGGATCACTCCGATTTTCCTTCTTCTACTTTGTCATCGCTTTGTCTATCAGTTTCAATGATCAAAAGCGAATTTTCGCGATCGAATGTCATTCATCAAACGAATTGATCAGTGCTGAGTGATGCCGATGATCGGTGATGTCAGGAGCCAATCGGAGCTCAAATTTTTTTCCTAAATGAAATTAAGAAGAAAATAAGAAAACACGAAACACTAAAACACAGAAATTGCGAACACACCAGACTTGAATTGACAAAACACAACAACAGATAGAGATGACAGAACAAAAATTTTGGTGAGAGATGAAGTTTCTGACATCGATTGCATCAATTCAAAAATCGAATTCAAGTCCCGAGGTGAATTCGAAATTTCAAATTGATGGATTTCAACGGTCTCTGGTGAGACCAACGAAGAAGTCGAATATCATTGAAAAAAAATGCACAATCGTGGAATATCATTCAACGGTGAATGATATTCGATCGCGAAAATTCGCTTTTAGTCTTCGCTTTGTCTATCGGTTTCAATGATCAGGTCAAAGGCCACGGATTCTGCGGTGGGACATTGGAAACTAATGAAAATGTATGCTATCTGTTACAGAGGCTGGTCGAGGGATGCCCGAAGAACAACCTACAGCAGTCTTATTAAAGGTGAGTGAATGCCATTAGTCGAGAAGTCAGGCATGCCGTCATGAATCAACCTGGAGACACGTAGTGCATAAATAACGGCCGACTCCGGTGTGTAAACTTGGATGATATACTTTCGTGTTATACCAAAGAGGACAGCAACTACCAATTTCTCGAAATCGAATTTTCCTCAATATTCTACATAGTCTAAGATGGATGGGACGTATTTATGCTGAAACAGAGAAACAACTTAAAACGGGACTAAGGCCGCAAATAATAAAAAGAAACACATAAAATAAAATAAAAAAACCCGGGACGTTTCGCAGGGATCACACCCGCATTTTCAACCGGCAAAACAAGAAAAATTGAAAGAAAGGACACAGTTTTAATTTTTCTTGTTTTGCCGGTTGAAAATGCGGGTGTGATCCCTGCGAAACGTCCCGGGTTTCTTATTTTATTTTATTTTTTTTTTATTAATTTATTGTTATATTAACAATACAAATATGTCACTACTACTACTATGATTCTTAGTATCTATTGATTTGTTATTAAATATAAATGAGTTTTAAAAGTAATTCTAGCGGATAATAAGCATTCTTGCTTATTATAAATAATTATTGATATGTAATATCAAAATTATGTAATTTTTTTTTTTTTTTTTTTTTTTTTTTTTTTTTTTTTTTTTTTTTTTTTTTTTTTTTTTATGTGTATCTTTTTATTATTTGCGGTCTTAGTCCCGTTTTAAATTGTTTCTCTGTCAATGTTTCGGGCCAATTAAGTTGTTTTTTTTATCCTGAAAGTAACTATATGTATGTTGCACGCAAACCCTATATACGTAGTTCCTTTCAGCATAAATCGTCCGATGAACTAACAATGAATGATTCTGCTAAAACAGCGCAATGGACCACTAGACAAGGTACGAATTTAAGCAATCTGATATATGTTTCTTAACCAGAATTTCACGCAGAACACGATTCACACAGCAAAAATTACTGAAACACACTCTTAACAAAGATATTAACGTTTTTATTACACATTGGTTACGAGGAATTTGAACCGCCCGCTGACAAGAAACTCAAAGCTCTACGTGAGTCAAATCGCGCACCACAACGGTTTCAGCAAGCTTCTCAATCGAACAATGTTCATTTCCCACGATGTGTTGTTCAAACTATAAGCAACTTGCTATAGCTGAGCCAAAGCGTTAAAATTGAAGTTGCCAGATTTCTAAATCGCAGATACTGTCATGATAACGTTTAGCGCGCGATGTGAATCACGTAGAGCGTTGAGTTTTTATGAGCGGGTGGTTTGAATTTACGCATCAAGAATCATTGAATATCTTCGTAAGGAGTTGATTTCGGTAATTTTCGTTGTAGGCATCGTGTTCTACGTGAAATTTTGGTTAAGAAACATTAATCAGAATGCTGGAATTCGTACCTTGTCTAGTGTTCCATTCATCTCACCAGTGAAAACATCTTGAGTTCAGAAAGTGGATTGCATTTTGCAATAAGGAGCCAAGAGCATTCCAATGTTGCTAAGATTGTGCAACTTACATTATTTGCTTTAAATTACAGGAATCATGCAACAAATAAATTTTACAGAGGTAATTTTTGGTTTGAATTTATAGTTTATTGGGAGTAAAGATAGAACTTTTTTAAATAGTCAGTTTATGAATGCACGATAAAAGAAGTCGCACAATTTTAGCGACTTTGAAATACTCTCGGTTCCTTCTTGCAAAATGCAATCTAAATAGCAGTATAAGTGCGCGAAAATGATACCGTGTACGATAAAGTTGCAGTAAGTCGACACTACATAGTGATACAGAAGCGACCAGCTGGTTTCTTGTGCAAATTGGCACCCGCTTTTAACGACTTGTAACCTTATTTGTTTAGTACTTGTTTGACACGTAATCACGCAAGCGTGCCAGAAGATGGCGCGCCCGGCCGTCTCGCCTCACATGCAATAAATAAGCCCCTTCTTTTAACCCCCACCAATCTTTAAAAGTTTTGTGGATGATTATTGAAAATTTTACGAGGAGCGGGTAATTTTGGATTTGAAATTGTTTGTTCGGACATCTCTTTGCCCATTCTCACACAACTGCAATTTTCAGCGATTTTTTTGGTGAAATGGCAGACTACTCGGATTGCATTTGACAAAAAGGAACCAGCGCAATTACAGTGTTTTCAAAATCGAGCAACTTATTCCTCTGTTTGTCTAAAAATACTCGATATATGTACACTATTAAAATTTACACAATTATTTTCCTTTAAAAGTGACAATTTTTGGAGGGAAACAAAAATTATTTGCTATTCTGGGTAATTTTTTAGATAATTATGAAAAAAGCAACATTTCTACAATACAGTAGAAATACAGTCAGTACAGCACGGTCTCTTTGCCCATTCTCACACAACTGCAATCTTTAGCGATTTTTTTTGGTGAAACGGCAGACCACTTGGATTGCATTTGACAAAAAAGAACCAGCGCAATTACCGTATTGTAAAAATGTTGCTTTTTCATAATGATCTTAAAAATTACCCGGAATAGCAAATAATTTTTCTTTCCCTCCAAAAATTGTCACTTTTAAAGGAAAGTAATTGTGTAAATTTTAATAGTGTGCATATATTGAGTATTTTTAGACAAACAGAAGAATGTGTTGCACGATTTTGAAAACATTGTAATCGCGCTTGTTTCTTTTTACTATAGATACGATCCATTTGTTCTGCATTTTCCAACGAAGACAACTGGCTGTATTGTAGCATTTCCAAGATTATGAAACTTCTATCATTAAATTATATAACTGAAAACAGATTGATGATTAAAATTCACAGGACGATTCTCACAGTCAAGGAACCTCAAAATATGAGTTTTTTTCAATATTTAAATATTTAACTTTGCAACAGTGTATCGACAAGACGCGCTTTGAAACGACTTTTTGCGCACAAAACTTTCATTTGGTGATCTCATCACAAGGTCTCGTTTAGGCCACAATTCGTCATATTTCTCACGACGGACGTAGCTACATTTCAGTGTTGCCGGATTTCCCTCTGCATATCTTAGGTTCATCCGGAAAGTCTTGGAAATTTCTGACTAAAAATCTCTTTCATTTTACCTCTGATCTCATCTAAAAACTGAGAATTTTTGAACCAAAATTAGCATAGGTACATTGATGTATACAATTGAATTGCTTGAGTCAATTTTACAACAATGGACTAACGTTCCCTCGTCCGGAGAATGACTATTTGCAAAAAATCTCTGAGTTCCCTAGAAAAGGGGCACAAAAATATTCTTTTAGGTTTTTTGACTCATTCATTCTAACTAGGTTGGAACTTGAATTTCAAATTCCGCTCCTTTTCAGATTTACTTTCCTCAGGACTAAGCCACTCCTTCTTTGTTCTTCGCTTACCTTCCGTGTTCCCTCGGGAGAATCTTATGTATACGCATTTGTGTTAAACGGAACTGTATGCATTCAGACATAAGCCCTGAGACCCATGAGAACATATGCGTAACAGGGCTTACGTCATGATGCACATAGTTTCGTTTGGCAGAAATACTTCCATATAGCCTCAAAGAAAAGGTACAATATTTCATGAATTATAAAATCATGCAATCTCTCAGATTCATTCACGGAAATATTAGAAATTAATGACGTATGAGAGATTGATAATTGAGAATTAGGTGCCGAAGATCAAGGATTCTTGATCATTGATCCTTGATTCATCTGATTGATACATCTTGATTCTTGAACATTATATTTTCCTCTAATACCTATTTTTATTCCATCAATTTAGATGAGAATAATCCATGCAAAGTGTGCTAACATTTTAAAATCACGAGTTGAAAAATGCTGACTCCGCGAGTTTAAATAAAGAGCGAAACAGAGTGGAGCGGCACGCGACGCGACGTGCTGCCAGTGCGACAAGCGCATTGGCGCCTACAAACCTAACAGGAATACTTCACGCATTGCGCAATGCGTGTAGTATCCCTGTTAGGTTTGTAGGCGCCGTGCCGCAGCGTGCCACGGCGCCTCAAGCAACTATTTCACCACAGAGGTGTTGCACAGTATTATACGAAATTGAAGGCGCTTCAACGTATCAAGAATGATAGGCATCATGTAAGAGTACGGAGCTTGCCTCGCAAAATAAGTCAAGATACTACAGCACAAAGAGAGAGCGGTAGTCTAAAAATTCAAATAGTCCTTGCATTTAATTTTAGCATTATTTTTGAATTACATCAGAGAAAAAGTGACTCGATATTGGCAGAGACATTCCTGAGTATGCTGTCAAGAAGAGTTTATTTTGAATCAATAATAAATAGCTGAATTAAAGGTTGCATACCTAGCCTAAGAGAAATCCGTTCAAAAATTTCATAAAAGGAGGGGTATCGATTAGGTCCGTTCTGGGCCTACCCTGGCTGAATTACCTCAACTGTACGATTTTTTGTCCATCGAGAGTCTATATTTTACAAACTGCATCATGATTTGGTTATTTCCGGTCTATTTTTAGGTCTGATACTGACAGTTTGATAGGTCCAAGGGCCGAGTTTGGAGGAAAATGCAAAGTTATCGGCATTCGATCAGATACCCGCAAAACCTGCGTTTTTTTACTAAAATCGGCTCTTGGGCCAATGTTTAGGCCGAAATTAGGCCCGAAAGGAGACCGCCAATGACCAAATGGACGTATTTAAATCAATAGTAAATAGTTCTATTCTGACATGAACCCTGTAATGCATGCATTGTTATGAATCTCACGGCTCAAGTCAGAATGGACACAGTTGTTTTTTTATTTAAATACGTCCAAATTATTATGCAATTCGTATAATGTAGACTTTCAATGAGCAAAAATCGTCTATGGGAAATTGTGAGCAAAATTATCTGAAAAATTGGGAATAAAGTATTCATAAGTTTACCAGGAAATTCCTGTTTTATCAAAGAAGATTTGGAAATGCTTGGAGGTTCATTCAGCGTTTTCCCCTAGCGCGGCAGTATATTTCTGATTATTTTCACCGAATCGTATGACTGTGTAAAAAATCAAGTACCTAGACCTATGGTCGATGTTACCTTACTTTTTCTTTCAGTTTTAAAACATTTCATGAATCTTACAAGTTTTTGAGGTCCATGAAATGCCCGGGGACATTCCACCAAAATCTCGATTGTTGCCTGGAGGTTCATACAGCGTTTTTCTCTAGCACGGCGGTATATTTCTGATTATTTTCACCAAATAGTATTACTTCGTAAACAATCAAGTAGAATGCTTTGATCAGAAGCTGGCTAAGGAGATCGGGGACCGAGATCGAGCCGACCAACTAAACCAAACTCACGGCTGCATGTCTGCCCGGATAACGCCGGAATCATCCCCATTGAGGGATATTTCTCCGGCTGCAACACTGTGAGGTGTTGAGGTATTGAGGTTGGAACTGTGCCTCATTTTAAGGCGAATTACTTTCGTTATATAGGAGTGAACTTTATTCCAGAGTTCTTTGGAGTCTAGCATGAGGGACATAATATTTTCAGGGGAAATTGTACTGTTTAGTTCTTTTTCGAGATTGGTTCTGAGATTTTTCACAGAGTCGCAGCCGAAGAAAGCGTGTTCCGGCGTATCCTCGGCAGACAGGCATAGGGCACATAAGGGGGAGGGAGTTAATTTAAATCTATTAAGGTAGCTATTAAAAGAACCGTGACCCGACATGAACTGCGATAAGAAGAAATCTGCTTCTCCATGGGTCCTCTCCATCCAGATTTGCAATGAAGGAAGGAGTCTATGCAGCCAGCGATCATCTTGATTTCCAGTACATGTCCAACGAGTACTTACAGTAGATGTTACCATAATTTTTTTTTAAAAATTAGAAAATTCCATGAATCTCACAAATTGTTCAGGTCCGTGAAACGCCCGGAAACATTTCACTAAAATCTCGATCGTTCCGTGTCTGTCTCAGGGAACCTTATATATCCTCTCTTATATGGGACCCTGTTGCACTGGAAAAAAGATTGGTAGAATTGACCAGTCCTTCACGCTTTATTTCACACAACGTGAAGGAACGGCAAATTCTACCAATCTTCAAGTCGATTCTGCCAGAAGAATGGTTACCTGTACCAGTATATAGTAACGTTTACCTTTCTCCTGGCAAAATGGGTCACTAAACCATGAACGAATTTTGACTTGCGAATATAGTTTTCTGAAATATGGGACCCTGTTGCGGGTTGCGTGACGCGTGCTCGGGCGAGCGTGTCCGGTTTCGGCGGGGTCTAAGGTCAGGGCCGGAGCTGGAGTCACCTCACCTCGTCCACCTGGATGCTGGCGTCCCCGGGCCCGGCGCGTCGCGTCGTGCCGCATCAGGTGGACGCGCCGGGCCGGGGCGGGCGGGGGTGGGCCGGGCGGGCGGGCGGCGCGTCAGTGCTGTGCGCGGCGTGGCCTCGTGCGGTCGTGTCCGTTGTGTCGTTGGTGCGGTGGTGTCTCTGGATCGTCGCGCGGGTGCGGCGTGTGATGGAATATGTGGCAGACGAGCGGGATGGGCGGTCATGCCCCCAACAACCCGTGGTCCAAGCTCATCCGGATCGTCCACAAGGACCGCAAGCACGACGCCCAGGCGACCGGCAACCAGCAGCAGACGCCCCGGGACAACGATAGAAACCAGTGAGTCCACCCCCCAACTTCTCAGAAGCTCGCTCAAGGGTCGCATTCACTGAAAAAAAGTTACGGGCTAGACGGACGTACCGTCCGTTCCAGGTTCACAGGCTGGATGTTCCGGGTGCTACAGCCGTAGCTTCGATTGCCTTGGGTGCTATGCTAGGAACTTTCGGCCTCTGAGCCCGGAACGCGAACAATATATCGACGGTGCAAGTCGGCAATCACATAACTCGGTTTGCGACGTCGCAGACTTCCTGTCATACTTTATTTTTTAAACGGAAAACTGCTCAACGGCAATTCTTTAAAACTGCCGTGATTTTTCTTCCCTGTGCGAAGAAAGTTCTTTATAAACTTCAAGGAATGATGGCAATTTGTTCTCCTTTACAAAATTAACATAGAGGCGGAAATTGTCAGACATCGCAAACAAGTTATGTGATTGCCGACTTACACCGCCGATATCTATATAGCCCGTAAATGCGGTTTCCACGGTCGGAGTTTTTTTCCAGTGTTGTCGTCGGTGGATTACGTACATGGTGTCCAGCAACCCGATTGTTGAATTTTATGTCGGCACAACAAGAATCGAAAATCTATATATTACACGGCGCAGATAGGGCTATGTCTTGTCTTATCGTGCCGACATAGCCGGTTGAAGTTTCAACAATCCGGCTGCTGAACCTCGAAAAACCGCGAGGTGCCGCAAATCGTCAGGGAATGATAAATGTCTGGAAAATCAGGGAAATCACTTGGCCAGAAATAGGAATTGGTCCGGGTAAAGAGGGGGGGGGGTGAGCCTAGCAACTACCCCCCTCCCCCCAAGCTTGCTTCCAGGTCGGATTGTCGTTGGTGGATTGTGTTCGTAGTGTCCAAGACCTTGGAAAACCGGGAGGTGCTGGAATTCATCAGGGAATGATGAATATTGTGGAAAATCCGGGAAATCACTTGGCCAGATATAGATATTAGCCGGGGGAGGGGGGGGATTCACCAGACTCCCCCAAAAGCTCGCTTCCGAGTCATATTGTCGTCGCTGGATTGCGTTCATGATGTCCAAGACCTGGACAAACCGCAAGGCACCGAAATAATGGCGAATGGACTACATTTAGCAGAAAGGAACCCAACCACATCCGCTAATGTGAAATTCGATTACGGAATTTGATTTTCTTTATAAAAATGGTTGTTCAAATGTTCGTGCGAATTTTAATGAATTTTCCGCATATTATGAAGTAAATTCCGTAGAATTTTCAAAGGAATCCAGTCAAATTCTTCAGAAGCTGATGTGGCATGGTTCCTTTCTGCTGAAGGCAGTCGAAAAATCGATGGCCGAAGTGCAAAACCACGTGCGGACATTCATCCTCTTAGCCTTGAATTAATTTTGGATCTCGGATTGTGGGAGACACAAACTTATACTATGGCTTTTGCAAAGATAGGGTGCAAATACATTGACAGGGCCGCCACTTTATTTGGGGACTCTAAAAGTGAAAACACGGCATCCCTGCTAATGTATTTGCTCCCTATCTTTGCATGGAGAGTTTGTCTTGATGTAGAGGTGGACTCTCAGGATAACGTGGGATATCCCCTCCATCTTGGCCTCAACTCAAAGCTTTTTTTTGAGCTTGGGAGTTGATATCAGAGAAAACCAGTAGCACCATCGTGTTTGTCGCCAACTTTTACACAAGAATCAACAGTCAAATGCAAATTCCTCACACATGCAACATCTCCATTGATGTCGGGTTGGTCGCGTAGGACCGTATTAAGCATAGGATAGCCCTTAGCCCATCCCTGTAATTAGTCTCGTCTTTCGCAGGGGGACAGAACCGGATACAGAATAATCTCTTGTAATTTCATTTTCGTGTGTAGTGTCAGCTGCGAGGGCTATCAGTGAGCTATGGGAGGAATTCTGGAGCTCATCATAGTATCAACATCAGACTCTAGTAGTGACCAGTGATAGAAACTTAGTATTTTTGCATGGAAAAGATGTGGAAGTTATACACGGAAATAAAAGAATCACAATGGAGAATTTGCACACAAAATTGTATTGCTTCATCTGAGAGTGCTGTGCTTAATCAGCTGAGTTCGCAGTATTTTTTATAATTTGTTTCTGAAATCGGAAATTGGAGACAAATAAATTTATAAGTGAGAAAATTAGCCGCCTTGTGACGGTCACCTTCCGGCATTTTCCATTTAAGCACATGTATTTTGGCAAATAAGGTTATCCTGTCATATTTCCTCCAATAATTGTTCAATTTAGAAACCAAGGATATCCTTGTGCTCAGTCTTCTTAACAGTTTCATTTTAAACATGGACTTTAGACAATTTCTGACACCTACAAATGTTCCATCGGACGTATTTATGATAAAGCAGGGTGGCAAAATTTCATGAAAAATAAAATCTTGAAATTTCTCGCGAAATATTTCGTGAAATTTCAGGAATTTATGCAAGATAATGAAAAATACTGGTTCCTTTTCGTGTTTCACAAAATGTGAAAATTGTGACTTTCTTTTATTTTTGTGTGTTTGAGTGCGGGTGGCATACTCTAGCCCCTGAAAAATATGACTTATTTCACAGCCTCGTGAAATTTCGTGAAATATTTCACTGAAATTTCCAATCTTTCATTTCTTTCCTACGTTGCATGCCACTCTGGATAAATGGAACTACGTGGAAGTGGAAAGATGGGGTATGTTCGTGGAAGCTGCATTAGAAACAGTGTAAAAGTGGATCCAGTTCCTTTTGAGAAAATGGGAAAGCTGGATTTGACATTAAATCAAAAGGAACTGAGCGCTAACTCGTGAGCCGTCGGCATGTGACAAGGGCTTTGTGCACAGGGCTCATGAGTTAAAAAGCCCCGCCACCTATCTCCCCGTCGTTCCCGGTCTGGGTCGTTGCCGCTGACGTCACTGGCGCTTTTAAATTCCCATTCATTCATTCTTATGGCCCTCAACTAACGAGCACACCCCATCTTTCCACTTGCACATAGTTCCATTTAGCATAAATACGTACAATTCCAACTATACTCCTCGCCGATTTTGTCGCCAGATAAACGAGTAGTTGCACCAGTCAGAGGTGCGATTGAGCTTGCCGAGAATGTGGTTGGGTCAACCATACCTCTGGCTAGTGCAACTACTTTTACATCTGGCGCAAAAATCAGCCAGGGGCTCTGAAAAAAAGGATTGGTAGAATTTATTATTTCACGTTGTATTTCTAGTCTGTTCTCATATGTACATCCGTGTGCAACTTTCTGAAAAAAGTTGGTGAGTGGTATCAATCTCTTCGTTATGATGTCTAGAATCAGAATTTGGATGGTGATAACCTTGAAAATCGTGCAGGAAGCGCCTAAAGCCCAAAAACAAAATGGCGGCCGCTCGGTAAGCCTTATTTTTGAAAATTCCGTATTATGGCATGTGAGGTATCGATTCCTATGCTTTTTGGGTCGTAAAATCCGAATATGATGTTTAAAATACCCTCCGATCAAAAAAAATGTCGCAAATCCAACATGGCGGCTGAAAATACCCACCCGGCGCGAAAATCGCTGAGTTCTCATTTGGCCGTCTAGTAAGGCGGCCAATGATTGTATTGTGTGGTCCCAGGTTTCAAAACAGAGTTACAACTCACTGTACGGCCCATAAAAAAAAACCAAAATCCAATATGGCGGCCAAAATGGCCGCCGATCGAAACCTGTATTTTTGGTATCGGCGTATGGCGTCGAGTGGGGTATCGTTTCTGATGTATTTTGGGTCGCACATTACGAATATGAAGTCAAAAATTACTCTTGGCCAATATTGAAGCTCGTAAATTCAACATGGCGGCTAAAATGGCAGGCATGGATAGAATAAAAGCAATTACACACAGCGGTAGTCCTGATTTAATACATTTGTGGGGCCTCTCAAACCAAATTCAAAGTTAAAATTCATCTGATCACACGTATACGCCTTTGCCATCCATTTTGACACAATGAATGACTGCTCTTAAAGCAATCTTGAATCTAGGAAGCACTCTATTAGGCGTGCAAACTAGATATAATGACTGAAAAATCATGTTTTTTTTTCGTCGGATTACACATATTTTACTGGTATCTCTGTAATCGATAATTAGATATTGCAAAAATCTAACATTCCCGGTTTTTTTCACATAGAAGCACTTGAACACATAAACAAGAAACTGAAAGTACTCGGCGGTCTCATCGGAATCACGCTGAATGATAATGCTCGAAACAGATTTTTCCTTGTGTATCCTGAATTAGATAGAAATTAATTTTAAAATTACCACATCTGTATCAGGTGAATATATGTGTGTGCTAATTACTCCTTTTGTAGCGACAAAAACACCGTGTAGAATCATTTTTGTGTCAGCTTCCTCTTGCGTTGTTTGAAGGCACTGCACATCGGTGCCATCCGAAGATTGCACGTTGTTTCTCCAACTCACAATAAATTTCAACTCCTTAATCTTTGCTGACTTCAAAATTTGAATAGAAAGGAAGTTAGTCAAATCATCCTTCGTTTTGTCATGGGCCAGAAGTTTTCCCATTGAAATAGATGCAATTTTCATGTCTGCTGATATTTTGTAATGAATTGGTTCATTACCTTGCTGACGGCGTGCTCTTGTGTCATTTTTCAGAGAATTAGCTTGGTAAGTATCAAAAACAATATGAGTTTCATCGTAACAGCTGAATTTTTTAATCAACCAGTTGGAAAAATCCTTTGCGAGATCCTCGCACGTCTTGAGCCCTGCTGGCTTGAAGTAGCAGTGTAAAAGAGCCATACCGTCTATTATGGCTGCTTTTTTTCCACTCAAGTCTGGCGATTCATTAGTGACTGATGAGGAATTTCCTTCATCTGCTTGTTGTATTGAAGTTCCTGGTAGAGATTCCAAAATGGACAGGAGTTTCGATTTATTTGTGCAGTGAAGCATTCTGCCGTCGGGACCAAATAATGATTTAGGCAACGCGGAGAACTCGTATGTGCTGATGTTAAATTTTACATCGACATCAGGCCGACGTCGCGATGCAATTAACTATCTTGAAATTAAAGAAAAATCCGTTTTCATAACAATTAGACGGTCTTTGTGGCATACTTTTATCTTTTTTGATGCCGATGCAAATGAATTATCTTTAATTTTTGTCATACGAGACCAAAACGGAGTGGTTTTTTTTTCAATTCTTTCAGAAAAAAATTGTTTCTCAGCAGTTTTGCCAATTTCTGCAACATTATTGACAAAATTGCTGACCTCTTTCGGAAAAACGCGATTCGTGAGAATATGGGTTAGCTCTGAATTCTTGCACTGGAAAGGATTCGTCGTATTCTCAAATTCTGCTTTAATCTTTAGGACGTTTTCATCCTGGCGCTTTTGAATTTTTGTAGAAAGCTCGTGATGCTTTGACGAAAGTTGATTTTCTCTCCCTAGTAACTTTTCCGTCTCGCTCGCAATTCTATCTAATTCAGGATACACAAGGAAAAATCTGTTTCGAGCGTTATCATTCAGCGTGATTCCGATGAGACCGCCGAGTACTTTCAGTTTCTTGTTTATGTGTTCAAGTGCTTCTATGTGAAAAAAACCGGGAATGTTAGATTTTTGCAATATCTAATTATCGATTACAGAGATACCAGTAAAATATGTGTAATCCAACGAAAAAAAAACATGATTTTTCAGTCATTATATCTAGTTTGCACGCCTAATAGAGTGCTTCCTAGATTCAAGATTGCTTTAAGAGCAGTCATTCATTGTGTCAAAATGGATGGCAAAGGCGTATACGTGTGATCAGATGAATTTTAACTTTGAATTTGGTTTGAGAGGCCCCACAAATGTATTAAATCAGGACTACCGCTGTGTGTAATTGCTTTTATTCTATCCATGCCTGCCATTTTAGCCGCCATGTTGAATTTACGAGCTTCAATATTGGCCAAGAGTAATTTTTGACTTCATATTCGTAATGTGCGACCCAAAATACATCAGAAACGATACCCCACTCGACGCCATACGCCGATACCAAAAATACAGGTTTCGATCGGCGGCCATTTTGGCCGCCATATTGGATTTTGGTTTTTTTTTATGGGCCGTACAGTGAGTTGTAACTCTGTTTTGAAACCTGGGACCACACAATACAATCATTGGCCGCCTTACTAGACGGCCAAATGAGAACTCAGCGATTTTCGCGCCGGGTGGGTATTTTCAGCCGCCATGTTGGATTTGCGACATTTTTTTTGATCGGAGGGTATTTTAAACATCATATTCGGATTTTACGACCCAAAAAACATAGGAATCGATACCTCACATGCCATAATACGGAATTTTCAAAAATAAGGCTTACCGAGCGGCCGCCATTTTGTTTTTGGGCTTTAGGCGCTTCCTGCACGATTTTCAAGGTTATCACCATCCAAATTCTGATTCTAGACATCATAACGAAGAGATTGATACCACTCGCCAACTTTTTTCAGAAAGTTGCACACGGGACTGGATTTTTGTACATATGAGAACAGACTATTCACTTAGCGTGAAGGAATGGTAAATTCTACCTATTTTCAAGTCGATTCTGCCAGAGAAATGGTTACTTGTACCAGTACATAGTAACGTTTATCTTTTTTCTGGCGGAATTGATTCTAAATTGACGCTGTGTGAAATACAGCGTGAAGAAATGGTAAATTCTACCAATCTTTTTTTTCAGTGGGTGTAGTTTGATCGCACCATTGATCGAATTCATCTACTGGCAGCCAACGATCTGGCCCCATCAAACCTTAAAAACTCGCCTTTTTTCAAGGATCGTCTAAATAAATTTCGCCGTAAATTATTCGAATAGGCAAATTGAGCGCCGTCGAGTTAGAATAGTGGTATCTGTACTTATGGACTGCATTTTTCACTAGAAAATGAATATTAGCCGGCAGAATCAGGAAATTTGTCAACAAATTGGATCGCATTTAGCAAAACGGAATCAGCGCGATCACAGTGTTTTAAAAATGTTGCCTCTTCAAAATTATCTGACAAATCTCCCAAAATAGCAAATAATTTTTGCTTCTCACCAAAAAATTCTTAATTTTTAAAGGAAATTAATTGTGTAAATGTTGATGCTGTATAAATATGAAATATTTGTAAAGGAAAAGAAGAAGCTCTACGATTTTGAAAACACTATAATCACCTTGGTTCCTTTTTGTTGAATACGATCCAACTTGGATTGTGATAATTTTTTTTCAGTGATGCACGGAAAATTTTATAGCAAGAGTTAACTAAACATATGAGCGCGACTAATTTTCGAATATTCTCAAATGTTTAGACGGTAAGATTTAATATTTATTTGTGCGTCTTGAAGCTAATCTCCTCCACGCCCAATATCAAAGAGAAAAAATGAATGACATATAATCCTGTTGACACACCTGCACTTACTCAAATTGAATTATGAGAGCATCATGTATGCTTTTCCAGTTTATAAATGTGTCACTGTAACCTCTGTGATTTTTTTTGCATCCAAGAGATACAGCATTAGGTCGCACATGCACCACGTGAACGCATCAGACCTGCTGATGATACATCGTGCAACGCGCAGTTTGCGCAGTCCAACCATGCATTTTTAAAATTTAATAAATTTTCTGGAACTTTTTCGCGATCATCGAAAATTCCGAGGCAGTGACTTCACTCATAACGCATTGATACAGATACAACTATGCGTGCTTATCGCATGTGCGTGTTGCATACAAAAAACGTGAAGGCGCTTTCGCTTTCACAAACTCTCATGGCGCAGTGAGCGCGGAAAAAAAAGTACCACGATCTCAACTATACTCCTGGCTGATTTTCACGCAACACCACTGAATGGGACCCGATGACATGCGAGCGCGTGGCGCATGTTTTTCTAGTTCGTACTGCAACGTTGTAATGTCGTCTTGAAGCAAAACGCCGCACAGTGGACCTAGTCAATTAGAGAGGTCGGACATGAAATTGTCGACTGCAAATTTTGATGTTTATTTCGTCACATTTTGAATTTCAAGGGGTGTTTCTGAAAGAAAAGTTCACGAGAAAACCAATGAAACCACTTTGAGATCCTCAAAGTTTTGTATAATCGGAGTAATACGCGTTTAAAGTTTCCAAACTTTGTCCGACCTCTCCTATTGACTCGATCCACCGTGCGCCGTATGAGCTCACGAATGTTGCCAAATTTCCAACCGCACATACACACAGGAAAGCGAATGTCACGTAAGAAGAGCGTCAAAGGTGGGAAAAAAAATTGTGCTTCCTCATTAAACAATACAAATGAAACTAAAAAACAGCGTACTGATTAAATCAACTACGGCTAAAATCAACTAAAAAACTCGAATTCGCTTACGTCTTAAAACGCCAGACTAGTTTCGGGAGCTATCGCTTCCCTCGTGAAAAAACCATTCTTTTCATGAAGAAGAAAAAAAAAAAAAAAATTGGGCTTCCTCCTTTCTTTGAAGTGCTGATTCAAATAATCAAAAGATTCCCCGGAAAAAAGTGTTTTACAACAGGAAATTTGGCAACGCGAGAAGGCTCATACGGCGTTACGCTGAGCGCGGGAATGTATAGATGGTGGCGGCTCGGCCAATTCGTCGCTCCTGTGACGTGAGGTAGAGTCCCTTTATACTGAGAGGCAAGACATATGTGAATCCATTTCTGATTGGTACCCGTATTTTAGGCCTTCACAGTGTCACAAAGGGGAATAAAGATTACATTTTCACCGGTTGCAAAGATTATAATCTGGAATGGACCAGGGAATTACGGGTTCGGCAAGGAATGAACGGAATGAGAGAAGGAACGGAGAAAGGAATTTAAGAATGGGCCGATCAAAGATTACAAAGAACGTTCAATTTCTGTAATCTTTATTCCCGTTTGTGACTCCATAAGGGGTGTTGTCTTGACTGTCAGTATAAAGGGACTCCACGTGAGGGCGTATCTTTTTTTCCACATGAGCCCCTGGAAGCATAGAGTTATACGGAAAGTAGGGCTCATGTGTGATTCGCGATACGCCGTTACGTCACAGGAGCGACGAATTGTCGCGGAATGAATCAGCCGCGGCAACATTATTAGCCCGGAGTAGGTGTTTTATCGCTAATGCGAGTATTTTTTATTTTTCTAATCTAATTTTATAACGATGTCGCGGTGCTGGCCGCTCGGGCGAGCCCTGCCAAATTTCATGACTGATGCGAGTCGGGCGCACGCTGAAATACTTAATTTTCCCGCCGGCTAATTATAGGGCCGCCCTGGCAGCCCCGTCCC
>NW_017555888.1:484106-518208 GCF_001854935.1 Bemisia tabaci
ATATCGACGGTGAAAGTCGGCAATCACATAACTCGTTTGCGGTGTCTGAAAATCTCCGCCTCTTCGTCATTTTTTTAAAGGAGAACAAATTGATATTATTTCTTGAAATTTTTGCAGAATTTTCTTCGCATTGAGAAGAAAAATCATGACAGTTTTAAAGAATTGCCGTTGAGTAGTTTTCCATTTAAAAAATAAAGTATGACAGGAAGTCTGCGACGTCGCAAACCGAGTTATGTGATTACCGACTTTCACCGTCGATATAGTATTTTATGAACAGGTTGAAATAGTATGCCAGAAGATGCAGTTTAAAGGTGTCTATTAAGTCAAATTCATTCCGATTAAATTTAAAGGATCATCTTCAGTGGCATAGAAGACGTTCGGATTGCATTTTGCAAAACGGAACCAAGAGCATTCCAATGTTGCTGGAATTGTGCAACTTACTTTCTTTGCAATCAAATTACTGAAATCAAGCAAAATTTTAAATTTATTTTAAATTTTTCAAAAAGTTTTCTCGGTTTCGTCTTGAATCTACAGATAATCGGTGATGAAGCTACAACTTGTTTAGGGGATCAGTTAATATTTGTATTAACTAAACGACATTTGAATACTCTTGATTCCTTTTTGCAATCTATTTGATAGTTTAAAAAAACATCACTATAAGCTATCAGTACAGCAAGTTGACAGTTCTGTATATGTGTACTTATGCTTTGTAGTGATTATTAAACTGTTAAGTGTCTTCCACGACCACACCACTGAAAATAATGCTTTGGATCGAAATGTACTTGGTTTAATAAACTCCTCAAAAACTGAATCTGCTAGCATACTCTTTTAACCTGCTCAACCTCGAGATGATCGAAACCACGAGTCGACGCCTCATTATAGAGTCAAAAACTTTAGGCCGACGAGAAACTCTTTATTTAAATTTCTTAAGTTGCACAGGAGACAAACGGAACCAACACAACGTGGAAATAAAGCGAAGGAATGGACGCGCTTTGAGGACGGTGCGCGGCGAAGAGAAACAACTATTCGTGCTTGATGGATGTCCGTGTTGTATCTGCGAAATTAAAGGCGCGAGGACACGAGGCGTGAACTCAGCAATGCTTCTCTATACTGCCGATTATCGCTCAGATTCGGGAGAAAAGTTAAAACATGAGGCCCGAATAAGTCTCTCTTGCGGACTTATGAATCTTCAGTTGTGTTGACACTCGATAGTTTTTGTGGCGGGGAGTTTAAAAACGCATATTTTTGACGCAGATTATGAGGTCAGGAACGCAATTCCAACGTCTGTGATGCACTCATCATGAGTTTTAAACCGTTTTCTACAAGATATAGCTCCTATTTTTCTCCAGCTAAAGTTTGCAACAGGCTCATTTGGACTGCGTTTAGCAGTAAGGTTCTAAGCCACTTCAACCATTGCCAAATTCAACTGGGCAATTCATTTTTTACAAGAGAACGTTTGTGCGGATTCCTTTAATAATTTTAAGAAATTTACTTCGTTCGATGAAGAAAATTCGCTGAAAGTACAAAAATCCGCACAACCGTTTTCATGCACAAAATTTAATAGCCCGATTGAATTTGGCAATAGCTGATGTGGCTTGGTTCCTTTCTGCTTGAGTCCCTTTATACTGAGATTCAAGACAATGTGAATCCATTTCTGATTGGTTCCCGTATTTTAGGCCTTCACAGTGTCACAAACAGAGACAATAGACCCTCCACTGGCCTCTTCGCGACAGGTGGAAGATTTTACTTTCGGGGATTCAACAATTCCGTATTGACAATTATAAGGGAGCAACAGTCATCATCCTAATTTCGGCTGTTGACCTACCTACATGCTCAATGATGAGCTTCGGGTGACGTCATGAGCCAAACAAGTTTCCCCAACTGCGGCCTTTTTCGGCTTGTTTGCAAAACGGAACTGCCAACACATTGTTGAACATCAACCACGTAGGTAAGTCAACAGTAGATTGCTGAAGTCCCGGAAGTACAACGGGAATAAAGATTAAATTTTCGCCGATTGCAAAGATTATAATCTGGAATGGACCAAGGAATTATGGGTTCGGCAAGGAACAAACGGAATGAGAGGAGGAACCGAGAAAGGAATTTGAGAATGGGCCGATCAAAGATTACGAAAAACGTTCAATTTCTGTAATCTTTGTTCCCGTTCGTGACTCCATGAGGAGGTGTTGTCTTGACTCTCAGTATAAAGGGACTCTTCTTTCTGCTAAATGCGTTCCATTTAAGGATGGGGGGTACTTTTTTTTAGCATTGACCCCGCCACTTGACAACGCGGGATGCGATTTTCGAGCGGAATTCTGGCCTCCGAACGGCCCAGGCCTCGGCGAGCAGCCGGCGATTCCTATAACCTCGAGGGTCTGTAGCTTTTTGCACGGTGCATTACTCCTAATTCAATTACCTCCTTCTTCACCTCGCTTCTCCCTCATCCTCCATTCCTTCCCGCTCGCTTGTTCCCTCATATCCCATTCCCGGATTTTCCGTCCCTCGACCCTTTGCTAGAATTTTCTCATTGTTGCCAAATAGTTCTAAAAATCAGCACTTTTCCCCTTTCATACTCACTAGAAAGTCAAAATCGTGGCGCGCTTTGCGTTAGATTGATCGATATGCCATTTAAATCTATGACAAATTATCAATTAACATGGTATTCGCCTCTGCCTTATACCGGTAGGATCGCTCCATTTCCCCTTCCTCCCTTTTTGTCTGTAGCTTTGTCCATCCATTTCAACAATCAGCTCGTGTACTCCCTTGAAGAGGTACCTCTCTTGTCTTCCCTCAGAAAAATCCCCTCTTTCGCCTATTGCGTCAATGCGATCCTGCGAATTTCGACGATCCTCAATGGCAATCTGGTTCACTTGATTTTCGCCTCTTTCTTGAGGGGGGGGGGTGCCTATGCTATATTTCCCCGCACGATTTGACAACATCAAACGAGCATTTTTCCCGCTTGTTCGCTCGGAACGGTTATCACTTGTCACGCAGCAGCCGGCGCGCGGCTCGGCGCGACGGACGATTACAAGAACAACGCATCCTCGCGTTGTTCGAATTTCGAGTTAAGTGGTTCTTGATCGGCAATCGTCGGCCCCGGGCTGTATCCGTTCACATCCTGGCGAAAGGGGGGGTTTTGAGAGGGGGGGGGGCGGCTCGTGTCTGACAACTCAACATGACATCACACGAGCGAGTGACGAGCGGCATTGGGAGAGGCGCACAGTGGAACGCGGAATCGAGAAAAGTCGGACTGTTTGGAACGGCAAAACGGGTCTTTTCCACCTGAAAGATGCAGCCAAGAGAATAGGCTTTCTGCAGGTGAAATCGCACGAGAGTCTTGTCGAGCATATACTGGAAAAAAACACATTGGATCTAGAGTCTAGACTCTTGAAAACGTTGACACGAAAAAATACTCTTGATTTAATCAGATTTTTGCTTAAATCAAAAGGAAATCCGCTCAAATTAAGAGGCTTGGTCCTTGATGTAAGCAAAATTCCGATTGAATCATGAGTATTTTTTCTTGTCGATGTTTTTAGGAGTCTGGACTCTAGATCCAATGTGTTTTTTTTTTCCCAGTGTATCAAAAAGTCTGAAATCTACTCCCTAGCGCAAATCATTGGTTTGTGACACGCTCCTCAAATTTAGCGCGTCCGAGGGTAGAATTCCATCGTGGCGGACAATCAGTTTTCTCAGAGGGTGACTCGAGAAAACTCAACCTAAATTACGTTTTATATTGGTAAAATCGACGATGAATGTGATGTAAAATCAAACAAAAGTCAGTGTATTTCCGCAAAAGATCAGGTTTCATTTCAATCATGAAAAATCGAGAAATTTCATTTGTAACAACATTAAAAATCAGGAAATTACACTATAATATCATGAAAAATCGGGAAAATCCGAAGTGAAATTTCTCGTAGACACCCTGTTTCATCTTTGCGATCCAGGTCCGATCCTGGCAGCCAGAGCCTCATTCTTAACGAGGTTACAAATTTTCAACCCAAAAATTTGGTCAATGCAACCGAAAGACACAAAAAATATTTACTACTCGTTTAGGTTTCTTTGCGTCTCGCTTGCCACATTAACACAAAATGCCGCTTACTTTTTCTTACTGTGATAACCACTTCTAAACTTCTATATATTTTATGAATAAACGTATAATAAGCTTTTAAAGTTCACGTCTAACCTCTCTCGTTGACTTGCTCCAGTGTGCGACGGAAAGCCAGGGCTTAATCCAGATGAATTGCACTCAAGACCCAGGGCAGGGCCCAAGTCGTGTTACCGATGGCGGCGCACAATGGAGCGAACCGTTTGAAAAAGTCGCCCATTCAATTTTTTAGCAATGGATGCTTATTCCGTTACGTTATATTATTAAAATCTAATTTTACCTATCTCTGGGAACTTCACGAGGAAACTGGTAGAACCACTTTTAAACTTCTAAGTTCCGTATTAATGAGGATAAGCGTTTGAAGTTTCCACATTTCGTCCGAATTTTCCTAGTGACTCGCTCCATTGTGCAACGGCTCATAGTGTTGTCGAACGTGGATTCGAATTTAATTAATCGCCAGTTTTCGGTGGGTATATTGTCGCCCTCCTCACATTAACGTGTAGCTACATTTCGCGATGATCCCTATCGTTCATTGAACGTAATGCTTTCCTGGGATCATCTCCATGTCAAGTTACGCCCTTTAGTCAGCCGAGTGACCTATTGTCACCGCGCTCTGATTCCTCTTTCGAGGCGGACGGATTTGTTTGACAGTGAGATGAAATCCGTCCAGAATTCATCTACTGGCATCCAACAGTGGAAAAAAACACATTGGATCTGGAGTCCAGTCTCTTGAAAACGTTGACAAGAAAAAAGACTCCTGATTCAATCAGATGTAAGCTTAAAGCAGAAGGAAATCCGCTCAAATAAGAAGCTTGGTTCTTGATTTAAGCTTAAATCTGATTGAATCAAAAGTGTTTTTTCTTGTCGATGTTTTTAAGAGTCTGGACTCTAGATCCAATGTGTTTTTTTCCCAGTGAACGCTAGATCCAATGTGTTTTTTTTTCCCAGTGAACGATCTGACCCCACCAAACCTTAAAAACTTGCCTTTTCTCAAGAATCGTCTAAATAAATTTCGCCTTCAATCATTCGAATAGGCAAAGTGAGCTCCGTCGAGTTAGAATAGTGGTATCTGTACTTATGGACTGCATTTTTCATTAGGAAATGAAGTTTTGCTCGGCAGAATTAGGAAATTTGTCAGTAAATTGGATCGTATTTAGCAAAAAGGAACCAGCACAATTACAGTGTTGTTAAAATGTTGCTCCTTCATAATAATCTAAGAAATCTCTCAGAATGGCAAATGCTTTTTGCTTTCCATTAAAAAATTGTTAATTTTAAAGGAAAATAATGGTTTGAATTTTAATATTGTACATACGTTAAGTATTTTCAAAAGAATAGGAGGCACTGCACGATTTTGAAAACGCTGTAATTGCGTTACTGCACGATTTTGAAAATACTGTAATTGCGTCGGTCCCTTTTTGCTAAATGCGATCCAATTGGTGCTACAAACCAAATTTTGTTGACAAGAAACGACGCTCTAAGGCAGAACAATACACTGGAAAAAAAAAACACATTGGATCTAGAGTCCAGACTCTTGAAAACATTGACAAGAAAAAGGACTCTTAATTCAATCAAATTCAAGCTTAAATCAAAAGGAAATCCGCTCAAATTAAGAGGCTTGGTTCTTGATTTAAGCTTAAATCTGACTGAATCAAGAGTATCTTTTCTTGTCGATTTTTTTAAGAGTCTAGACTCTAGATCCAATGTGTTTTTTTTTTCCAGTGTATCTTGCGATAACATGTTTTCGGTGCAATGTAAAACAGGTGGCCTTCACGAGGAAAAGAGCTGCTGAAACATATTCCTCCTTTTCGCAGCTCCTTTCCTTGGAATGACCCCATATGTTTCAGTGTCCTTATTAAATCGAAAACCTTTCGCCCGTGCAGGATCAAGGGCACCGAGCCGTTGGCCATGGGACCGAAAAACTTCGAGCTGCTGGGAAGACTGAGATTCTCAGCCATTAAAAATGTCGCTGGAGGGCGCAGGGTGCCGGTGCCCCCGCTCTCCGTCGAAGTGCTTCCTGATCCCCGATCCACTCGGCAAAATGGCGCGATTGAAAAAGTGCAGAGCTAACGAGACACCCCCCCCCACCCCCAACCCTCTGTATTTTCTGGATTAATCTCCCCGTTTTTGCTTGAGAGGAAGAATGTCAATAGAAAACTCTTTCGCTGGATTCATCGGGCTTCTTTCATTTCGTCACTCCTCTAGCGCATTTCGATCTCCGTATGAGCCTTGGAAAGCCTGGAGTTTTATGTAAAACAGGGCTCATGTGGAAATTGAGTTACGTCATTTTGTCAGGGGATTTATCACGCCCGTGCGTAACAACATAACAGTGATTCTTGTGACCGATTTTCAGTGATTTATATGCGATGTTTGCGCTGTTTTTAGTGGCTAACCCATATCTTAGTCGAACCTGATGTAACCGACACAGACTGGAAAAAAAAAAACACATTGGATCCAGAGTCCAGTCTCTTAAAAACATCAGAGTAAGAAAAAGTACTCTTGATTCAATCGGATTTTTGCTTAAATCAAGAACCAAGCCTCTTAATTTGAGCGTATTTCCCTTTGATTTAAGCAAAAATCTTATTGAATCTTGAGTACTTTTTCTTGTCGATGTTTTTAAGAGTCTGGACTCTAGATCCAATGTGTTTTTCCCAGTGCATGGATATTTTGAAAAATTGATTTGTGGCTGTTATTGGCGGGACGGTGGATCTGAATTGGAAAATTTCAAATTCGCCACCAACAACAGTTACAAATCGATTTTTTTTTAAATTCCAGTGTGTTGGTTGAATCCGATTCGGTCAAGTGGACCACGTGAAGCAGAAAAGAATCTAATCATATCAGTTATTTTCAAATTCAAGCAGGTAATTTAAATTTTTTACATGAAATCTGTTTTGCGGATTTTTATGAAAATTTCAGTGAATTTTTGGCATTGTACGAAGCAAATTCCTTGAATTTTTCAAAGGAATCCGCACAAATGTTCTCTTTGTGATGAAATAAATCGCCCAGTGTTTGGCAATAGCTGATGTGGTAGTCTGTGGTAGGTTCCTTTCTCTTAAACGAGGTCCAAGTTGAGACAGTCACTAGGAACAGCGCAAACATTGGGATGAACCGCCGAAGATCGACCACGAAGATCAGTGTTTATATCTGTTTGCATTACTTTAAGCTGGCTTGCTCCAAAAATCCATCTTCGATGCTTTTATCGTATCCTGTGCCTGTTTTTTCAACTGCCAATTTTCAAGGTCTCGGATAGACGATCAAATTCCCGAACCAATTACCATCAAAGTGTCGGGAGTCATGAGTCTTGAACTAATTAATTTGCTTAATTTTAAAATGTAAACTTGGCAGAAATGTCTCCTGTGGCAGGAAATGATGAATGGTGGCACTCTATTCTGATCTTACTTTGAACAAAATAGTGCGGCCCGTCAAAATTTGATGGTAGATGGTGACCATCAGTCATCAGCATGTCTATTTTGATCGGAATTTGATTGTCTATCCAGGGCTTCACATACATACGTTAATTGTCACTTAAAACATGTAAATTATTTTATTTCCAAGATAAATAAATAATATACTTCCACAATAAATGCAGAAGTGAGAATGCGGAAATTCGAGCAAAATCGTCGTGAGAGGTGTGACATGTCGAATGGTTTGAGAAAAAAAAAAGAAAAAAAAAAAAGAATGGTTTGAGAGCACGCAGATTGAAACTTCGAGTCGAATGATGTTAAATAGTTATCGAATGAATTTGATCGATAAATCCCTATTTTGGCAATGCTATCTATCGATAAAGGCCATTCGATCTCGATATATCGATTCAACAATCGACTCACTGGTGTATATCCTGCTGAGCTTTTCTATCGGCCTATTTCATTTATTTTATTTTTCGGAGATGGTGCGCGGAGTGGCGTGAAGCGATGAGCTTCAACGCCACAAAACATTTTAAACCTGTGACAAAATCGGATTAGGGCACCATGCGAGCACTTTAATGGGCGTCATTTTTCCCCATTTTTTTTTCACTCAGTAAAATTTTATGACGATTGAGACGCGTAAATTAAATATTTCTCCTCTTCTCGCAGTCGCAGCATATATTTCGGCGGCGTATGTGGGCAACCACGTATCTCGTTTGCGGTGTTTGAAAATCTCCGCTCTTATTTATTTTTTAAAGGAAAAACAATCGACACCATTTCTTGAATTTTTTGCAGAATTTTCCTCTCGCAGAGAAGAAAAATCGTAGCCTGCGACTTATGCACGGAAAAAAATTTAAGTGCTGATTTAACAATTCAATTGCCAAAAAAGGTGACTGCAATGTTTCATTGTACGAGTAGATTTTACAACAAAATGCTACTTCAATCGCTTCCGTGAATTTTGCTTACCATTGTGCTTAAAGTAGCATTTTTTTGTTGTAAAATCTACTTTGAAACGTTTCAGCCTTTTTTTAGCAATTGAATTGTTAAATCAGCAATTTAATTTTTTTCCGTGCAATCTAGCGTCCTGGCACGAGTTTAAAAAGCGCTCCAGACTGATCGCAAAGAAAATCTATTTTTCCTATAAACTCACTTAAAGCTAAAACTACGAGAGTCAAAATGAACGTATATCCCTTATTCCAGTACCCTGGGCTTTCAGGAAAAAATCGGAAACTTTCGTACGATCCACCAGTAGACCAAGAGATCCATCGTGTTACGGAAGTAAGTGTTTTTCTGTATGGGCCAAAGTTAGCACATTCTTTTATGCGCTTCAAGGGTCATGCTATACAGAATTTACGGCTTTTTTCGGTACAATGGCAGGGATGGCCAGGCGTGGACAATGGCGACGGGTGGTGGTTTAAGTGTAATTGAGTTTCCTCGCGAACCTTTCGACCGATCTTTTGAGCTTGTTTTGAACTGAGAGTATGCCTGACACAGACCTTTTCGTCGATTTGATTTATTCCGTTTGTTCCAAAGATATAAAATAAATTAAGTTACTTTTTGGATGACGCTCTTTTTTGAATTATTACCGAGGATAGGAGGATATAACTATGACTGTGTGGCGCTTATCCCTAACAGCACTATGAAGCTTAAAATATGTCTTTAAAATATTTCGGAAAACATAATTTCATTGATGTTTCTTTAAAACTGAGGAAGTTAAAATATTACAAAATCGACCTTGAAATCTTTAAACGAGATAAGTTGGACGTATTTATTCTAAAAGGAACTGTTTCACTTAAATCCTATGCTCATAGTTCCTTTTAGCATAAATACGCTCAGTTATTGTGAATGATAGTCGGATATAAAGCACCTATAAAATTAGAGATAGGATGTGGACATGATGTCACTGTCTTGGTTGCCGTAAACATTATAATAAGCTGCCGGTTGCATTTTAAGAGGGAAAAATGTAGGAAGGTATGCCGGTGGCGTGGCGTGCTTTGCGATACATAGATTGATCTGCCATTTAAACCTATAGAAAAGGATCGATAAACAGGGTGTCCGCAGCGAACACCTTAATAATCGATCTTTTACCATATGTTCAAGTGGAGGAATGTCGATAATCGAACATTCACGCCACGCCACTGTATTCATTCGATCGACATGAATCGTCGAAAAATAAAAATGTGAACCAATCGACGTGAACCGATTGGCCAAATTCGATCGATTCACGGGTTTGTCGATTGACCCCAAATTAAATTGATGCTTGTCCCATTCATGCTATGATATGTTCTTTCCGAAAAATGAAAAATGGAGTTTACGGCGTTTTTGCGTTGCACGGCAGTATCGATAAGGACCGTTTTTCAGCTCACCCTGAGTTTCCTCAACTCTACACGATGTCTTGCCCTTTGAAAATCTATATTCAACGGAATGCATCGTGCTTTGGTCATTTCAAGTCTCTTTTCGGGTCTAATACCGGCCTAACATGGGTCTAAAACACCATGCTTTACACTGCCGTGCTAACACTGGGGGAAAAAAACAGAGTCCAGACTCTTGAAAACTTTGTCATTTGTTGATTTCCCGCCCCTCAATTTTTTAAAAATTTGAAGTCGTATTCTCTCTTCAGCTTGTATCCGTTCACCCATATCTAAAACTCGTAGGTGCCGCCTCCATGTAACCTCCGGTGTGCGGGTTTTTAGCAAGCCTCGGATTCATTTGACCCGTCGCGGGCATCCAAAGGATACGTAGCCTTTGATAAAATATTTGAAATTTAATGGGAAATGCACTGGAAGAAAAAAACACATTGGATCTAGAGTCCAGACTCTTGAAAACTTTGTCAAGAAAAAGGACTCTTGATTCAGTCAGATTTAAGCTTAAATCAAAAGGAAATCCGCTCAAATTAAGAGGCTGGGTTCTTGATTTAAGCCTAAATCTGATTGAATCAAAAGTATTTTTTCTTGTCGATATTTTTAAGAGTCTGGACTCTAAATCCAATGTGGTTTTTTTTCCAGTGAGGAAGAACGCCGTATGAGCATTCGAGAGTTGCCAAATTTCCCGTGATAAAACATGTATTTTTTACAACATTTATGCATATGCATTACGCATGCATATATTTATGCAACATTTATGCATATTTTCGAAATTTTCAGGTATTTTAGACTAAATTGCGTACAAAATTATCTGAAAATTTTGGGGAACAATATTCACAATTCTCCTGATAGGTAAAGTCGATCTTTATCGGAGTAAACTTGGTAACGTCTGAAGGTTCATACGGCGTTCTTCTTTAGCACGGCAGTACAGGTGCTCTAGTCAACTGGACCGCATTTTGCAATTTGGAACTATAAATTCTGGCTCTTCTGGAAAAACACTTATGTGTATAGGGAAACTGATGGCACATACGTTGTTTTTAAACCGGGCTAGAATGAATAGTTCCAAATTGTAAAATGTAGTCCAACTCTAGCACGGAAATACACTGCGGCAACGATCCCGCGATCGGAATGACGTCATCAGGCCGTGGACCCTTTCGCCCGACACGGGGCTCGGCAACGGAGAAAGGCAATATCCGCAGACGTTGAGCGGTTAATCAAAGATGGAGTGGAAGCTTTTCGCCGCTCCTCTGACGTAAGGACTTACCTCAATTTCCACGTGAGCCCTGTCCGCCGTATAACTCAACGTTTCCCACGGCTCATGTGGAAAATAGAGATGCGCCCTTACGTCAGAGACGACGTTTAGCCGAGCGAACGGAGACGACGAAGCGCTCTCCTCCGCTAAAAAGTTAATGATGCGTCCTATCTGAGTCGCGCACATGACGACGTTCCTCTGACGTAAGGACGTATGTGTGTTTCCACATGAGCCCTGAAAAGCATGGGGTTGAATGGAGAGCAGGGCTCACGTGGAAATTGGGATACGTCATTACGTCGGAGGGGCGGCGATGAGATGATGCGCCGGGCCGGGTCGCATCGCCGCGGGATGCCGAATGGGAAATAACACCCCCCCCCTCCACCCCCGGTATCGGCTCGTAGATATCGGAGCGTTCGTGTTTACACTCAGGTGAAAAAGCTCGGTCAAATTATAGGGAATTGGTCTGTTGCACACTAGGGATGCAGACGAGTGGATGGGTGGAAACTCTTACAGGTAAAATTGGGAGAGGTAAAGTCGGTGGAGTGGTTTTCGCCTTCAATTGTTCGAGTAGGCATAATCAGCTCCGTCGAGTTCAAATGAGCACGGAAAAAAGTAAATTGCTGATTTAAGAATTCCATTGATAAAAACAAGTGACTGCAATGTTTCGGTGCAAATTTGACGACATAAAAATGCTACTTTAACCACAATTGTAAGCTAATTTAACTACGGGGGTGGTTAAAGTAGCATTTGTTGTCGTAAAATTTACATTGAAACATTGCAGTCACTTTTTTTAGCAACTGAATTGTTAAATTAGCAATTTAATTTTTCCGTGAGGGTCTTGAAGGACGTGGTACAGGAGTGCAGTTTTTGCTATGTCGAGAATACGAATCCTTATTAGGAAAGTTGATTATTCGCAAACTTTGGGGACAATTTGTGTTTTTTTAAGAAATACAGAGGAAAACAGCCAGAAACCCTGAGTTTCACCGGAGAAAAAGTCGCTTGGATGTAGAGTCCAGACTCTTAAGAACATTGACAAGAAAAATACTCTTGATTCAATCGGATTTTATGCTTGAATCAAAAAGAAATCCGCCTGAATCAAGAGTCTCGGCTCTTCAATCCAAGGAGAAATCGGATTGAATAAAAAGCATTTTTTCTCGTCAATGTTATTAAGAGTCTGAACTCTAGATCCAAGCGGCTTTTTTCCCATTGTTTCATCACACTAGAAAACAAGCAGGAAGCTCCAACGCATTGGCGTCGGAGAGCGGCTCTGGGGGCAGTAGTTGCGACCTCGAATCTCTGTGTTCTCTTGGGTCCAGAATGAGGGAGAAGGAAAAGTTGAAATAATTTTACTGGAAGGAGGGATAAATGAGGTACTCACCGAATTTATTCGTACAGAACATTCAAAAATCCCGTGAAAAAACAGCTCACAAATAAAAGCAAATTGCCATAGAAACTTCTTCACGAAATCACACACACAACGAAGAACGAGGCGCTACAGACGAGTCCGTCCAGGACAAGTTAAAAAATTCCCATGAGCCGAGTGCCGTAGGTTAAGGGCCCGTTCGCCAAAACTAATCGGAACTGTATGAATGAATTGCTCCTTTTAAAAATCAAAACAATATCGAATTGCGATATATTACACAGTTAAGATAGGGCTATGTCCTGTCGTAAGCGGCGACATACAGTCGATATCATTTCAATAATCGCCCCAATGGCCACGATAGTTGTTAGACGTTTACGGTTTCCCTGGTAACCTTTGTTTGCTATCAGCTGATATCAAGTAATATGACTAGGAAGCTCCAACCCAGTGGTTAAAGCTTCCTTAACCGCGAAAACTTTAAAATTCAAATTTTCAAATTTTGAACGTAAAGTACATTTTTTCCATCACGAGATAAAAGCACAAACAAGTTTTGAATTGTTGACTGTATCACCATGATTCCAAAAATACAATACACAACATAGCATTGACTAACAATAAAACAGTATGCAATAAAATAAAGTCATGACAAGGAACATAGCCGAAAATGGCGCCGATTCCCATCAACCAACGCGCGGTCTCTACAATGTAACATGCTGCATTGATACTCCCCAGCTGGGACCGTCCGGAATAGCAGCTCTAGTGCAAGCACCAGAGCCGCTAAAAAAACACATTGGATCTAGAGTCCAGACTCTTGAAAACATTGACAAAAAAAAATACTCTTGATTCAATCGGATTTTTGCTTGAATCAAAACGAAACCCGCTTAAATTAAGAGGCTTGGTTCTTGATTTAAGCTGGATTCTGATTGAATCAAGAGTACTTTTTCTTGTCGATGTTTTTAAGAGTCTGGACTCTAGATCCAATGTGTTTTTTTTTTTTTCCAGTGCAGGGAATTTTCCCGTGAAATTCGAGAAAAACGAGAGGATTATCACAAAATGGGTAAAATACTTCCAGACAAAATGATCAAATCCCAAAAAGGTGAAAATTTCGCGGGAACTGTTTACCAGCCCTCATCTCCCTCTCGTGCTTCCGCCGGTAGTCACGATTCGTGCGGGAAATTAATATTCTTAAATTATTCGGCGGAAAGAGAGGGCAAAATAATTATTAAGCGAATAAATCTGCACTTGACGCCAAAGTAGCCGGGACCCGGGGGTCTCGTGTGAGGGACCGAGGGTGGCGAGTGGTGGTGTTGACTGTTGAGAGTGGCCCGAAGTCGCGGCACGTCACAACTTAGGAGAGCTTGTTGAGCCCTTGTTGTGAATATATTTCCATCCGCCGCACACCGGAACGAGTCCAAGGCAGAGATTGGACATAACGTCGCTTCTCTGATCAACGGAGATGTCGATTAGAGTCCCTTTATACCCAGAGTTAAGACAACTCACTTTTGGTTGGGCCAGGGTTGGGCTGAAAGTGGCCTAAAAAAAATCCAATTCTGGTTTGTTCTCGCTCATGGAGGCCGAAACGAGTGCACCAAGATGGCGGTACCTCGAATGTGAACAAGAATAATGAAAATATTACCTAATTGTGGTTTATCAAGAGTAAATTGTTATTTCCATCGGTCCAAAATGAAAATAGATTAAGAAATTATTCACGAACCAATCTCATTTTCTTTTTAATTGATCACTTTGTTGACGTTGTTGTTTTTGTGTGACAGACATCGCAGGATTCCTGATCCTTATCCCTCAATATCGTTCGTTTGGGTGCACTCGTTTCGGCCTCCATGGCCAGCCAAGGCCGGCTGCCAGTCAGCTGATAATCGAGATGTCATTACTCTGGGTATAAAGGGACTCTAATGTCGATTGTGCAATGGAGATGTCGCTTGTGCAATGGAGGTGTCGCATGTGTGAGGAATTTGCGATTTGACTGTTGATTCATATGTGAAAGTTTGCGAGAAACACGATGGTGACACTGGTTTTCTCTGAAATCAACTCCCAAGCTCAATAAAAGCTCTCAAGTTGAGGTCAAAATGGAGGGGATATCCCACCCTACCCTGAGAGTCCACCTCTACATCAAAACGAACTCTCCATGCAAAGACAGGGAGCAAATGCATTGACAGGGCTGCCACTTTATTTGGGGACTCTAAAACTGAAATCACGGCATCCCTGCTAATGTATTTACTCCCTATCTTTGCATGGAGAGTTTGTCTTGATGTAGAGGTGGACTCTCAGGATACCGTGGGATATCCCCTCCATATTGGCCTCAACCTGAGAGCTTTTTCTAAGCTTTGGAGATGATTTCAGAGAAAACCAGTGGCAGCATCGTGTTTCTCGCGAACATCTCCATTCTAAGAGAAGAAGAGGAACCCCAGCAAGGTTTTCTTACAGAATTTCTTTTAAAAATCACCTCTAAAATTATGCACTAGAACAAAATAAGTATCGAAGTCGCAATGGTCTTGAAAAGCGCCAGAGAGCGCTTTTAAAGCGGCTTTTATGTATGTAATGTCAAAATAGACAATGGACCACTAGACAAGGTACAAAATTAAGCAGTTTAATACCTGTCTCTTAACCAAAATCTCACGGATAACACGATTCGTGCAACGAAAATTACTGATATTAACTCCAAACCAAGATATCTAATGTTTATTGACGCGTGAATTCAAACCTCCCGCTCATGAAAACTCAATGGTCTGCGTGACTCAAATCGCACACTAAACATTACCGTGGCAGTCTCTGCAATACGAAAATATAGTAGCCTTAAGCATGACGCTTTGGCTCAGCTATAGCAAACTTCGAAAAAAAAGTGAAGCTGATTTAACATGTATAATAAGTGTGCGAGAACTTATAACATGCTTATACCCGCTACAGCAGTTACTTTAGCAATGCCAAGATGTAAAACTAACTGCTGGGGTGGATAATGTAGCATTTTATAAGTTCTCGCACACTCTTTTTACAACCAAAATGTTAAATCAACTTCACTATTTTTTCGGTGAATTGTTTACACTTTGAACAACGAAGGAAGAGAAAGAAACAATGCGCGATTGAGAAGCTTGCCGAAACCGTCGGTAAGGTGTGATTTAACTCACGTACATTATTTAGTTTCTTGTATGATCGGGCAATTCAAAGTTCCTGTAGCCAATGTAAAATTAAAACGTTAATATCTTAGTTAGGAGTTGATTTCAGTAATTTTCGATGCAAGAATTGTTTCCTACATAAAATGGACCACTAGACTAGGTGCGAATTTAAGCATTCTGATACATGTTTCTTAACCAGAATTTCACGTAGAACACGAATCGCGCAACGAAACTTACTGAAACCAACTCCCAACGAAGATATTGCCGTTTTTATTTCATATTTGTTACGAGGAATTTGAACTGCCCGCTTACAAGAAACTCAAAGCTCTACGTGAGTCAAATCGCGCACTGCAACGGTTTCAGCAATCTTCTCAATCGAGCAATGTTCATTTCCCACCATGTATTTTTCAAACTATAAGTAATTTGCTATAGCTGAGCCAAAGTGTCAAGATTGAGGCTGCCAGATTTTTATATCGCAGAGACTGTCATGATAACGTTTAGCCTGCGATGTGAATCACGTAGAGTGTTGAGTTTTCATGAGTGGGTGGTTTGAATTCACGCACTAAGAATCATTAAATATCTTCGGGAGGAGTTGATTTCGGTGATTTTCGTTGTGCGCATCGTGTTTAACGTAAAATTTTGGTTAGGAAACATGTATCAGAATGCTAAAATTCGTACCTTGTCTAGTGGTCCATTGTTTCCTACATAAAATTCTGGTCAAAAAACATAATTCAGAATCCTTTAATTTGTACCTTGTCTAGTGGTCCATTTAAGTGAAGATAAATCCTGCTCGACCTGTCCGAATGGTTTTTTCCATTGTGCGCCGGCTCTGCGTTCGTCCTATCCTCTCTCCCTATCGCCGCATTTTTATTCAACTCGTGTCACTCATGTAACTGATCACTGTTCGGTTCAACGTCATCAAGAGCCGTCCCTGAAATGACGTCAGGATCCTGACAACGAGGAAGGGGGTCGAAAGGTCCCCCAAATTCACCCGAAGAAGGAGAGGGTAATGAGTCAAAATAAAACCGGACTTCTTGTATTATCGTATGCACCAGTCGAAGGTATGACAGAGGAAAATGTGCGCAAATTAATCAAATCAAAAGGTCAACCGTCGACTCGAAAAACACATACATTGTTTTTAAAAATTCCGTCGTAAATGGGTCCGTCCTACCTAAAGACGTTCTTCAGCTCTTCAGAGAATGATTTGGACTACATTTTGCAATTAGGAACTATAAACTCCTGCCCGGTTTAAAAACAACGTATGTGCCGTTAGTTTACCCATGTACATAAGTGTTTTTTCAGATGAGCCAGAATTTATAGGTCCAAAGTGCAAAATGCAGTCCATTTGGTAGTCGAGCGATCAACTAATAATTCTTAAATTTTTTATTTGCTTTCAATTTATGAGAGGAAGTAATATTCCGGCACTGTAACAACCAGCCATTTACAAAGTTGCGCGTTCGTGAGATGAACTATCACAATTCACTGTGCTCAATTTATTGATCATGTCTGGATGTATGATTCGCCTTCAATTAAGAGGATAGGCAATACGTCTACACCGGCGTTAAAACAGTTGCTCGGCCGGAAGATGCAATGTGACACCTCTTGTGCAGTACTTTGTTCAATTGATAATGTCTGGATTTGTGATTTGCCTTCAATTCAGAGGATAGGCAATATGGACACACCGGAGTTGAAATAGTTGCTCGGGCGTGAGATGAACCATTACCGCTCTTACACAGTTCTCAAGTCTCGTTCCAACCCCTCAATGTAGGTATTCCTAGTTTGCTTACGGTGGTTTTTCAGCATTTTTAAGAACAATTCAATCGAGCAATGGACCACTAGACAAGGTACAAATTAAAGCAATCTGATACATGTTTCTTGACTAAAATTTCACGCAGAACACGATTCGCGCAACGAAAATGACTGAACCCAATTCCTAATGAAGAAATTAACGTTTTTATTTCACATTGGTTACGAGGAATTTGAACTGGCCGCTCACAAGAAACTCAAAGCTCTACGTGAGTCAAATCGCGCACTACAACGGTTTCAGCAATCTTCTCAATCGAGCAATGTCATTTCCACCATGTGATGTTCAAACTGTAAGCAATTTGCTATAGCTGAGCCAAAGCGTCAAGATGGAGGTTGCCAGATTTTTATATCGCAGAGACTGTCATGATAAACGCATAGCGCGCGATGTGAATCACGTAGAGCATCGAGTTTTTCATGAGCGGGTGGTTTGAATTCACGCATCAAAATGATTGAATATCTTCGTAAGGAGTTGATTTCGGTAATTTTCGTTGTGCGCATCGTGTTTTACGTGAAATTTTGGTTAAGACGCATGTATCAGAATGTTGAAATTCGTACCTTGTCTAGTGGTCCATTCAATCGAGCAATTGATAATTTTTGAACTTAAGGACATTCTTTTAAAATTGCGGACCATCACTTCACGGTGTAGCACGCAAGGTAGCTCTATACATGATCGGAGCAGTGGCGTGGCGTGCTTTGCGATATATCGATTGTTATGCCATTTAAACTTATGGAAAAGGATCGATAAACAGGGTGTTCGCAGCGAACACCTTAATAATCGATTCTTTACCATAGGTTTAAATGGCATAACAATCGATATATCGCAATTCACGTCACGCCACTGGATCGGAGCAAGAACCATTCTGAAATAGCTTTAATGGTACGTCTCGCAAACAGCTCTGCCTTCCATTTACGATTTTAACTCTGAACGTTGGAACGTGCTTTCGACGTTTGTCTAAAATTTTCTCGATAAAACTTATAGAGTTATGTGTATTAATATAAAATGTTCTACCGCTATGAGATTCTCATCTCAACATTTCTGAAGAAACACGTCCGGAAACCCAAAAATTATCAATTGATCTATAGAATCTTTCTCTATGTATAATGCTGGAAATCTACGCTTCCAATTAAACGGTCTACGCAAAGAATGGCCTAGCCGTCAAATCTTCCTTTTTTTACGAATTTTACCATTCAACTTTTTATTCGCTAATTGTTTTTTAAACGTCCTTTAATAATATCTGATGGGTATGCAAAACGCCGTAAGTTCCGAGCCATATCTCCCGACGCAAGTTGCTTCCCAATCACGAAAATCGTGAGTCAAGGCGAAAACTATGAACTGTCGAATCTGATCTAATCCGATCTGAAATTTTAATTTCTTGTGATTTTGTTTTTGTTTCAGGTAAGTTCCGTTCTTCGAGATTTGCAGTTTCATGGTCGTAAGTAATTACCTCAAATGTTCTTTTCCTCATAAAAATACTACCAAGACGGTTTTTAGAAAAATGCAGTTTTGAAATTTAGCAGGTTATTTTTATCATTTATACGTGCTTAGAAAAACATAAAATGGTTCGATATCAGCCCAAGCTGTGAGAAACGTGTCTTTTAATTCCACTTCGGATGCGACTTTTAACCGAATATTTTCACAATAAAAGAGGAACATTCAATTTAAAAGAAGGAGAGGGAGAATGCAGTGTTGAGGGCAACTCTGCCGTGCTAAGGAAAACGCCGTATGAACCTTTGAAAGTTGCCAAATTTCCCTTGAAACATGTATTTTTGACGACATTCATGGACAGTGATCGAAACTCACCTGTGAGTTTTCGGAGCCATGTGGCGCATAAAGCCCGATTTTTAGGCGCCATTGAACACATTTTAGGGGCAAAATTGACTTTCTGCCTTTATATGACGGCGCATTTAGTGGTAAACGAGACGCAAGATGTTTTCGGAACAGAAGCAATAAGTAGCTGTAACTCGGGGAAGACAAGAGCACTAAGAATGCAATCGTGAAGAATAGAAAAAGCTTTCACTACTTGTAGTGCTGTAAATTCTGAGTGTTTGTAATTCAAATAAATTTCTTTTTCTTTCTTTATGAGACTTCCTATGAAAATCCAGATTTTTAGGGGGCAATTTTTAGGGGCCACGTTGGCGCAGAGCCTTCATTTTTCAGGCACCATGGCCGATTTTTTAGGCGCGCTGGCGCCTGTGAGTTTCGAACACTGTTCATGGATTTTTTTCCTTGAAATTTTCAGATATTTTACATTAAATTGCAGATAAAATTGTCTGAAAATTTCGGAAAAAATATCCATAATTTTCCCAGTAAATTCGGTTTTTATCGAAGGAAATTTGGCAACGTCTGGAGGTTCTTACGGCGTTCTTCCCTAGCACGGCAGAACAGTCCGAAACCCCGATAACCAAATTGGCCTCATCGAGAGAGAAGTCGTTTCAAAGAACGAGCGGCCGGTTGGTTTCCTTTCGGGAAGCGCAGCCCTCTCTTTCAATTCCGACTTGAGCGCAGCCCTTTTGAAAGACAACCGGGCGTAATTTATGCAGTGTAAACAGCTCGATCGTCATTTTAATTATCGGTTAAAACCCGGGGCCGAGGAAGCCAGCGCCTCCGACTTTAATCGCGATAACTTGAGCGGCAAGTCCGATTCCGTGAGCGGAACTTATTCATGCTTGAATGTTGAATCGCGGGTGCTCCTTTTCGCTTTTCGCGCTGGCTCTGATTGATGGAGCCACCGTCGTACCACGCGAGACAGCAGTAACTCCTGAGCCACCTCTATAATGTCCTCTTACGCGTTTCGGGGCTCATTCCGGCGTGGAGATACTGTGTTTTCGAACCAAACGGCAGGGCCCGGAGGATACACGTGAGGGAAACGGAAAAATGAAGATATCCCTTCAGCGGGGGGTGAAGCGCGAGGGGGGCGGGGGTCGGAACTTGAAGCGAATGCTGTAATCTGCAATCTCGGTGAAATATTCAGGGGCATTATGGCGGCTGTCGGTTTCATAATCATTTCAGCGCAATCTGCATCTTTGAGGGCCTCGGGTCGATTTGATTTGTCGACTGTTGATTTGCGTTTTTGTGAAGGTGGTTCTCGGCTCGGGGATCCGGGATTCTGAGGATTTAGCGGGCTTATTTCTTGGAGAGGAACGTCACCCTCAAAGGCAGGGTGTCTACAAGAGAAATCCAAAATTTTGAAATTTTTCGAATTTTGTCCAACGAAGGTACTGAAAAACTTGAATTTTTCCGTTGATGAAGTACTGAAAAAACTGAATTTGAATTTCTTAGAAATGTGCTGAAAAAGTACTTTAAGAGTTTTGTGGCCAGTTTGCTTTACTAGACATCCTGAATGGTCGAATTTCAAGAGAACATGGAAAACTTGATTTCTTCGGCATTTTTTGATATTTCTGTTCGAAAAAATCAACCAACAATCTAAATACCGCCTGAAGTGCTGCCGCACTTTAATCAACCGCAGCCTTAGCCGCCACTTAGCCGCAACCCTTAGTCCTTTTACTGGCTTTTGGTACATTATCTGAATGTTCTATCAAAATATTACCTCAGTATCCTATAATTTTATTTTGCGCGGTCGAAGAATCTGAAAAGTTTTAGCCCATTGCATTACGAAGTCAGCGCACCGCGAAGCTACACATTTGGACAAAAAATCAAAAGGAACTTTATCCATTTTGACCTGAGCTCTGTCTTGTATGTATTCTGATGTATCTAAGGGCTCATGTCTGAATGGATTTAGTTCCTTTTGATGTAAAAGCGTCCATTTCAGTAGCGTGGCGTGCTTTGCGATTCACCGATTGATCTGCCATTTACATACATACATATCAAGCCGCTAACTCAGCGCACTAGAGCGCTCTGCGACTCCAAATCGCCATCGGAATCGATCCTCCCACAAATCATCGGGCAAATGGAACAAAGGATCTGCCATTTAAACTTATGAAAAAGGATCAGTGGCGTGGCGTGTTTTGCGATATATCAATTGTTATGCCATTTAAACGTGTGGAAAAGGATCGATAAACAGGGTGTTCGCAGCAGACACCTTAATAATCGATTCTTTACCATAGGTTTAAATGGCATAACAATCGATATATCGCAATTAACGCCACGCCACTGAAAAGGATCGATAAAGAGAGTGTTTGTAACGAACACCTTAATAATCGATACTTTAACATATTTTCAAATAGGGAATTATCGATCATTCACGTCTCATCCCTGGTCCATATCCTCTAACTCTCCATAAGCCGATTAGCGTTGTTGACACACTGAGGACTCTCAGAAATAATGAGACTGTGGCTCAATCTCAACAGGCATTAGTCATCCTGTTTGTCACTTAAATTTCCAACTGTCACGCACCAAACACCGAACAGCGATCACGTAATTTTCTCTACACGAGAATTCACTGAATTCCAATATCGTTTGATGAAAGCTGGGGCTTTGAAAGCTACTCGGGATTAATGAGCATTCAATGCATCATCTGTGCACCAAATGCAATGTTTGAAAATGAATCGCTAACCGATTCATTAGCGTGCTGACCGTAAAACGATCGTGCTGTTTTCAAAATTTTCACTCTTTTAGATGTCCTGTACGTTTCCTCGGATTATAAACAAGTAAATGTGACAGGATCATCAATGGACCATTTGACAAGGTACGAATTTAAGCGATCTGATACATGTTTCTTAACCAGAACTTCTCGTAGAACACGATTCGTACAACGAAAATTACTGAAACCAACTCCTTACGAAGATATTAACGTTTTGATTTCACATTGGGTACGAGGAATTTGAACTGCCCGCTCACAAGAAACTCAAAGCTCTACGTGAGTCAAATCGCGCACTACAACGGTTTCAGCAATCTTCTCAATCGAGCAACGTTCATTTCCCACCATGTTTTGTTCAAACTATAAGTAATTTGCTATAGCTGAGCCAAAGCGTCAAGATTGAGGTTTGCCAGATTTTTTTATCGCAGAGACTGTCATGTTAACGTTTAGCGCGGGTTGTGAATCACGCAGACCATTGAGTTTTCATAAGCGGGTGGTTTGAATTCACGCATCAAGAATCATTAAATATCTTTGGACGGAGTTAATTTCGGTAATTTTTGTTGTGCGTATCGTGTTCTACGTGAAATTTTAGTTACAAAACATGTATCAGGATGTTGATATTCGTACCTTGTCTACTGGTCCATTGTGACCAGATCTGTGCAAAGGGACCTTCTCTTGCGGGGAAACGGTTCTCTTTAACTTTTGGAGGCGTGGAGGAAAAAAGTGGACATTTTGGCGCAAGTTTGATCCTGAAATTTCAAAAATTGAACGAGATATTAGTTCTAAAGTTCTGAGGCCAAAAATTTGAAGTTGAAGAAAACCATGGTTTCAGAGTTTGCAGAAAGTCGAGGAACATTTTTTCTCGGAAGCTGAAGTCCCTTTTCACGCATACGCTCACGATTGCGTTTAAATTTTTATTATTATTATTAATTATTATTATTATATTAAATATTAATTTTAACATACTAGCCTACCCATTTCCATTAGGTCAATGTCTTTTGCATGTGATACCTTCACAGCTTTATGTCGGTTTCAAAATATTGAGTAGCAAGGTGAGCACTTATCTACCTGTAAATTACGCGAAAACGAAACGAAACAAAAATCTTTTGTGATTCAGCCAATCATCATCAACACTGGAAAAAAACACATTGGATCTAGAGTCCAGACTCTTGAAAGTATTGTCAAGAAAAAATACTCTTGATTCAATCAGCTTTAAGCTTAAATCAAAAGGAAATCCGCTCAAATTAAGAGGCTGGGTTCTTGATTTAAGCTTAAATCTGATTGAATCAAGAGTATTTTTTCTTGTCGATGTTTTTAAGAGTCTGGACTCTAGATCCAATGTGTTTTTTTTTCCAGTGAAGGATGAAACAGCAAAACATTGAGAAGTTCGAATAAGGACATACCCCGTGCACACCGAAAAAAAAGGTCGCTTCTATGAACCATCAGTATGGTGTTCTATATCGGCTGTATTATTCCGTTCGTGTAACTGAACTCTCTACTTCAGGAACTGTATCATGCAACGAAGCTTCCAATCCAAACCGAACTATGGAAAAATTTCGGTTGCATGAGCTGGAGACACGGTTTTTAGCACTGAAGAGGATTTGTAGGTGTCTGAAATTTGATGAATTTCGTGTTTTAAAAGAAACTACTGAGAAAACAGAACACGAGGATACCCTTGGTTCGTGAATTGAGCAATTATTGGAGAAGATATGACAAAATGATCTAATCTGCTAAAATACCAGTGTTTAAACGGAAATGTCGCCAGATGACGTCATTGGGAGGTGCATTTTCTCACTTTTAAATATTGTTTTTATACAATTTTCCATATCAGAAAAAAATTATAAAAAATACTGTAAAATCAGCTCTTTAAGTGCTTTCAGATGAAGCAATAAAATTTGCATGCAAATTGTTTGACCAAACAGTACGGCCGTTTTAAAACACCACACTCCCAGTTCATGTGACCGAACTTTTTTTCCAGTGTAGCATTCCTCTGTGGGATACAATCAGTGTTCGAAACTCACTTTTGAGTTTCAGGAGCCATGTGGCGCATCAAGCTTGATTTAGGGGCCATTGAAGATTTTTCAGGGGCCAAATTGACTTTTTGCCTATTTATTACGGCGCATTTAGCGAAAAGTTAGACGCAAGATGTTTTCGTAACAGAACTAGTGAGTAGCTGTAACTTGGGGAAGACAAAAGCACAAATGATGAAATCGTGAAGAATAGGAAAAGCTTTCACTTGTAGTGCTGAAAATTTCGAATAATCACCTAATATTAAAATTCAGATATTTAGGAGGCAATTTTTAGGGGCCACATTGGCGCAGAGCCTTGGCACCCTAGGCACCATGGCCGATTTTTTAGGCGCATCTGGCGCGTTGGCGCCTGTGAGTTTCGAACACTGGATACAATGCTCCAGAAGTTTTTCAGAGCACTTGGAGTTCTCTTATGTCGAGTGCAGCACAATTCAGATGCCTTCTGCTGGCTTACCGTCGGCAATATTGATTGCATTCCTCTCCTGCAGCCTCTCGAAATGCCGGCGAAAGAACATGATTTTACCTTGAGACCAATTCTATTTTGTATATAGGATCGGTCTGTACCTGGCTCACGCCAAAATGTAGTTACGTGGTTTTGACAAACAGTCGGCGATTTATTCTACTTCGGCAGTGATTTATTTGTATCGGAGGGAAGAACGTGCTCTTGCAAAATTAATATCCGCGGGTTCTAACGAATGAGCCTTCGAGATATCCTCGACGTGATTCAGTGTTTTCAGAAAATTTTATATTTCCTTATTTTACTACTTTTACTCACTTTTCTAGCCTCCTCCTCTTTGTCCTTCCCCACCGCCACTTGCAGTATGTAAGCAATGCATGGGCCACGATATACAAGGTCTGAACTAAATAAAAACGTCACATGCTTTCTCTTTAAACAATTCGCGTAAAGAGAGGTCAGTAATCAACTCCTGAACGAAATATGTTATACATGCACAAGTATATACACTGGAAAAAAAAAAAAAACACATTGGATCTAGAGTTCAGACTCTTGAAAACATTGAAAAGAAAAAATACTCTTGATTCAATCAGATTTAAGCTTAAATTAAAAGGAAATCCGCTCAAATTAAAAGGCTTGGTTCTTTATTTAAGCAAAAATCCGATTGAATCAAGAGTTTTTTTTCTTGTCGATGTTTTTAAAAGTCTGAACTCTAGATCCAATGTGTTTTTTTTTTTTTATTTTTTATTTTTTATTTTTTTTGCAGTGTACGTTCAAGTATACAAGTAGTGTAAGCATTACAGTTTTTACAAGTAAATATCGCATAGATGAAATGGAAATTAGATGAGACATAATCAGGGTGCCTACCTTTCCCCAAAAGTCCCCGATGTCCCCAATTATCCCCGATTTTGGAAGGGTGTCCCCGATATCCTCGACAGTCCCCAATTTTCTTGCTCGAATCCCTAAAACATGACAGAAATCGACCTAAACACCGGCATTTTCAATTTTTCCCGTCAGCCGCGGTGGCACGGAATAACCAAGAATAAAAAAACTGAAGCGTTGCTCGGTTTTTCGTATGTTTTCATCGGTTCAACATGACATGTGAAATTAGTCGTACAAATCAACGCCTTTCGACGCTCTATTTAGCTCCCTTTCTTTTACTGTTTCGGAGAAAAAAGTCCTCGATTTTCTTGAAAAAAGGCCCCTAAAAGTCCCCTAAAGTCTCAATTTTGGTTTTTTATAACTTGTAGACACCCGAATAATGACGTCCTTTGTATTTTTTCCGTTTAGTCAGTGCTTATATTAAGTGCCTTTATTTTGTTTGGAGTTAATTTCCAGACCGATCCCATTAAATTCAATTTTCAAACTCCAATGGACCACTAGACAAGGTACGAATTTCAGCATTCTGATACATGTTTTGTAACTAAAATTTCACGTAGAACACGATACGCACAACAAAAATTACCGAAATTAATTCCGTCCAAAGATATTTAATGATTCTTGATGCGTGAATTCAAACCACCCGCTTATGAAAACTCAATGGTCTGCGTGATTCACAACCCGCGCTAAACGTTATCATGGCAGTCTCTGCGATAAAAAAAATCTGGCAACCTCAATCTTGACGCTTTGGCTCAGCTATAGCAAATTACTTACAGTTTGAAAAATACACGGTGGGAAATGAAAGTTGCTCGATTGAGAAGCTTGCTGAAACCGTTGTAGTGCGCGATTTGTTTCACGAAGAGCTTTGAGTTTCTTGTGAGCTGGCAGTTCAAATTCCTCGTAACCAATGTGAAATAAAAACGTTAATATCGTAGTTAGGAGTTGGGTTCTGGTTCAGTAATTTTCGTCGTGCGGATCGTGTTTTACGTAAAATTCTGGTTAGGAAACATGTATCAGATTGCTTAAATTCGTACCTTGTCTAGTGGTCCATTTTTTAAATCTGCAGATTTGCACTATCGCACAAGCCGATGTTTTCGAAATATTTCAATCGATAATTATCAATGTCGAGGTAGGGTTTTATCGATTGAGGTGATTCGATTAATCGAATGGAGGCGCACGCCTTTATGGAGCCGTAAAACCTTGAAAATTGTAAAATGATACGAGCAGCGCACAGTGGATCGAGTCAATTAGAGAGGTCGGACATGAATTTTGTGACTAAAACTGCAAATTTTTATGTTCATTTCGTCAAATTTTAAACTATAAGGGGTGATCCTTGAAAAAAAAATTTACGAAAAAACCAATGGAACCACTTTTCGAACTCCTAAGTCTTGTGTAGACGGAGTTTAAAGTAATAGCGTTTAAATTTTCCAAAGTTTGACTTCTCTTATTGACTCGATCAATTGTGCGGCGACAAGTGTCCGTTATACCGCTGCAATAAAGAAAAACCCCGTGTGAACACTTAAAATGTCTGATATCATGAGATAAAACCCACATTTTCTGTTCTTTCTTCGAATTTGTCACCGAATTTTATTTACGTGTTGCTCGACCGTATCTAAACATGTTCTGCAACGTACTCATTATTTTCCTCAAAAATAAATATTTCGTCACAAAAGGGCCAAAATTTGATCAATTCCGTAATCCGAAAATTTCTTAGATATTTTGTAGTTGACGAATTTATTTTTATAATATTTTTGATTTTATGCAATACTAGCTTTTTCGGCCTCGAAATGAAGGCCGAAATCGGCATAAAATCAGGTATTTTCATTGTTCTGCTTCGAATTTCATACTGTAACCAAACGTAACAGTAAAAGTGCTGCGAGTGGGTTCTTCGGAACCATTTAAGACGTAAACTTTGTGAAAAAACATTGACGTAAAACATATCTACAAGCATCTAATTAGACAACATTTTCCACAAAAAAAAAACAATACTACAATTTCTGGCTCATAATTTGTCGTTGCCCGTTTAAGAAATTAAGTATGATAGGCAGTCTGCAACGCTGCAAACCGAGATGCGTGGTTTCATCATCGATATCCAGAGAAATAATTCCTAATTATTGCAACAAGAAGTCAAAATGAAAGCACGTTCATACGTGCCGCGTCGGGCCATACCGTATGCAAAGGCGATGATACCACTATTCGAACTCAACGGAGGCCAACTTGCCTACCCGGATAATTGAAGGCGAAATCCCATTCGGACGACTGTCGACGATAGTGAAGACCACGTGGACTGCGTTTGAAAATCTAGAATTACAATTTCCGGCTCACGCCAGAAACAGCATTTGTGCCACAAGTTTTCCTACGCAGGTAGGTGCTTTTATGGATGAGTCTGAAATTGTAGTTGCTCATTATGCAAAATGCGGTCTATGTGGCAAGCTCGCCGGAAAAAAATTCCGTCCGCGATGGCGTTTCGTTCTTACGGCAGTCAACGAAAATTGCCTAACTACTAACTAGCCTCCATTGTGCCACCACGGTTACGGCGTAAGTCATGCTTTTTCACGGGCGAAGAACATTCTTTTATCGGGACCGGAGGAATTTTTTCAGTGGCGTGGCGTGAATGATCGATTATCGATATCTCGCCATTTGAAACTATGGTAAAGAATCGATTACTAGGGTGTTCGCTGCGAACACCCTGATAATCGATCTTTTTCCATAGGTTTAAATGGCATAACAATCGATATATCGCAATTCACGCCACGCCACTGAATTTTTTCAGCCAAGGCATTTTCTTTCACAACACCGAGATCCCTTTCCAACTTCAGGGCACGAGCTTGGTGGCACCATTACTAACTTGCGACGCCGCACTTAAAAATGATGACGTCACTTCTCTCGTACCGACTTTGGTGCGCTACCGATAGAACCAATGTCCTATTAAGTATTAGGTTTTAAGCTAATGTTCAGTTTAACGTCCAAGCTGAAAGTTATACTGAACGAAGGCACTTTTTTTCATAAAATTATAGAATATTACCCATTGGACCGCAGTTTGCAATTGCTATTTCTGGCTCATTCATAAAATTACCCATCTGCTTAGGGATTCGATGGCCAATGCGTTGTTCCTTGAGTAAACCAGAAATTTTTGTTCCAGATTCCTTCCATTTAAACCCATGTTAAATAATCGATTCTCGTCGGCCCCCTCCAAGTATCGATACATTTTCATCGATTCAAACGGAGAAAAATAATGTAGCCAATTTGTAGGATCCGCCAATAGTCATTTCATCAAAAAGCCCATTCCAAAAGACGCATTTACATCGAAAGGAACTAAATTCATTGTGGCGCTCGGCTTGTCATACTTGCTCCTCTATGGATTTCAGAGCTCATGTCAGAGTGAATATAGTTGCTAATCCTTTGTTTTCTTTATCGGGAACTACGTGATTGACTTACTTACTTTCTTTTTCGCCCGATGAATTTTTCGGTTGTCACTATTTAAACTTAAACGATGGCCATTTCGGCTTCTGTGGAAGCCATCATCAGGTAAGTATCGCGACGCGTCGCCGGCGATTATACGTGGAATTTTTAACGTCAGTTTTTAGCTTCGGTTTTTGTTTTTATTTTCGTTGTTAGTTAATTACCTGATGATGGCTTCCACAGAAGCCGAAATGACCATCGTTTAAGTTTAAATAGTGACAACCGAAAAATTCATCGGGCGAAAAAGAAAGTAAGTAAGTCAATGAATATAGTTGCTTTTGATTGAAATGCGTCCAATTAAGTTCCTCCAATCATGAAAAATCACCAATCTCCGATTATCTGATGACGTCAACAACGCAACCGAAACCTGAAGCACAAACCGCGAATTCGTGAGAACCTTCTTCCAAGCCTAATTTTCAGGGTTCCCCGAAAAGATCGCTCTCCCTCTCAAAGGCGAAATGTTTTCGCATTCAACAATTCAATTCGTCCGTTGGTTGATTCAGGGTTTAATGTATTTTAAGACTCGAGTTCGGTTTCGAAAATGAGATTCGGTCGTCACCCGCGGAGAGAGACCCGGCCGCAGTGGCGTGGCGTCCTTTGCGATATATCGATAGATATGCCACTCAAACCTATGAAAAAAATCTATTATGAGGGTGTTCGCAGCGAACACCCTAGTAATCGATTCTTTACCATAGTTTCAAATGGCGAGATATCGATAATCGATCATTCACGCCGCGCCACTGGCGGAGGCGGAAAATGAAAAGTAGTGTAAACTTCTCTGCCGCCGCCGCGCCGTCATCTTGTCAGTTGATTAAGACTGCACGATTTAGTTTTCGTTGCGGTGAGTAAACCCTGTCTTAATTGCACCGTCATCCTGCGGGAGGCGCAACTTTTCAGCCGTGCATCTCCGTGTCGTGTCGTGCTTTCCGATGAATCGATTATTTTGCCCTTTAAACCCGTGGGGAAGGATCGATTACCAAGATGTAACTTGATAATCGATTCTTTACCATAGCTTCAAATGGTAATATATCGATAGCCGCTCTTCGCTACCATGTGCCGTGCTCGAAAATAACTCTATTGATCTGCAAATTATACCTTTCGAAAAGGATCAACTATCAAGATATAACTTAATAATCGACTCTTCAAAATATCGATAGTCACGCTTCACTGCCATGTGCCGTGCTCGAAAATAACTCTATTGATCTGCAAATTATACCTTTGGAAAAGGATCAACTATCAAGATATTACTTAATAATCGACTCTTCAAAATATCGATAGTCACGCTTCACTGCCATGTGCCGTGCTCGAAAATAACTCTATTGATCTGCAAATTATACCTTTCGAAAAGGATCAACTATCAAGATATAACTTAATAATCGACTCTTCAAAATATCGATAGTCACGCTTCACTGCCATGTGCCGTGCTCGAAAATAACTCTATTGATCTGCAAATTATACCTTTGGAAAAGGATCAACTATCAAGATATTACTTAATAATCGACTCTTCACCATGGCTTCAAATGGCAATATATCGATAGCTACGTTTCGCTACCATGTGCCGTGCTCGAAAATAACTCTATCGATCTGCAAATTATACCTTCGGAAATGGATCAATGGACCACTAGACAAGGTACGTATTTTAGCATTCTGATACATGTTTCTTAACCAGAATTTCACGTAGAGCACGATTCGCGCAAAGAAAACTAATGAAACAAACTCCAAACGAAGATATTAACGTTTTTATTTCACATTGGTTACGAGGAATTTGAACTGCCCGCTGACAAGAAACTCAAAGCTCTAAGTGAATCTAATCGCGCACTACAACGGTTTCAGCAAGCTTCTCAGTCGAGTAATGTTCATTTCCCACCATGTGTTGATCTAACTAAAAGCAATTTGCTACAGCCGAGCCAAAGCGTCAAGATTCAGGTTGCCAGATTTTTATATCGCAGAGACTGTCATGATAACGTTCAGCGCACGATGTGAATCACGCAGAGCATTGAGTTTTCATGAGCGGGTAGTTTGAATTCACGCATCAAGAATCATTAAATATCTTCGTAAGGAGTTAATTTCGGTAATTTTCGTTGCGTGCATCGTGTTTTATGTAAAATTTTGGATAAGAAACATGTATCTAAATGCTGAAATTCGTACTTTGTCTATTGGTCCATTATCAAGATATAACTTAAAATCGATTCTTTGCCATAGTTTCAAGAGCGAAAATATCCGATGATTCAGGCTTCACTACTATGTATCGTGCTTTCAGATGAATCGATTCGTATGCCATTAAAACCCGTCGAAAAGGATCGATACTCAAGAGGATCGATACCTTGATGATCGATTTTTTATAGTATACCTAAAAATGGGAAAATATCGGTAGCCAATTATTCTTGCTTCTTCAACATGTGTCGAGCTTCAAGATGAAATGGTTGATCGGCCATTTAAACCTATGGAAAACGTCCGATTATCTGGAGAATCGATACCTTGACAATCGATTCTTTACAGCAGCTTCAAATGGGATATTATTGATAGTCGATGATTCAAGCTCCGCTACGATGTATCTTGCTTTTATATGAAGCGGTTGATCTGCGATTTTTGGATGAAAAATAGATCACCCCATCAAACCATATTCGGTCTAAAATCGACTCAGTTCCAAAAAAAGTGTCTTATTGCAGCAGGTTCATTCTATGTGCTCCTATTTCGATGCACAGAAGAGAACCAACCAACAAAACACGTTATGCACATCATCATTTTCCTTCAAGTACTACTAAATAAAAGATATAATGAGGTGCTATTAAATAAAAGATAAAATAACCTATTGCTCATCTAAATCAAACTGTTGACACTAAAAGTGTTCTTTATGAGAATACATTTGGAGCTCTGCCAACTGCTTTCAACGAACAAATCTCTTCTCGTCCAAGAAAAATGGGTCTCTTTCGCTGAATGGTGCACAGTGAAAATTTTTCCGGCACACTGGAAAAAAGACCTGAATTTCACGTAAAAAATTTCTCCCATTGAGTCAAAAATAGAGATTATCTAAATGAAGCACTTTTCTGCAGAATGTAAAAAATATTTTCTCAATGCAAGTATATTTTCTTCCAAGAGAACTGTCCTCTTGACGGCAAAATCAAGAATATTTCTGTTCATATCATGTAACTTTTTTCCAGTGCAACTGAATTACTCAGCACTACCGTGCTAAAGAAAAACGCCAAAATACGAATGTTGCTCAACTTATTCTCAATATTAAATATATACCTTGAAAAACATGAGGAACGTTTTTGCTCGAAATTCGTAGATGTTTGGATGGTATGAAATGCGTACAAAACTCCTTGAAAAAAACCAGGGGGAAAAGTATACAAGTTTTCCAGAAACGCGGGAAGCTCTCTATTTTCGCCCGTTAAATAAGGACCCTCCGAAGAAACGATAGAAGAAATGAGTTTGCATGGGAGAAAAAGACAGGTATGTCAAGAAAATTGCCACTACACATCTTTGTAGGGTCCTCACACCCACCGTTTTGGAGTCTATGATGGGAAACTTAAGACGGGTAGGTCAAGGAAATTGTCTTACCTAACTTTGTTACGCCCCTTACCTACTTAACTGTTTTAGGGTTGAGATACATGTAGGAATATGAATACTGAACCGGCAGATATGGGGTGCAAAAAGCACTTATGCATCCTCATCTGAAATGACCTTCATTCTGCAATAAAGTGATCCTGGCTCTCAAGAGCACCTATCTGATGATAGGAGGATCTTATCGCACATTATGTTGCTCTTAAAATTAGCCAGGAATGGTGGTTCTTTGTCGAGAAATGTAGCCGGTACTTACTCCCTTATACCTGGCTCACATACACTGAAAAAAATGATTGGTAGAATTTATCATTTCTTCACGCTGTATTCACACAGCGTAAAGAATTGGCAAATTCTACCAATTTTTTTTTGCAGTGTGTAAAAACATCTATTTGAACAGGGTAATTAATGACGCATATGTTGTTTCTTAAAATAGTCAACAGGGAGCACCCGCATGTATCAGGAATTGGCGATAAAAGTACTGATTCCTCTGAAAAATTTCGCGAGGAACACGATGGTGCCACTGGTTTTCTCTGAAACAAACTACAAAACTCAAAAAAATATCTTAAAGATGAGGCCGCAATGGAGGGATATCCCACGCTATCATGAGAGTCCACGTCTATATCAAGTCAAACTCTCCGAGCAAAGATAGGGAGCGACAACATGATCACGGTTGCCACGTTGTTTGGGCACCCCAAAACTGAAAACGCGGCAACTCTGCCATTTTTTTTGCTCCCTATCTTTGTATGGATAGTTTGACTAGATATAGAGGTGGATTCTCAGGATAGTGTAGGATATCCCCTCCAAAACGGCCTTTACTTTGAGAGCTTTTTTTGAGCTTTGGAGTTCGTCTCTGAGAAACCAGTGGCACATCGTGTTTTTCTCAAAACTTTACACAAGAAAATGTACCTAAGTCGCAAATCCCCCACACATAAAGAGCTTCAATGTATTGTAGTTCCTTATCACAAAATATAGTCCATATCAGCGCCCCAGAGCTAAAAGGTACCTAAATTCCAGTTTTGGAAAAATCGAGTTAGTGACGTTTTCAAAATCTCCATTAACGGTTCTGTGAGTGTGGAAAATGTGGTAGCCCTTCTTTGCGCCGATTATGAGTAACGGAGTTTCAGAAATTGCGCATTATATTGGAAACATTGGGGCTGACGCGCAAACCACTGATCTCTCAAAGAGACTAAACTAGGAGTTGGGTACCTTTTGGCTCTGGGGTACTGATACGATATATGTCCATTACTATTATATACCCATGGGTATAATACCAATTCACACTAGGGTCATACTGTCCTACTAAGGAAGAAGGCCGTATGAGCCGTCAAGCGTTGCCAAATTTCCTTCGAAACATTTCGAATTTTTGGGAATATTTGTAAACTGTTTTCATTCAAATTTTTGAAGAATTTTGTTCGTGGTTTGATCTAAAGTTTCCGAAAGTTTCAAGGAAAAATATGCACAACAGTCTTTAGAAATAAATATTTTCTGAGAGGCAATTCAGCAACATTCGAATGCCCACACGGCGTTTTCCCTTAGCACGGCAGTACAGCGGCCAGCATTCCCAGCTTTTTTTCTCCACGATGTCATTGTTCAGTGTGTCAATTGCCACTTCGTTCCGCGATCCACGTCGGCAGGAGCGTTCCGTTCCGTTCCACGGCCCGTGTCGGCGCTGGCTGGGTCCCACTAGGTGTCAGGGTCCCACTCACGGGCCGTCGCCTGCTCGTGGCGCCCGGCAAATAACTCGATTAATCAATCAACCCCCG
>NW_017555888.1:518295-552784 GCF_001854935.1 Bemisia tabaci
GTCATCCCCCCAACATGCGGGATCTCGGAATTAACACATCCCTTCCGCCTCATCGCGCACTCAATGCATGCACTCGGCTGGATAAAGACGCCACAGTTTGCGACAGGAGCTCCCAAGCCAAAACACCAAGCCAAACTCCGCGCCGGAATCTATAAATAAAACTATTGTTCGGAATTGTGTGGCTGATTGTTTGCATTTTTCCCGGGTTCAATGCTATTGGATAGATACAATATATTGGCAGAAATGAACCAAGCCTTATCAGCTATTGCCAAATATAATCGGGAAATTTAATTTTTTACATGAAAACGGTTGTGCGGATTTTCGCGCAAATTTCAGTGAATTTTCTGCGTAGTAAGGACCAGTTCCTTAAAATTTGCAAAAAAATCTGCACAAACGTTCTCATATGAGAGTATGCCAAAATGTGTACCTTGTCTTCAGCTCTTTCAATCATAATTGGATCGAATTTAGCCAAGGAACCAGCGCAGGAACCAGTGTTTTCAAAATCGTGCAACTTCTTTTTTTCTTTCGAAGATACTTAATATATGTACAGTATTAAAATTTGCACAGTTATTATCCTTTAAAATTAACAATTTTTTGGTCGGAAGCAAGAACTACTCGCTGTTCCAAGAGACTTCGTGGATTCTTATGAAAAAGCAACATTTTCACAACACTGTAATGTTTTCTTTTTGCCGAATGCGATCCACGAGAAATTTAAAACAGGAAACTCCTAAGGATCGAAAAAAGGAACCAGCGCGATTGCAGTGTTTTCAAAATTGTGCAACTTCTTCTTTTCTTTTAAAAATACTCAATAAATATACTGTAATAAAATTTACACAATTATTTTCCTTTATCATTAACATTTTTTCTTGAAAGCACAAACTATTTGCTATTCTAGGAGATTTCTTAGATAAGTGGATTGCATTTTGCAAAGAGGATCCACAATTATTTCAATGTCGCTAAGATTGCGCAACTTTTTTACCTTGCAAATATGGATCGCATCTAGTAAAAAGGAACCAGCCCAATTACAGTGTTGTAAAAAATTGCTTCTTCAGAATTATCTGAGAAATCTCCCTAAATAGCAAATCGTTTTTGCTTCCCACCAAAGAATTGTTAATTTTAAATGAAAATAATTGTGTAAATTTTAATACTGTACATATTTTAAGTATTTTTAATAGAAAATAAGAAATTGCACGATTTTGAAAACACTGCAATCGCGTTGGTTCCCTCTTGCTAAATGTGATCCATTTAAACTGATCATCTAAACAAGTTTTATCTTCACTCCCAATTAGCCATAAATTCAATACGAAAATTACCATAGTAGATTCAACTTTTTGCAAAGTTTCAGTAACTATATTGCAAGGAATGTAAGTTGCACAATCTTAGCAATATTGGAATGCTCTTGGTTCCTTTTTGCAAAATGCCATCCAAGTAACATTTTCACAACCCTGTAATCGTGCTGGTTCCTTTTTGCTAAATTCGATCCATATGGATTGCATTTTGCAGAAAGGAAACAGGAGCATTGCAATGTTGCTAAGATTGTGCAACTTCTTTTGTCTTGGGAGAAAAACCTGATTATCAATCAACAGTTTCTACTTTACTAGCTAAAAACTGTAAATTTAAGACAAAATTACAATGTAAATTTCACATTTTTGCATGGTTTTAGTAATTTTATTGCAAATGGTGAAAATGCACAATCTTAGCATCATCGCAATTCCTCTGGTTCCTTTTTGCTAACTGCGATCCATATGAGAGCTCGCTGAAATTCGTACCTCGTCTGGTGGTCCATTGGACGCGACACTCTGCAGCATCTGGTGGCGGGGACGCAACACGTCTCACTTTTGGAGCTTCTGGCGGGATGATCCTTTGGAGTGTGGAATAACGGTCGGGCGAAGGGCGAAGCCACCCGGAAAATGCTTAAATCCCCGTAATAGCCTCAATTTGAACTTCGCCCTGTGATTACCCGTCTGTGCACCACGTCTCGTTACCCCATCCGCGCTCATCAAAGCACGGCCACATCGCCAAATTCCCACATTTACGTCACCCATGTGACGTCAGCTGTTATAATCCACACTGTTCCGCCTGTCAGCACGTTACCTACCATCGCCATAAAAAAGAAAAGAAAATCTGTTGAGCTTGTTATTTTTTCCGATTTAAAAATGGATTGCATTTAGCAAGAAGGAACCAAGAGCATTGCAATGTTGCTGAGATCGTGCAAATTCATCCTCTGTGATAAAAGAACCAAAAGCATACAAAAATATGAAATCCATACGGTGAGTCCTGTCTTAAATATACAGTTTTTACACTGAAAAAAAAATCTCGGTGTATTTACTAAGAAAAGGGTAAAATTACCAAGAATTCAGGGTTCTATTTGATCCCAGTTTTTTCTTGGTAAAATTACCATTTATGGAATTGGTAATTTTACCGAGATATCTCGGTAAAATTATTGAACTTTCTCGGTAATTTTACTGGACTTTGGTAAAAACGCCAATATTTTTTATCGACTGTGGTAGAATTACCGAGATAAAATGGCAAAGTTACCGGGAATTGATTACCAATAAAATAGGTATTCGTACCTGAAAAAAAGTAAAAATACCGGTTTTTAGATAAGCTTACCAGTCTGTCTTGGTAAAATTACTAATAATTGGTACAAAAAATGAGATGTTAAAGGTACCAACGGACCTTGGTAAAAACGCCGAGAATTTTTTTTCAGTGTAGGGTGCAGAATAGAAAATAGAAACCGTTCATAGATGATCATGTTTTTTTCCAAGACAATAGAAGTTGCAACAGCTTAGCTACATGACTATACGACAGCCGGGCTATACGAAGCGATAAAAAAGTATGCAGCCGGGCTATAGTTCCTATCGCCGGGCTTTACACTTTAACGCCTGGCTGTTGCATTTTCGCCATCGATTATAAAAGGCTATAAGAAATTGTGTAGAAATTCGTGTGCTTTGAAAATCATTAAGTTTGATGTACGGAACCACCTTAATTTACAAAACACACATTATATTTTCCTTTAATACATAATTTTTTTTTCATCAATTAAAATGAGAATAATCTATACAGGATGTGCAAACATTTCAAAATCATGAGTTGAAAAACGCTGACTCCGCCAGATTAAATATTAGAGCCTAACACCAAGCGGAGCGGCGATGCACTGGCGCCTACAAACCTAACAGGGATACTTCACGCATTGCGCAACGCGTGAAGTATCCCAGTTAGGTTTGTAGGCGCCAATGCGCGTTCCGCGCTGGCTGCCCACCTGCCGCACCGCAGCTTGCCACGGCGCTTGAAGCAACTATTTCACACCAGAGGTATTGTACAGTATCATAGGAAACTGAAGACGCTCTAATATATTAGGAAGGGCAGGCATCCATCAAAAGTACGGAGCTTTCCTCGCAAAATAAATCAAGATACTACGGCCCAAAAAGAGAGCAGTATTCCAAAAACTCACTAAGTTCTAGCATCCGTAATTAGTAACGTTTAGCATACACTTTATCGCCTGGCTGTTGCTTAGTCGCCATCGGCTGTAAAAGGCTATAAGAAATTGTGTAGCCGGCTATAGAAGCCATTGGAAATCTTACAGCCGGCTGTAGGTCTAATATTTTGGAACACAGATTCTACTGCCAATTTTTATCAGGGTTGGCGTTCGTTAGTCTATTACTTACCCTCTTTGTTCATCACAACCCACCGGAAGGATCGCTTTATTTTCACTTAATACTCTTTGTCGATGTAGTTTTGTCGATCAATTTCAAAACCCACCCAGCTAGACTCAGAAATGCGCATAGCAGAAGCTGCGACCCCTTTCTCTCCATGTGTTGTCAACAGTTGTTGACACGTTGCTCCGATGAACGCCTTGTTGACACTAAGAACGATGATAGCGAGCTCGCTAATCCATTTAATGTGACAGCGAGAAAAAGCGTTTTGAGGAGAGACGCTAATCTTCGCACAATGATGACTGATGAACGTGCTGAGCATTTTGTTTCACAAACAAGAGACATTCCATCAAAAGTGCATGATGATACTTTGCGCATTTTATTGGATCGATTGGAATCGGGTTGGAACTGTAGCAGATGAGAAACCTTTTATTTTTTTTTTTAAAGAAAAAAGGGGGGCCCATAAAAATTGATCGTAGGTTAAAATGTTTAAAGCAGCAGCCCGTGACAATGGAAATGGTGATATTAAAAACGTAGGAGAAAAAACGGGAAACAAGGCTGAAATTCACACATAAAAATCCGAGACGTTCCGGCCAAAAACTGAGCCATTTTCAGTTTGAAGAATAAAACTAAAATATAAACATTCCAAACAGATACCTGCAGACTATATGATGGTCGAGAAAATCCGAAAAATTGGAATTTTGAAAATTGGATTTTCTCGGCCATCATGTAGTCTGCAGGTTTCTTTTTCAAATTTCTATATTTTATTTTTATTCGAATAAAAATAAAATATAAACATTCCAAACAGATACCTACAGACCACATGATGGTCGAGAAAATCCGAAAAATTGGAAGTTGGAAAATTGGATTTTCTCGGCCATCATGTAGTCTGCAAGTTTCATTTTCGAATTTCTATATTTTATTTTTATTCTTCCGACTGAAAATGGCTCAGTTTTGGGCCGAAACGTCTTGGATTTTCATGTGTTTTCAGCCTTGTTTCTCATTTTTTTCCCATTTTTTTTTTAATAAAAAGTGATGACGGACTTGGTAACTCTGGAAATGTGTGTTACGGATCGTGTAAACTTTGCGTCAAGTAAGGTAACTAATTTTAGACATTTTTGAAATACTAGATGTGACTTTCGTGCGATTCAGTGTAAAAAGTCGTCTCGGTTGGATGTGTCTCCCGGGTGCAACAAGCCCATTAAAACTCGTTTAGAACTTCACTCATGGCTTCAATTAAATTAACTCAAATCGACGGTGAAACTTCAGGAACACGTATTTTGGTTCGCGACGTTGCAGACCCTCTGCCATACTCATAATGGAATGGACCACTAGACAAGGTATACGAATTTAAGCATTCTGATACATGTTTCTTAACCAACATTTCACGCAGAACACGATTCGAGCAACGAAAATGACTGAAACCAACTCCTAACGAAGATATTAACGTTTTTATTTCACATAGGTCACGAGGAATTCGAACTGCCCGCTCACAAGAAACTCAAAACTCTACGTGAGTCAAATAGAGCACTACAACGGTTTCAGCAAGCTTCTCAATCGAGTAATGTTCATTTCCCACCATGTGTTGTTCAAACTGTAAGCAATTTTCTATAGCTGAGCCGAAGTGTCAAGATTGAGGTTGCCAGATTTGTATATCGTAAAGACTGTAATGATAACGTTTAGCGCACAATGTGAATCACGTAGAGCATTGAGTTTTCATGAGCGTGTGGTTTGGATTCACGCATCAAGAATCAATAAATATCTTCGTAAGGAGTTCATTTCTGTAAATTTCGTTGTTTGCATCGTGTTTTACGTGAAATTTTGGTTAAGAAACATGCATCAGAATGCTGAAATTCGCACCTTATCTAGTGGTCCATTGCCATGGGTTATCCTTTTTAGAATAACATCGTTTGTCCGTGCGTGATTTGAACTGTACGACTGACGTGCTGACTGGGTTTTAAGGTGATTGGAAGCATGGCATCTCAAGCCGAAAATTTTTTCTCCTTCACAATTTCAACTTTCAGTATCGTTTTTTTGGCCGAAAAAGCAGGTTAGAACTTTTCTAGGCCCAGAAACGCGTATTTTGCGAAAATGTTCCGCAGAAACATCTATTTTCATGTCCTTGATCTTGCAAAAGCCCTATTATCTCTTGCATCTCATACCTCCCCTCAACCAACGATACAGTTGAGGATATTGAGGATATTTGTAAGAAAGTAGGACCTTTCCTTCGAAACTTCATCAATATATGAAAATTCAATGAGTCCATGCAGAGCTTATTAATTTATAAATGGAAGGGAGGGTAAGTTTGTGTTACAGAGTGAATAAGGATGGGGGAGGGGTTATAAATATTGGAGGAATATGGGTAGACCTAATTCAGAGGCTCCTTGGATAACTTCTTGATTACAAAATTAATGTAAATGTATTGCTTCAAGTACAAAATTATACGCTCAATTCTGCCGTGCTAGGGAAAAACGTCGTATGAGCCTCTAGGCGTTGCCAAACTTCCTCCGATAAAATACGAATTTTCAATGAATCTATTGGATATTTTTCCTCAAAATTTTCGGATAATTTTTTAAACAATTTAATCTAAAGTATCTGCTAATTCCAAGGAGCAATATGCATAAATTAACTTAAAAAATACATGTTTTATCCTGGGAATTTTGGCAACTCTCGAATGTTCATACGGCGTTTTTCCGTAACACGACAGAATAGCTACGAGCTGCATACGCTGCCCTCGGAAAATTGTTGAAGTACCGCGTAAAATGAGATTTCACTTTCTAGGAGAACGAAGTATAATTTTGCAGCTCTGGTCCGATTTCAGTACATCGTCTCGACTGTTTTTCAGCTGCTTGGCCGTATCGCGGACCGGGAAAACCAAAATAAATGAGACCCCAACTCGTCGGTCACCGGTCGGCGCCGGTCGCTTGTCGTCGGTCGACACTGTCGCAGCCATGTTGAGATATCAACACTTTGGCAGTCAACTTGCTTTCGTGCCTGATCCCGGGCGTCGAGGGTCAAATCGCGCTTTTTCATCATTTGGAAGCATCATCTGCGGCCAACAATTGAAACCGATAGACAGAGCGGTAGACATATGAGATAAAAAGAAAATGGATGGCTTCATTAATGGAAGCGGTTGGTTGCAATGGACTATAAGGACTAACTAAGACTATAGTAACAAGGTGGAGAAATGGTGCTGGGTCCACACCATTTCGCGGGGGAACTTTAAAAGCCCAATTATAAATTTCTTTAGATAAAATACGAATTTCCTGGTAAATTTATGAATATTTTGTTTCGATTTTTCAGATGATTTTGCTCGCAATTTCACCTAAAGTTCCTGAAAATTTTAAGTGAAAATATTCATAACTTTCCTAAAAAAATAAGCATTTTATCGAAGGAAATGTGGCAACTCTCGGATGTTCATACGACGTTCTTCCTTAGCACGACAGCATACGTACAAATTTTACTGTTACTAGAAATAAGTGTTTAAAGTTTCAAAATTACGTAGGGCTCAATGGTGAAAAGAAGGGCCAATCTCACTGTTTGATGCTGAAAATGATTTTAATCGTAAGCTCTTCACAGAACATATTTTAACAATGGTTAATTGATTGTCTATTTACACCTCATTTTTATTTCAAAAAGTGTTCTTATGCACCATGTCCTTCAAGCCCCGTAATTATTTTCCAGCTCGGGTTGGCATCAATGTGCGGAATCGCTACGAATGAGCAAATGCGGCATGGAATCACTGAGACGTGGCCTAGCCGCGTTGCATAAGTTTAATTATATTCAGCGCATGTGACCGAAGGAATTAGGGATCTTCAGCCGCAGAGCACAACTTTTCAAGAAAGTAACTTTGTCCAGCAGCGCTGAAAATTGGGAGATTTTCATGCTGTACCTCTTTGTATGTCCCGGCTCGACGCAGCCAACTTTGAGAGTGAAATCGCCTGCGAGATTTTGTGTCGAGTCCATTCGCTGTTAAATGACCTCCCGAGGCAATTTTGAAATTATCTCGTACCGTGCAGCATTCTTGAGTATGAAATTCCAATTTTTCTAACATAATCCACCTCCTGTACTGGGAAAAGAAACACATTGGATCTGGAGTCCAAACTCTTAAAAACATCGACAAGAAAAAGTACTCTTGATTCAATCAGAATCTAGCTTAAATCAAAAACCAAGCCTCTTAATTTAAGAGGATTTCGTTTTGATTCAAGCAAAAATCCGATGGAATCAAGAGTATTTTTTCTTGTCAATGTTTCCAAGAGTCTGGACTCTAGATCCAATGTGGTTTTTTTCCAGTGTTAAAATAAACATAAGAAAATGGGAAACCAAGGCTAAAAACGAACATAATGCCGCCGACGTTTCAGGGTGGTTTCAACTTTCATCTCGACCAGGAAACGAACGTATAAAAATCAAAAAAACCCTCAGACTCCTGTTTGCGATAACAAGAAGGATAACGAGGTCTTTCTCGTTATCACAAATCGTCGCCCCTCTGATGTAAAGACGTATCTCAGTTCCCACGCGAGCCTCGTTTTACATATGAATTCATGTTTTCTGTGGCTCATGCGGAAATCGAGGTATGCCCTAATGCCAGAAGATCGATGAATCGGGGTTTCGGGTTTTTTTCTCTCTTTTTTTTGCCTTATGGTTTCCCATTTTCTTATGTTTTTTATTTATATCGATAGATTATTCGGGCTATTTTTATTTATAGATCTTAACTACCTATTGATTAGAATTTGAAGTATGCATTGCGCTAACCTGGAGATCCACTTTATGGAGAATTTGCAGGTGTCTGAAGTTTGATAAATTTCGTGCTTCAGTAGAAACTAATGAGTGAACTGAACACGAGGAAGCCCTTGGTGCATATATTGGACAATTTTACGTATTTCTATCAAACGGAACTATGTGCATTATGACGTGAGCCCTGTTATGCGTGTATTCTTATGGGTCTCAGGGTTCATGTCTTCATGCACATAGTTACGTTTGATAGAAATACGTACAATTATTGGAGGAAATATGACAAAATGATCTAATTTGCTAAAATACGTGCATTTAAATGGGTAATATTGCTACATGACGTCACTAGGCGGTGTATTTTTTCACCTTTAAATCTATTTTTATACTACATCCCATTTGAGAAAAAAATTATAAAAAATACTGCAAAATCAGCTCTTTAAGCACACTCTCAGGTGAAGCAAAAACAATATGCATGCAAATTCTCCATTGGATCTATCAAATTTTGAAGGTAGCTCTGTTTAAAATTTTGCAAATGTATGCGTTACTGATTTCTCCGGTAGCCTGACAGAATAACTCGAGATTTAAGAATAAAACACTATCTTTTCCGTATAGAGATAAATAAGATTCAATAATTTTGGTAAATAAAAACTTCATAAAGTATAGCTTCTAACTGCACTGGAAAAAAATCACATTGGATCTAGGGTCCAGACTCTTGAAAACATCGACAAGAAAAAGCACTATTGATTCAAGCAGACTCTAGCTTAAATAAAAAACCAAGCCTCTTAATTTAAGCGGATTTCGTTTTGATTCAAGCAAAAATCCGATTGAATCAAGAGTATTTTTTCTTGTCAATGTTTTCAAGAGTCAGAACTCTAGATCCAATGTNNTTTTTTTTTTTTTTTTTTTTTTTTTTTTTTTCCAGTGTGTATAAAAGTAACCAGTTTACTAAAATTTTAGACTGAATAAAATAAAATTAAATGTCCTGCATTTTATGTTAACCCAGTCGAATTTCTCGAGTTAAATTTCCGCGTGGTGGAAAAATACGATTTTCCGCGGAAAATTGGCAACTCGGCCGAGACGCACACTGCAGTCTGATGCTGCGGATGCTAATTAGACTCCCCGTGACCCCTCCTCCCCCTCNCCCACCCCCTTCCTTTCTCTGCGTCACCGTGCCGTGTCGCACCGTGGCTCGTCGCAACTTTCTTAAAATGTTTATTAATTCAGATCCCGGCTCGTGAACCACCGTCGCAGGCTCCGGGGTAATCGGGGACGGGACATCAAAGAGCATCGAAGAAAAATGAGATTTTAACTTAACAGGATCGGCAGTCAAGTTTCATAGGCAAGCAAGATGCTGATATTTTATTCCGCTTTATTTTCAAAGGGTTTTCCCCTCTCATAATATCACATATCGTCGCCCCTCCGACGTAAGGGCCTATACCTTACTGCCGTACTAAGGAGAAACGTCGTATGAACCTCCAGATGTTGCCAAATTTCTTTACATACACGGTTAAAAAAAAAAAAAAAAAAAAAAAAAAAAAAAAAAAACCACATTGGATCTAGAGTCCAGACTCTTAAAAACATCGACAAGAAAAAGTACTCTTGATTCAATCAGAATCTAGCTTAAATCAAGAACCAAGCCTCTTAATTTAAGCGGATTTCCTTTTGATTCAAGCAAAAATACGACTGAATCAAGAGTAGTTTTCTTGTCAATGTTCTCAAGAGTCTGGACTCCAGATCCAGTGTGTTTTTTTTCCAGTGTAAAATACAAATTTAGGCGTTGGGTGCGGAGGATGCTGATATTTTATTCCGCTTTATTTTCAAAGGGTTTTTCCCCTCTCATAAGATCACATATCGTCGCCCCTCCGACGTAAGGGCGTATACCTAACTGCCGTGCTTAGGAAAAACGTCATATCAACTTTCAGATGTTGCCAAATTTCCTTTCATATAATACAAATTGAGGCGTTGGGTGCAAAAAGGGCAATTCTTGGTTGTGGTGTTACAGAATCCCCACTTTTAAACTATACTTGATAGAGGGAGCTACTGGGTGAATTTTCTGAAATTTTTAGTTTATAGCATTGTGCAATCATAAAAAAAATCAGTAAATGTTTTACAGGGTTGCCACAGGCAGGGAAAACCGGGAAATGTCAAGGAAAAGGATGAAAATGTCAGGGTTTTGTTAAATCACCTTCATTTGCTTTCTAGAATGGGTTTGAGATTTTGAACAACAAATTCCGATGGAAAACTATTTTCAATTATGCCCTCGTATTTGTCCGTCACATCTTCAGTTGTCAGGGAATTTCACCAAAACGCGTCAGGGAAATCAGGGAAATGTCAGGGAATTTCATTTTCGAAATTCTGTGGCAACCCTGAATTGAGTATTTCTCCTTACAGCTTACGTTGAATACACTACTTGTCTATTCAAAGTTCCTAGAATCAACTCAGAGATGAAAGATGGGCTCAATCTTTTTAATTTAAACGTTCGGTTTGGTCACGCAACTAAACTAACTCTGCGGCAAAGCGTGCGGTATCAGGATGGGCTGAAGACGTTAGTCTAAAGCGCGCGGAGCATCTTTACCACTTTTCTGAATGAGCTATTTCTTTGTAAGTTAGGTTCGGTTTGGTCACGCAACTAAACTAACTCTGCGGCAAAGCGTGCGGTGTCAGGATGGACTGAAGGCGTTAGTCTAAAGCGCGTGGAGCATCTTTACCACTTTTCTGAATGAGCTATTTCTTTGTAAGTTAGATTCGGTTTGGTCACGCAACTAGCCCTAGTTGGTCAGCCCTAGTTTTAACGAATTCCATAGATTTCCTTTAATTATAGCGAATGAAACGTCAAACAGAGATCCTGAGACACCGCAACCAAGAAATACCATTTTTTCACACAGCGCTTCAATATCTTATGTTGTCGTAAACTTATCAATTTTTTCTTTCGAATGTTTAGATAATTTTTTTCGCAACTTCGCCTAAAGCTCTTGAAATTTCAAGGAAAACTATTCATAATTTTCCTCAATAATAAAAATTTTACCGGAGGAAATTTGGCAACGCTCGAATGTACATGCCGTGTTTTTCCTAAGCACGGCAGTATATCTGTTTACACACGCGCTCCGAAATGCATAGAGCCATACGGAGAACAGGATACACCTGGAAATTGGACTTATTTCTGTCAAACGGAACTATGTACATTAGGACATGAGCCTTGAAGCCCTTAAAGAATATGTGCATAACAGGGCTCACGTCATAATGCACATAGTTCCGTTTGGCAGAAATACGTCCAATTGAAGTATGACCTCACGTCAGAGCCTCAGAGGAGCGAGGATATAAGGGCTCTTTTGACCAAACAGCGGATACCCATGTCAACGTTGTTAAGATCGTGCGTCTTTTGAAATAATTTGCTTGAAAAAAAATATATTGACGGTGAAACTCCAAAATCACAAATATCGTTTTCGGTGTTTGAAATCTCCGCTTTCGTTTAATTAATTTGCGGGATAAGTGGATCGCATTTAGCGAAAAGAAACCAGCGCGATTACAATGTTGTAAAAATCTTGCCTCTAAAGCTTCTTCATAATCACCTTTAAAATCTTCCAGAGTAGCAAATAGTTTTCACTCCCCACCAAAAATTGTTAATTTTAAAGGAAAATTATTGTGTACATTTTAATAGCGTACTCATAATTTGTATTTTTAAATGAAAAGAAAAAGTTGCACGATTTTGAAAAGGCTTTAATCGCACTGGTTCTTTTTTGCTAAAGTGATCCAAGTAATCAACGCAATTCCTTGAGGTTTTTACGGAATATTTCTTGCACAGGGAAAAAAAACTGATGTTTTTACGAATTGACATTAACTGAACAACGTTAATTGAAGAAATAAAGAATGACGGGTAGGTTGCAACGTCTTAACTTGAGATACATAGTTTGGTAGTTTATTCATGATTTGTTTTACGATTTTTGTCAAAGTGCCCCTTATTATTCCAAATATTTTGACACAAAAGTGTGTGCAGTAGATTCCTTTGGATGCCTGTAAGAAAAAGAAAGCGCTGAACAATTTTAGAGACTTTTGGTTAATATGTATGTATGGTGTTTGATCGGAAAGGTCCTGTTGTACAAAGTACATCTCATATGCCTAGAGAAAAAATAGCACAGTGATTCCATCAGTAAAAAGAAAACATTTCCATGGTGTCCAAATGATCATCTGGGGTACGAAAGGATCTTCAATGATCTCGCGATCGTCGCATCTAAAAGCCTCGTTCTTTAACTAAAGTTCGACAAAAATGATCTAAATATTGGACTACCGAGGATCCGACTAAATTCGACTCTTTTAAGTGTTACTCAAAATGACAATTTTTTGGTAATTTTTTATAGACTTTTTAACGTATTGAATAAGAGGATGATTTTACAAAATTAGCAAGCATAATCCCTTATGATTCTCATCACATTACGAAACCAAGTTCCTTATTCCATACTGCATGTCACCCTCGGCCTCGGTACAAAAAGTAAGATGCATATGTTACGCACAGATCGTGTAATTGCCCAGTTCATGAATTGGGCAGATTTTTGCTCATTTCATGAAATGGGCAATGTTGTTGCCCAAATCGTGAAATGGCACCAAAATTGCCCATTTCATGAATTGGGAAGGGAAAAAATCGCCCAATTCACGCATTGGGCAAATAATGAAAAAAACGCTCACACTCAATTTGTGTAATTGCCCAATTCGTGAACTGGGGCATGAAAATATTGAACTATCAAACTTTGACGGAGATACAACTATATCAACCTCGATGTCGTGTTTTTGCCTACTCGGATAATTGAAGGAAAATATAGCTCGCTTGGTATTTCGTGATTCGTGAAAAGAGAAGCAACATCTGTAAGCTTATGTTCTTGTTCCCGCCAAAGCGGATCCACCAGGTATTTGGAAACTCGGAAGTTTCCCCGGCAATACGCACGCGGGCAACACGCGTTACACCGCGACGTATTGTCTCTCTCCGCGGCGTTTGTTCCTAGCGAACTTCGCCCAACCGCCGCCTGAGGGCGCTCCGCGCACCACGCTTGATTGCGATCAGCTGACGTACCGGTCTCTCTAAGTAGGTCACTAGTGCTTCCTGCTTGTACGTCGTAGCTGGTTTTGGAGCTTAGCTTGTTCGCCGCTGTTCTCAAGGATTTCTCTGGATTCTGGATTTCTTGCTTTCCTTGATTTCTTTGCCTGTTTTTCGCTTTCTTCTTTTTAGCCGTCATCACGGTAAGCCGCAGTTTTCTTTTGTCACTACCGCCTCCTTTGCCACCGCATGTGGAGACCTCGGCTTTGAGAGCCCACGACCGCCGTATAGCACCGCCGCATGGCCTCATCTTCCCAAACAAAAAGGGTTTTGGGAAGATGATCGGCTGAGCGCCACCACGTTTTAGGTTCGAGGGGATTCAGTTTAGGAGAGAGAGGTGAGGCCACCTATATACAGTCACATTTTTTAGCTCAGCCCTGACGCTACAGTTCTTCCTCAGCACGGAAGTTCTGGTCCATTACCTACCGTCAATAGGGACTTTGCAGGCATCTGAAATTTTGACTTGCATGTTCGGGTCGCACAAGAACTTGTAATTTAATTTAAAAGAAACTCACTTGCACGTTCCTTACATCGGTCGGACGCGTTTTGGTCTTATCGCGAGACTATCATCAGCGACACTGAGCACATCTGAGTCGCTGATGATGGTCTCGCGATGAGACCGTAACGCGTCCGACCGGTATAAGGAACGTGCAAGTGAGTTTCTTTTATATTAAAATCCGAAATTTTGTGAACTGCAAAGAAAATAAAATGTTTAATAAGAAACTACGGAGCATAGGTACTGAGTATGAGTACAACTTCGGTTCCGAAATTAAACAATAAATACCCTAATCTTCTAAAATGCACGAGTTTAAATTGGAAATGACGGACTTTCTCAATTTAAAATCTATTTGCCTACGATTTCCCATATTAAATAAAATAACGAAAAAATGAATAATATTACAAACGTAGCTCGTCAAGCACTATTAGATACAGCAATAAAAAATTTTCTTGCAGATTCTTCATTTATAATCATACGAACTATTTTTCGGAGTTTTTTTAAATGATTATTGACAGTTTAAAAAAAAAAAATAATAAAAAAAAAAAAAAAAAAAAAAAAAAAAAAAAAAAAAAAAAAAAAACCAGAATTATTTGCATAAACTTTTCCACTCGGACGCTAGTACCTAGGCCTATTTCTTCAAACTTTCATTTTTGCACTCCCTGCACGATCTTCTCTGAAAAAAAAGATCGGTAGAATTTACCATTTCTTCAGCCTGTATTTCAAACATCGTGAAGGAATGGTAAAATCTACCAATCTTCAAGTTTTCTGTCAGAGGAATGGTTGGTTACCTGTATCAGTATATAGTAACGTTCACCTTTCTGCTGGCAGAATTGACTCTAAATTAACGCTGTGTGAAATACAGCGTGAAGGAATGGTAAATTCTACCAATCTTCAAGTCAATTCTATCAGAGGAATGGTTACCTCTACCAGTATATAGTAACTTTCACCTTTCTGCTGGCAGAATTGACTCTAAATTAACGCTTTGTGAAATACAGCGTGAAGGAATGGTAAATTCTACCAATCCTCAAGTCGATTCTGTCAGAGGAATGGTTACCTGTACCAGTATATAGTAACGTTCACCTTTCTGTTGGCAGAATTGACTCTAAATTAACGCCGTGTGAAATACAGCGTGAAGGAATGGTAAATTCTACCATTCGTTTTTTTCAGTGTAGCACGGAAGCTGTGATGACGATGTTAAGCGTGGCAACGCACCGGTCCGTAGAGCGCGAGCCGTTGGTGTCCTTTGACTTTAACGACTCACTCTTGAGGACGACCGGCGCGGGGCAGCGCGCGGCGGGGCTCTCCGGGAAAATATTTTACTCCCATAAAATCGTTTAGTTCCGGCTTTTCATTTCGAAAAATAGGCGACTAATGAACTTTAATTGCGTGCTCGCGCCGCCCTTTGTTTGCGCGGAAACTTTTTCCTCTCGCAGTTTCACGAGCGCGTCCATTCGCGTACCCACTTTTCCCGAGGGTTTTAATATGCTCCTGACTTTCACAACGCCTTGATTACACGATCGTAATGCGTATCTATGAACAGTGTTGCTGCGTTTTCTAGCAAAAAGTGAGCGCTTCCTGGCGGAACGTCAAATGGACCGCGTTAAACAGAAAGGAACCAAGCCACATCAGCCATTACCAAATTTAATCGGCTAATTAAATTGTTTACATGAAAACAGTTGTGCGGATTTTCGTGCAAATTTCAGTGAATTTTCTCCATAGTATGAAGCAAATTCCTTAACATTTTCAAAGGGATCCGCACGAACGTTTTCTCGTAAAAAATTGTATTGCCCAGTTAAAATTGGCAATGGCTGATGTGGCTTGGTTCCTCTCTGTTAAACGCGGTCCAAATAGACGTTTTGTTGCGTGTCTTGACGGATGCTATAACTTAATTGTCTTTTTGATTGAAATTCTCTGAGATTTTCTATTAATTTCGAGGAAATATTTGTCCATGTTTTTACACAATAAAAGAAGAAATTATATTAAATTCAATCCAACTATTTCATAAAGTTATGATTTTTTATTTTTAATTTTTGGCACTGAGTACAAGTTGGATTGCATTTTCCAAAAAGGAGCCACGTAGCATTGCAACGTTGCTAAGATTTCGCAAATTCTTTTGTCTTGAAAAAAAAATCGGATTATCTATTGACAGTTTCAATTTTACTCCATGGAAACTGTGAATCTAAGACGAAAATTACCATGTAAATTTCTACGCCAAAATTTAACTAACGCCAAAATTTTCAGATTTTGATCATCGATGCGTTCGCAAAATGTGAAGGAGAATGTTCTCATGGGAGATAAGGTCCTTCTTTGCGATTCCGGTCACAAATGATGTTAAACTTCCATAGTTTGAAAACCGAGTTACCACTATTTCAGCAATCCTGAGCCCCATAAGAGAATTCTCCAAGATGAAAAAATTGCATCAAGTGTTATTTTTCACAAGAATAAATTTCATGAAGTTTATTACCTCCGGCTTCAATACCGATGGTTAAGTTGCCCAACCTGAATAAAACTGCATAGCATGACTCACGGTTGGCACAAAACATCTTAATCAGGGTGGAAAAAAAACACGCTCCACAATTCGGCAACTGCTCCTCAAATTTGACAACTGCAATCAAAAGCATAATATTTTACGCGCTCGGCATGAGCGTTTTCCGAAAGTGTCCGAATTACTTTTCCGAAAATGTTTTAATTCTCGCTCATTGAATTATAACTTGTGAGTAGCTCATTCAGTTGTTACAAACTGCCTAATGCTTTCGTCAAATTGCTAAAAGCAAATTTATTTGCCATCATCGGGTGAACATTCGTGTAATATACCTCAGGGCAGGGTGGCTTTTATTCTGCATAATTCATAGACAGATAGGTGGTTTTAAGGGTGAGCTTAAGATAGTCCTTCCTTCGGGGCTGTATCTAAATTACGTAACACTCAATTTGCGGTTTTCTGACACCCTCCAACCCCCTGTTACGCTCCATGACGATGTGCTAGAGACCCCCCCCCCCCNCAAAAAAAAAGGAATTACGTAACGTTTGCCTGGATCTCCACTACCAATTTCCATAAAAAATAATCCAAATTTTACCTTACATTTACTGAGCGGATTGGCATTTCTATTTAGTGAGGAAAAGTGAAAGTACTGCAGAGAATGCTTCCGAGCTTTTTTAAAACTTTTTCGGACGACCGACGAAAAATTCTACAAAAGCTCGGAAAAAAATCACTTAAACTCGTTACGTAATGCTTCGCTCCTTATCTTTCACCCCCTGTAACGCTGGCTAAGACCCCCAGCCCCCCTTGGAGCGTTATTTAGGGACGACTCCTTGTCGCAAAATATCGTATGGTCCAATGGACCACTAGACAAGGTACGAAGTTAAGCATTCTGATAAATGTCTCTTAACCAAATTTTAACGGAGAACACGATTCGTGCAACAAAAATTACTGAAATCAATTCCTAATCAAAGTATTTTTTGTTTCTTGACGCGTGAATTCAAACCTTCCGCTCATGAAAACACAATAGTCTACGTGAATCAAATCGCACACTAAACTTTATCACGACAATCTCTGCGATTTAAAATTGCGGCAACCTCAATCTTGACGCTTTGGCTCAGCTATAGCAAATGGGCCTGTTGCAAACTTTTGCTAGCGCAAAAATAAGAGTTGTTTCTTCTAGATAATGCCTCAAAAATCACGATGAGCGCATCGGCAAAGTCTGAAATGCAATCATAACTTCACAGTCTGCGTAAGAAATTTGCGGTTTTTTGAGCTTCCCGCTTCAAAAGCGATACTACGGCACAGGTGAACATTTTGTAAGAGGAGTCGTTCCATCGTCGGCAATACTCGTCATGGCCGACGCCAATCCGCCAAAACACGTGTGATGGGACGAGATAATACCTGAACTGGATTAGACCAGATAACAATTGGCGTGTTTTACGTTCATGTTTTCCACGCCCGCATTGATTGACCTTGAACTCTCCTCGAATTACGCGCAAAACTGCGCGCAAGTGTCGGCCATGATGAATATCGCCGACGATGGAGCGACTCCTCTAACAAAATGTTCACCTGTGCCGTAGTATCGCTTTTGAAGCGGGAAGCTTAAAAAAACGCAAATTTCTTACGCAGATTGTGAAGTTATGAGTGCATTTCAGACTTTGCCGATGCGCTCATCGTGATTTCTGAGGCATTATCTATAAGAAACAACGCTTATGTTTGCTCCAGCAAAAGTTTGCAACAGGCCCATTGTTCACTATTTAAACAATAAAGGTGAGAAGTGAACAATGCTTGATTAAGAAGCCTGCGAAAACTGTTGTGAGGCGCGATTTGACTCGCGAAGAGAATTGCGTTTCTCGTAACCGGGAAATGCAAAATTCTCGTAAGCAATGTAAAATAAAAGCGTGAATATCTTAGTTAGGTGTTGATTTCAGTAATTTTCGATGCAAGAATCATGTTCTACTTGAAATTCTAGTTGAGAAACATGTATCAGAATGCTTCAATTTGTACCTTGTCTAGTGGTCCATTATCACCAGTTCTCTTTATACTGCACCAGCGGGTCGATTCTTGAATCGCTCTCGAATGACCATACTCGATATTCCCTCTCATCATCTCAATGAAATGAAGAACTTTCGTTATCAAAGAGAAGGTCTAATTAAAAATTGGATCGACATCAAGCCAATTACCTATGCATCACTTAATTGGATTTAATTTTACCTTTTTTAACGTTGAAAACTTGTTGTTCGGTCAATTGTATACTTTCGTTCCACCTGGAGCAAGAAATTGGCAGGGGTGAAAAATGGTTAAGAATAAAATGACCAATTTTCGGTGGCGAGACGTGAATAATCGATTATCGATATTGCCCCATTTGAAGCTATGGTAAAGAATCGACGGTTAAGGTGTTCGTTGCGAACATCCCGTCTATCGATGATTTTGCATAGGTTTCAATGGCAGATCAATCGATATATCGTAAAGCACACATTGCCACTGCAATTTTTCCGTTTGAAACTTGGTGGTAATATTTCGTCATGACTTGGAGAGCTCAAGATAAAATACTGGAAACGTTTCTTGGCAGCAGTGTCGGAGGCTAATTTGCCTTTGTTTCCTCGTTTCGCAACCAAAGGGTCAAATTGAAAGGCGCAAATGAAAAGCGAGCCCTTTCAAAAGCAAGAAGTCTCCTATTAATTAAAATTCATGTTCCGCCTTTCTGACACAGATGTTTTTACTTCTCTTTGTTTTAGGTAAGTCCGAATCGCATTATTCACATTTGCTCCTGCAATTTCGTCTTGTAAGTGCGTCATGACGTCAGAATTTTACCGAGCCTGTCTTTCCTGCGCTTCAATATTGAGTGTAAACGGCGGGAAAGGATTTTTAGAAGTTGTGAGTATTAAAAAAAATCAAATTCAAAATCGAGATTAAGGCCATTTCCATTTTTCAAGTTGCAAATTCAGGAATGAAGTGTAATCTACTATTAAGTGGACTGCGTTTAGCAGAAAGGTACCAAGCCACATTAGCTATCATATCATTCAATTGGGCAATTTTATTTTTTACAAGAGCGAACGATTGTGAGGATTTCTTTGAAAATATTAAGGAATTTGCGTAGTACTATGCAGAAAATACACTGAAATTCGCCCAAAAATCCGAACAACCGTTTTTATGTAAAAACTAAATTTCTTGATTCAATTTGGCAATAGCTGATGTTGCTTGGTTTCTTTCTGCTTAACGCGGTCCATATATAGGTGAGCTCACCACATCGATGGTTTAAGTACGGAACTACGTATCTTAATTGTAATGTTTTAAAAGTTCTGCTCTTACTATATGTTTTTAAGAGAGACAAGCCAACTCTATACCCTGGCATTTATAGAATATATGGACGTATTTATCCTAAAAGGAACTAAGTGCGTAAGGTTTACGTGCAACATAGTTCCTTTCAGCATAAATACGCCCATACATTCTGCTAACAGAGAAGAAAAATCAAGGACGTTCTCAATAGTAAATAGGGGATTTTTTTTTTTTTTTTTTTTTCAAACAATTATTTTATTTGTTAAATGACAGAGTAGAATGATACGTGACAGGGTATCACCTGAAGGCCTAAGTTTACATATTATTAGTTTTTAAAGATCCTATTTACAATTTTTTGATTATTCCCCCCTGTCCCATGGAAGCTTATTGTCTAGTTACTTAAGTTCTAATTGGTTTCTCGAAGATCCTCTGTCTTCTTTTCGCTTTAGTTGTTTTTGTTTGTCCCGGAATTGCCTTAGTAAATAGGGGATTGACTCTACGGCAAATTATTTTCTTGTACCACATGTCAAGAATAGTTCGGAAGTCTGTCAGCCGTCATGAACAACACGTCCTCTTTTTATAGAAATATCCATATTTACTTTTGAACGTTCGAAGAATCTCCCAGGTGCCGAAGATCGCTGAAAGCACCAAGTTTGTGGAAGTATCTTGTTAAGTGCTAAAACCAATCGAAACTTGAGTGGGGAAGCCCTAATTAGCACTTATCCCGACAAGTGGCCATTAATATTTTCGATTGTTGCAGATGTATCATGCTGTGCAATAGCATGTTGGATTTTTTTTTTTTTTTTTATCCTCTCCATGAACTCGTAATATTTCTCTTCACCTCGATGCAAACTCAAAGTTTCTTCGTCTAATTGCCTCTTTGCCGATTTTGAGCAGGAAACATTTCAATTGAGAATCAAACTGATTCTGTATATTTCGTATCAAATGATGTAGAATAATGTTCGGACTAGAATTCGTACCTTTCCTAAAAAATAACTATCTATTTCGAATTTTCAAAAATGGATTAACCTCGGGGTGATGAATTGGAATTTGGTAGCTTTGGAAATCAGTAATGACACTGCGTTTTTCAGGAAGATAAGACGAGGAAAGGAAAATATGGCGAAGAAAAAATTTTCCATCCGTTCATCCCGTTTCTCACCTGCTGCTGCTCCTTTTCCATCTCTCTTCATCATTAGGAGCTTTATGTACTCAGCAAGTTGATCATCAACCATCATTTGGACCGCGTTAAACAGAAAGGAACCAAGCCACATCAGCTATTGCCGAATTTAACTGGGCAATTTAATTTTTTACATGAAAACAGTTGTGCGGAATTTTGTGCTTCCAGTGGATTTTCTCCATAGTTCGAAGCAAATTCTTTAAAAATTCCAGAGGAGTTCACACAAACTTTCTCTCGTAAAACTTTAAATTACCCGGTTAAATTTGGCAATAGCTGACGTGGCTTGGTTCCTTTCTGTTAAATGCGGTCCATTTAGCACTGGAAAAAAAACACATTGGATCTAGAGTCCAGACTCTTAAAAACATCGACAAGAAGAAATACTCTTGATTCATTCAGATTTAAGCTTAAATCAAGAGCCAAGCCTCTTAATCTGAGCGGATTTCCTTTTGATTTAAGCTTAAATCTGATTGAATCAAGAGTCCTTTTTCTTGTCAATGTTTTCGAGAGTCTGGACTCTAGATCCAATGTGTGTGTGTGTGTTTTTTTTTTTCTTCTTTTTTTCTTCTTTTTTTTTTTTTTTTTCAGTGAGCGATAAATAGCGTTGATCTCTAGGAACTTGACTTTTCTCTCATTCGATTACAGTGCCTGGATTGTTTGCACGGGGTCCTTAAAATATTTTGTCTTGGCGTTAAAAGCACTCGATTTTGGTTTCGAAAAGCCGTCAAAACCCCCGCTTCATCCCTTCAAAGGTCATATCCGTGTCGCGACGTAGCGGCGGGAAATGACTGCTCAATCCTTGCAACGATCCATTCGGAGCGAAACAGACATCCCGAATCCGCATAATGGAAAACACACGTGAAAGCGGCTCCCGGCGGACACCCCCCCCCTCCTCCGTCGCGCCGAGAAGGTAGGCAAACAGACAAACAAAGTCTTCCCGGAAAACCAACAGCGCTCCATGACCACGCTCCGCGAATGTTTTCCTTTTCCACGGGCCACTCGGGGTGGGGGAGGGGGGGACGAGGGGCCTTTCGAATCGAATTAAGGCTTCCCCGCTTTCTTTCGCATTTCAGGTGCGGTATGCAAATGAAGACCTCTCTTCCGTGTGTCTTCGCCGTTGCCAGTTTGCCTGCATTTTGTAATTAGGAGCTACCGTTTCCAGCTGGATCTAGAGTCCAGACTCATGAAAACATTGACAAGAAAAAATACTCTTGATTCAATCGGATTTTTGCTCGAATCAAAACGAAATCCGCTTAAATTAAGAGGCTTGGTCCTTGATTTTAGCTAGATTCTGATTGAATCAAGAGTAATTTTTCTTGTCGATGTTTTTAAGAGTCTGGACTCTAGATCCAATGTGTTTTTTTTCCAGTGTAGTTAAATTTTAGGCAGAGACAACAAGAAAAAAATGCCCGAAAAAAGTAATAAAACGGAGGCGAACGAGGCTAAAGGCATTGAAACATTAAATAGGCAGCCGTTCCAAACCGTTGAAGGACTCATTTTTAGCTGAAAAATGGATAAAATAAATAAAATATTGAGTGGCCTTTAACGGCTTGAAAAGTTCAACTTTTTAATGTTTTGATGTGCTCAACCTTGTTTACCTCGTGTTTACTATTTTTTGCCTTTTTTTCTATTATTATACGTAGAGCTGAACTGTCGTGAGATGAACTGTTACAGCTGTTGTGTGATATTTCGTCTGATCGAAAATGAATCAGTGAGAACGAAAACACACCAACCAGGTATCTCGAAAATGCTCTCTTTTCACCAAGGACAGACAATTTTCATAAAGGTCATTGAAGTTATGGTATCTGTGCCGACGTGGACATTTCAAGTTTCCTTAAATACTTCCTTTTAGGCACCAAAAATCTTTTTCTTAGACTAATTTCCTCACCTAATATGCAGTTTTGTGTGTGTCTGGATTATTTTCATTTTTTCGGGTTGGTTTTTTTTCGTTCTCACTGATTTAAATGTCTGAATACATGATTTACATTCACTTCAGAGGTTAGGCAATATATCTGCACCGAAGTTGCAATGGATGGTCGGTCATATGAGCCATAACAGTTCGTATTCATTACTTGGTTCAAATGAAAATGACAGGTCGTATGATTTGCCTTCAAATGCGAGGATAGGCAACATGTCTACACCGGAGTTAAAATAGTTGCTCGGTCGTGAGATGAAGTAACACAGCTCTTGTCCAATACTTGTTGCATATGATAATGTTTGGATGTATGATTTGCCTTCAATTGCGAGGATAGGCAGCATGTCTACACCGGAGTTAAAATAGTTGCTCAGTCGTGAGATAAAGTGAAATAGCTCTTGTGCTGCATTTGGTTCAATTCATATCGTCTGGATTTATGATTTTTCTTCAATTGAGAGGATAGGCAATATGTTCACACCGAAGTTAAAATAGTTGCTCGGTCGGGAGATGAACTAAAACAGCTCTTGTGCAGTACTTACCTGTTATTTCAAACCAGTCAGTGTGGATATTTTTTGTTTGATTAAGCTCTTACAAAAACGATTCAATACTGGGTAGATCTTGTATGTTACATACAAAATTATAAAGAAGCATCATTTCTACAAAACTATGATCGCGCTGGATTTTTTTGCTAAATACGGTTCAGATAGTTGTTATCTCATTTTTATCACCCCAAGAAAATATAAAATGTTGATTTCCTTTTTGGAAAGAAATGACAACTGCGCAATTTAAGGGTATAAAAGAGCAAGGCTCCAACGAGTCTGGAGTCTCAGCGGTATTCGATGAAAAGAATGCGCAACAGAGTCGAATTCTGCCGTGCTAAGGAAAAAACGCTGTATGAGCCTTCAGGCGTTGCCAAATTTTCTTTAATGAATTACGAATTTTCGGGAAAATGTGTAAACGTTTTTCCTCCAATTTTTCAGACAATTTGGTTCATAATTTCATCTAAATATCCTCAAAATTCTAAGGAAAAATATATTTAGCTTTCTTCAAAAATAAACATTTTATCGAAGGAAATTTGGCAACTCTCGAATGCTCATACGGCGTTTTTCCTTGGCACGGGAGAATTCCCTTCGTGTAACTCCGGAATCCCCGAGGCCTCGACAGGAATCTTGGGAACCGTTCCAGCCCTCCCCCTGGAGCAGCAACCCCCCAACCCACCACCCGCTCCTTCGCAGAGGGATGGTTAGCTGGCAAGTAACGAAAGGCAAGGAATCAAGTTGAATTGGGCATTCGAATCGAGATTGAAATATTTTTCAAGGGTCTGCATGCATGCCTAACCTCCAGGCGCTCGACTAAAAATGTTTTATCCCTCCTTGTCAGCTCCGTTTTTTTAATTTTCTCATTTTACGAGCGCATTTACTCCACAACTCGCGTTCTCAATAGGCTCATTCAAAATTTCAAAATCCAACCGGTGTGGGAGGAGGTAAGAACGTTATTTTTATGAAATGCACCGCGGACACTGGATAGATACTACATATTTCAGAAAACCTGCACTGCTGTATTCCTTATACAGAGTTTAATATTAGACTCATAAGTTCATATGCCAATCTTACTCTTATTTTGATCATCATCATGTAAAAACAATTAATACGTTGTAGTTTTGTTTATAAATAAAAGTTAAAAAAAAAAAAAAAAATTCCTTATACAGTCGTGTTGAGGGAAAACGCCGTAAGAAGATTCAAATGTCGCCATATTTCCCAGGATAAAGCATGTATTTTCGGAGGAAGTTATGCATATTTCTTCTTGAAATTTACAGGTATTTGAGATTGAATTGCAAACAAATTGTTCCGAAAATTTGAAAAAATATGTTCACAATTTTCCCATTGAATTCGTTCTTTGCTGAAAGAAGTATGGCATTGTCTGAGGGCTCATACGGAGTTCTTCATTGGCACGAGAGTATAGAGTATAGAGTTGCCTTCGGAAGTTCGTGCTCAGATCAACCCCGAATGATGACAGATGACCAAAGAGGAGCAACATTGGACTGCATTTTGGAACTGCAATACTCGGCTCAATTTAGAAACGACATAGGTACCGTTAGTTTCTCCATGTACACGAGTGTTTTTACGGATAGGCTAGATATTGTAACTCCTGATTGCAAAATGCTTTAATTGGTCCATTAACCTCAACTTAATTTACAAAGACTCGCCATGGAAAAATCGCATACCTTGACACATATTAGTGATCATCAGGCGAATTTTATTTGGACCGCATTTTGCAATTAGCAACTACAGTTTCTGGCCAAACCACAATAGTACCTATGTTCGCACGGAAGCCATAGCACACATGTCACTTCTGAAATAAGCCGGAGTTGGTCGTTCCCAATTGCAAAATATGAGTCCATTTTATCCTTTACTCAACAAGTTGCCCATTATCCATCAGCAGACTGATTATAGGAATCGTTTGACAAACCGATAGACAAAGAATATAGAAGGAAAATTGAGAGGCTCTATTGGTTAAAACGGATGGTTTTTATAGACCAGGAAGGAAAACAATGATCTAACTGTAAAGTCTCTCATGAATTGTTACTAGTCTGTCTATTACTTAATTCCCTCTCCATTGTAACCAACTGCCTCCTTCAATGAGAGTGTTCCATTTTCTCCTAATCATCCATGGCCAACATTTTGTCTATCAATGTCAATAATCAGTCTGCAGCAATCAAAAAATGCGTACATTTTTATTTTCTTTCATACGTTTTATTTGAAATTAAATCTTCTGTGGAATTTTTGGCAGCTTCAAAGTGTGAACTCGTGTCATTCGAGTCCAATGAAATGGACGTATTTCTGCCAAACAGAACTATGTGCATTATGACGTGAGCCCTGTTAAACATGTATTCTTGTGGGCCTCAGGGCTCATGTCCTAGTGCACATAGTTCCGTTTGGCAGAAATACGTCCAAATCAACCTCCGGGCACTTGGATATATTCGTCTGAAGCCAAATTCTAGAACCCAACGCAGAATTTCATCGCACTCACATCTCCCCGAGCGTGAGATCTCAATTCGACGTTCCTCTGACGTAAGGTCGTATCTTCATCCTAACGTGAGCCATGTTCTCTGTATAACCCTATGCTCTCTGAGGCTCATGTCGGAATTGAGATACGCCCTTACGTCAGAGGAGTGACGAGTCGGGCAACCGAAGCGTGAAGAAGTGGGAAGAAAAAGAAAGCGCCAAAGCCGTATTCGACCCTATAATTTGGGCTGCTGAGTTTCAGCCGGGTTAAAAGAACCAATAGGAAACCGCTAAAAGCTCGACACGGTTGCCAACCGCGCCTAATTCGCTTTTCATTTTTGTATCTAAACTGTCATCGAATGCGACGGTTTTCGCGCGAAATTTGGCAACCCTGCGGCACGACACTCGTCGAGTGCCTGCTTCTTCGCGGTGCATTTGTTGTTGAAAATTATGGATAAGCGAGTGAATAATTGAAAACTCGCGACGGAGCGGTGTTGCCGAAACGTCGTGAAATTTCCAGTTTTCTGGCCTAACCCAGCAAGAACCACCGATTCGCTTACATACAGGGTTATTCAAAAGTTACGCACCACTGGCCATAACTTTAGTTCTAATTATGATATCGATTTGCGGTTTGTGGCGTCCTTCCTCATATCGAGGGGGAAACTTTTTGAGGTACTTTTCAGTTCTTCGACCCCCCAGGGGGAGGGGGGGCGGGGGGCAACTCAAAAATTTCAAATGGCAACCCCCATCATGTGATACATCGTTAGAAAGAGCATAAAAAAAGAAAATTTTTGGCGCAAACCGGAAGTCGATCTGACCCCCCTGTCAAAAGTTAGGGGGGTCCAAAGGTTATTTAGGGGGTCCGTACCTTCATTTTTTAGAGTAGCTTCGGCGGCTCTTGGACATACCGTTTCTCTTTTCAAAGAGTCCTCGAATACTCCAAGTCTGATACCGAAGTCTTCATATTGCCCCCGGGCCACCAAAGCCCCCCCGTAGGGGGGGATGGGCCTGTTACAATGAAACATTGCATTAAAATGCGAAAAGTCACAGAAGAGCTTCAAACTTAGCATCAAATCCGAGTGGAACTTCTTGCCGATGTTAACGCAAACGCAGCCTGCGACTTTAAAGTGAGTTTTCAAAACTCTTAGCCCCCTGCCCCCCTCATTTTTGGTTGCAGAGCGGGTAAAAACCGGGAAATTCACTACAAATAATGCCCAAAACTAATGTCCAACTTGAGGAGGACCCTTGAAACGTTGCGATCAGTCGGAGCATTGGAATACAAGGACTGCCACCCCCTTAAAGTACGGAAACATCCAAAACACCCCCGCTGCCCCCCTCATTTTTCGTTGCGGAGCGGGTAAAAACCGGGAAAATCGCCAGAAATGATGCCCGAAACCACTGTAGAACTTGACGAGAACCCTTGAAACGTTGCGCTCAGTCGGAGAACTGCAACACGGGAACTGCCGCTCACTTTAAGGACGGAAACATCCATAAAACCCCCGCTGCCCCCCTCATTTTTCGTTGCAGAGCGGGTAAAAACCGGGAAAATCGCCAGAAATGATGAACCGGTTCTTACCAGCTCTGCAACGAAAAAAGAGGGGGGCAGCGGGGGTTTTATGGATGTTTCCGCCCTTAAAGTGAGCGGCAGTTCCTGTGTTGCAGTTCTCCGACTGAGCGCAACGTTTCAAGGGTTCTCGTCAAGTTCTACAGTGGTTTCGGGCATCATTTCTGGCGATTTTCCCGGTTTTTACCCGCTCCGCAACGAAAAATGAGGGGGGCAGCGGGGGTGTTTTGGATGTTTCCGTACTTTAAGGGGGTGGCAGTCCTTGTATTCCAATGCTCCGACTGATCGCAACGTTTCAAGGGTCCTCCTCAAGTTGGACATTAGTTTTGGGCATTATTTGTAGTGAATTTCCCGGTTTTTACCCGCTCTGCAACCAAAAATGAGGGGGGCAGGGGGCTAAGAGTTTTGAAAACTCACTTTAAAGTCGCAGGCTGCGTTTGCGTTAACATCGGCAAGAAGTTCCACTCGGATTTGATGCTAAGTTTGAAGCTCTTCTGTGACTTTTCGCATTTTAATGCAATGTTTCATTGTAACAGGCCCATCCCCCCCTACGGGGGGGCTTTGGTGGCCCGGGGGCAATATGAAGACTTCGGTATCAGACTTGGAGTATTCGAGGACTCTTTGAAAAGAGAAACGGTATGTCCAAGAGCCGCCGAAGCTACTCTAAAAAATGAAGGTACGGACCCCCTAAATAACCTTTGGACCCCCCTAACTTTTGACAGGGGGGTCAGATCGACTTCCGGTTTGCGCCAAAAATTTTCTTTTTTTATGCTCTTTCTAACGATGTATCACATGATGGGGGTTGCCATTTGAAATTTTTGAGTTGCCCCCCGCCCCCCCTCCCCCTGGGGGGTCGAAGAACTGAAAAGTACCTCAAAAAGTTTCCCCCTCGATATGAGGAAGGACGCCACAAACCGCAAATCGATATCATAATTAGAACTAAAGTTATGGCCAGTGGTGCGTAACTTTTGAATAACCCTGTATATCCATCGAAATCGCGAGGTTTCTCGTCGGGCGGGCTGTGGAATTGTGATTTTTTTACGAGACGTGGCAACCGTTCCGCAGCTGAAGCAAAGCAGTCCGCATTGGAAAACAAGAGAAGTACTTCTCGCGAAAAATGTGATTTATGAGTGCACGAAGCCCCGCTCGCCCTTTCTGCGCTACGTTTGCATTCGCGAATTCTCTCTCCCCCTCCCCCCCTCCCCCTCGCCCCTCCCTCCTCCTCACCCCTCTCACTTCCGACGTTCGGTCCAGGCGCCTCATGTGGAGGCCGCTGATGCTGCGGCGAATTTCATCATCTCGGCGCCCCGGATGGAAAAGGACGTATGTGCAATCCGTATTGCGATGCAACGTCGGGAATCTTGGAGTTAAATCAAGATTGCATTCCTTTCCGGCAGGTCAATTACTGAAACGGATAGATAAAGCTTTGGACATAGAATGCTTTCTTCTATGTGCTGCACAAGTTCATCTATGCCGCACTGGGGGGGAAAAAAAAACAAAAAAAAACAAAAAAACAAAAAAACAAAAAAAAAACACACATTGGATCTAGAGTCTAGACTGCGACGTTGGTATCCACCACTCGTTTTTTATCAAATTTCTTTAAAAAAGGAGAAAAAAAATGAAGTTTAAAGTTTAACGGTTAATGCTTTCCACGTACACTGGCAAAAAAAAAAACACATTGGATCTAGAGTCCAGACTCTTAAAAACATCGACAAGAAAAAGTACTCTTGATTTAATCAGAATCTAGCTTAAATCAAGAACCAAGCGTCTTAATTTAAGCGGATTTCGTTTTGATTCAAGCAAAACTCCGATTGAATCAAGAGTATTTTTTCTTGTCAATGTTTTCAAGAGTCTGGACTCTAGATCTAATGTGTGTTTTTTTTTGTCCATTGCGTGCAAAGCTAAAACGCCGTTAACGCCATTTTCATACCAAGGGCGTGGCGTGAATTGCGATGTATCGATTGTTCTGCCGTTTTAACCTATGGTAAAGAATCGATTATTAAGGTGTTCGCTGCGAACACTCTGTTTATCGATCATTTTCCATAGGTTTAAAAGGCACAACAATCGATATATTGCAAAGCACGCCACGCCACTGTTTCATACCTTTGGAAACAACGTATCATGGCAGAATAACTTGTGTACCTTGGCACAATGATTTTACAGAATTCTCTCGCAAATACTATCAAGAACTCAACCTGAAAATTTGAGGTGAATGGGTAAATCAGTTTATATTTTATGAAGTGTTAAGTTCCAAAAAACGCGGGAAAATCTTGAAGGATTTACGACGTTATTGATGAGCAAGGCAGATCTCCTGACCGAGCAACTATTTTAACTCCGGTGTCAGCATATTGCCTATCCTCTTCAATTGAAGGCAAATAAAAAAATCATAAATTATGATCGTTCGACGATTGACACGTCTTCCAAAAAGCCGAGGAACTATCTCGTGAACTGACCACAAACGGCCCCCAGACATTTATGATGTGCTGATCCTTAAAATTGATAGACAAAGCGATAGACAAAGAGTACAACGCATGGACTGAGGGAGAAAATGTTGGACTAACCACTGTAGGGTCTCCAATGAGTTGTTGTTAGTTTTACTGTTATACATATGCTTATCTGCTCTTTCAATTGCAATCACTCGCAGCCATCAATAGGATCGCTCCATTTGCTTTGTCCTCTTTGTATATAGCTTTGTCTATGAATTTTCAATGATAAACCTCCAGACTTGTCTGATGTGGCCTGCGGAATAATGGATCACTAGACAAGTTACGAATTTAAGCACTCTGATATATGTTTTTTAACCTGAATTTCATGTAGAACACGATTCTTGCATCAACAATTACTGAAATCAACTCGTAACTAAGATATTAACGTTCTACAAATCTAACAGGGATACTACAAATCTAATACTACAATACTACAATATTACTACTATATTAATATACTATATAATTATACAATATTAATACTACAATACTAAAATACTACAAATCTAACAGGGATACTTCACGCATTGCGCAATGCGTGAAGTATCCCTGTTAGGTTTGTAGGCGCTAGTGTGCGTGTCGCCCTCGCCTTCAGTTCTCGCATATCAGTACAAGAATGAAGGGGGTACAGCGTTCAGCTCAGGCAAATGCATCGGAATATTAAACCGCAGTCGCAGGCGTAATTCAAGAATAAATTCTAAAAAAAAAAAAAAAAAAAAAAAAAAAAAAAAATGCCGAGGGATCTGTAACGTCACGTGTTATGGGTCTTTTTTTGATCTAATCAGTAGATCATCAGGAGTTAATGTCAGTAATTTTCGTGCGCGAATTGTGTTCTACGTAAACTTTTGGTCCAGAAACATGTTGCAGAATGCTCAAGTTTGTACCTTGTTTATTGGTCCATTATTGAAATTGATAGGAGAATTTTATGTCTAAAAACGCGGGTGCACATAGCACCAAAATACGTAACACAATTACTCTTAGGTGCAGGAATCGTCGCTCCTTTTCAATTATCACGTGAGCCCTGTGCTCCGTATAACGTCATGTGTATCGGGGCTCATGTGGGTATAGAGATACGCCCTTACGTAAGAGGCGCGACGAAATCTATTCTCGGTTGGAACGCCAGCTGGGGATTTCAGTTTCGCAGAACTTTCCACATTTGGATTGCATTTACTGATAGTGAACCATCGCGTTTTCAGTCATTTTGAAAAAAATTGAGTCTAAGAGTCTAGGGCTTTCGTTTTTAAAACTTGCTTGGAACAAGTGAGGCTTTTTCTAAACACAAATTTTCTTTCAGAAAATTTGGCAACATCCACGTTTCGTACTGAGTACACCATGAACCTGCTACACTGGTAAAAAAACCTATTTGACCAATGCCGCATTGCATTGACTTAAGAGTGCGGTTTCTTGTCGCTGGATTTAAGAGTCTTGAACTCTTGTTTCAAGCGGATTTTGCATTGATTAAAGCGGATTTTCCATTGAAACAAGAGTCCAGACTTTTAAATCCGGCGACAAGAAACTGCACTCTTGAACCAAGAGGTTTTTTTTAACCAGTGTAGACTAGGACCGAATTATGGTTGAGATTTTGCACCTTTGGAATATCCAACCCTCTCTCAGGATGGATACATTTTTTTTCACATAGGGAACTCACGTTGAGCTACAACGAAGTTATGAAGTTGATAAAAATATCAAACCTCGCCGAAGGAAAAATATGAAGAAATAGGGCACCGACTCGTCTACCCCCGTGAACTTCAAAAGAGCCGTAAGAAACCGTAACTTATGACGTTAATACAAAAATATATTATTTACGTAGCCCTCGAAGTTCTCAACTTTCAACGCAGCAATTTTTCAGTCCTCGGCGAAATCTCTCCCAAATTACCTTCTTGTGTTCTGTTTTATCAACATTGAACATTGTGAGAAGTAAAAAGTTTCCCGTGCATAATGCTTCTTGAGCCGTGCTGAAAGAAATTGAACCTATCGCAAACTATTCGTAGAGTTCTTCGTCTCCGTGCTTTCCCATTTTCTTGCATGTACATCCTGTTGTATCTCGGCCGTTTTTGGCCTTTCCTCACAATCCTCCATTATGGACCACTAGACAAGGTACGAATTTAAGCATTCTGATACATGTTTCTGAACCAAAATTTCACGTAGAACACGATGCGCACATCAAAAGTTACCGAAATTAACTCCTTACAAAGATATTCAATGATTCCTGATGCGTGAATTCAAACCACCCGCTCATTGAAACTCAATGCTTTACTTGATTCACATCAAGCGCTGAACATTATCATGACAGTTTCTGCGATATAAAAATCTGGCAACCTCAATCTTGACACTTGGGCTCAGCTATAGCAAATTACCTGATTTATTTATTTTTTCTTCCTGGTTGTTTTGTTAACAAAACAACCAGGAAGAAAAAATAAATAAATCAGGTAATACTCATTTATCAACCTGGTAAAATGAAAAATTCACAAAATTTTATAGCAAATTGCTTATAGTTGAACAACACATGTTGGGGAAATGTATGTTGCTCGATTGAGAGGCTTGCTGAAACCGTTGTAGTGCGCGATCGACTCACGTAGAGCTTTGAGTTTCTTGTGAGCGGGCAGTTCAAATTCCTCGCAACCAATGTGAAATGAAAACGTTAATATCTTCGTTAGGAGTTGGTCCCAGTAATTTTCGTTGCGCGAATCGTGTTCTACGTGAAATTTTGTTTAAGAAACATGTACCAGAATGCTTGAATTCGTACCTTGTCTAGTGGTCCATTTTGAGTACATATATTATTTACTTCTATTGTACATTCGTGTACATGCGTTCTGGACAGTGGCGTGGCGTAAATTGCGATCTATCGATTATTATACCATTTAAACCTATGGTAAAGAATCGATTATTAAGGTGTTCGCTGCGAACACCCTGTTTATCGATCCTTTTCCATAGGTTTAAGTGGCATAGCAATTGATATATCGCAAAGCACGCCACGCCACTGGTTCTGGAACTTTAGCGGGGCTCATGATGCCTCGAAAATTTCTTGAATATCGATGGCCAGTGTGGGAAACCACGTAACTCCGTTACTAATAAATTACTAATACTCTTTGTAGGCATAATTCAAGAATAAATTCAAAACAAAAAAAACAAAAATTGGTCATCAATTCCCGGTAACTTTGCCATTTTATCTCGGTAATTCTACCACAGTCGATAAAAAATATTGGCGTTTTTACCAAGGTCCAGTAAAATTCCCGGGAAAGTTCAATAACTTTACCGAGATTTCTCGGTAAAATTAACAATTCCATAAGTGGTAATTTTACCAAGAAAAAACTGGGATCAAATGGAACCCTGAATTCTTGGAAATTTAACCCTCTTCTTAGTAAATACACAGATATTTTTTTTCAGTGCGCTCGGCGCGACTTAACGACCGTGTTAAAACGGTTAATACCTTTGTAGTTCTGTTGTATTTACCAAAAAAAAAAATTCGTCGTCCCTCTGGTGTGAGGACGTATCTCAATTTCCACGTGAACCCTGTTTTAAATATAAATCCTTGCTTTCTAGGGCTCATGTGGAAATCAAAAGATACGCCCTTACGTCAGAGGAGCGACGATTTCACTCCGCGACACCTCAAATTCACGATGAATTTTTCGTTTCTTCCGATGTTTTGGGAGTTCGTGGGAAATTCCTGCGAAAATTTTAAGCTGTCGTGTGATAGAACTTTCATGAAAGTTTGACAGGTACCGCAATCCCAAACGAACGATTACATCGGGGACTTAAAGGACTTGGGAATTGTGAAGTAAAACGAGGGATTTTATCGAACATTTGCGGAAGTCAAGAATTTTATAAATACTATCTAGAGACGGCAATTAGCAATAAGCGCAAAAATGCAGAAACCAAAGGCTGAAATGGACGTATTTGCACTAAAAGGAATGACACCTTACACCTTTACACCTTATAGAAACTGGTGCTTCAATCATAGCAACACCTGGTGGCACTTACCAGGTTTTGAATGTATGCTCTTCCTATAAAAAAGATAAAAAAGCACTTGATGAAAAGATTCTCAGATTTTCATTTTACTTACTCGGAGGAGGAATAGAAGAACATATTTTGACAAGCTCGTTTCCACACCACCTTAGGAGAGCCCGATCAGGTAGAAGATACGGTGCTGCTCCTGGAGGTAGAGCTTATGGCGCGTTTTTTTTAACGTGGTGTCGCCAAGAGCCCTAATCCACGGGGAAGGGAAGAGGAAAAGGGAGAGGAAAGAGGAAGAGGGAAAGGGGAAGAGGAAAAGGGGAAGAGGAAACAAAAAAATACACTCACCAACGCCGATGCATCTCCACCTGTCACTTCTCCATGCCGTTTTTGATACTCCTAAAAACAGCTGTGCCCGCAGAAGACGAAAGTAGCGCCCTCCGCAACTGATTATGGAGGAGGAATAAAACGGTATCTTACCTTCGGTTGCGGCATCCAGCAGCAGCAGCAGCAGCAGCAGCACCTGGAACAGAGAATAAAAAAAAGAAAAGAAAGAAAAGAAGGAAAAAAAAAAATAAAAAAAATGCGACGATCCCGGTACGATGGCACCCAGCAGCAGCACCTGAAACAGAGAATAAAAAAAAGAAAAGAAAGAAAAGAA
>NW_017555888.1:555040-615925 GCF_001854935.1 Bemisia tabaci
ATTTCAGAAAAAATAGCAGTTTGCAGATAAGTGCTTTTGTGAGGGAAAAAGAATTAGTAGTTTCAATCGGATGTATTTCTGTCAAACGGAACTATGTGCATTATGACGTGAGCCCTGTTATGCATGTATTTTTATGGGTCTCAGGGCTCATGTCTTAAGGCACATAGTTCCGTTTGACAGAAATACGTTCAATTACAATATGTACTTCAACTGCAAATGGTGTAAAGCGGCAGATACACTTGCAAGTTAGAAGCGCTTGTTAAAAGTGAAACATCAATAGGAAACCGGGATTTCAATCGCTCGACGTCTAGCTATCAAAATCTTCCTTTCCTATTGGTGTTTCACTTTCAACAAGCGCTTCTAATCCGCAGGTGTATCTGGGTCTTCAGAGGAGACGCTAATGAAAGATGGAAGAAAGAATAAATAAAGAAAGAGAAATTAATAAGAGGTAGTTACGAAATAAAATGAAGAGAGCAAAATAAAATTAGGTATGAGCTGCTTCCATTGCACCCGTTTCTTGCCAATCTTTTCTTTTCTCTTTTTTTTTGTTTTTTTTTTTCTTGCCAATCTGAAACTTTCACTGCACCCGTTTCTTGCCAATCTGAAAGAAGAAGAAAAAATGGAAAATTAGTTTGAGGTATTTAGAATATATAAAAGAAAAAAATAAAAATAAAAGAAGATGAAACAAATTTTACTCTGTTCGTTTCTTACCGATGAAAAAAAAAAAAATAGATAAAGAAAAAACATGATAAAGATTTTAAAAAAAAACACGGAGAGAAAAACTAGTATGATGTTTGAGAAAAAATAGAAACTCTGTAGAGCAATTTTATTCGCGATCAGTATGCTGCAAGTAGCTTGTGCTCTGACCCTCTAGTCAATTTAGAAGAGATAAATACACGAGAAAGGAGAAAGAAAAATTAGTATGAACCCTTTGAAGAGGAAAAATTAAAATTTACTCCCATAAAATAAATTGATTTCACTCAACAAGCAAAATGCCGGAAACTCCATTACTGTTTTGCCGATCTGGAAAAATAAAAAAATGAAGGAAGCAGAGCTGCTAAAGATCTAATGTAAATTAAAATTATAGTCTGTGCGCAATTTTTTTTTACTAAAACTTTAACGAGAGTTCGAATATCCATAGCTGAAGGTTGAAAATACTTATCTTTGACTGTGACGTCGCAAATCTCTGCTCTTGTTTTATTATTTTCAACCAGAACCAATCAGCAGTTTTTCATTAAAATTTCGGAGAACTTTCTTCACTTATTCTACAATATTCACGGAGAATTTGAGGGAGATACCTCGGTTACTTCTCTTTTCTGCGAGTGGAACACCATCGGCGATTTTCAAACGTGGCGGTGTAGTTGCGCATTTTTTATTTAATCAATGTATTTTGATGCGATTCTGGATGCAAAATAATGACCTGAAACAAACAAAAATAAAAAAAGAATTATTACAAGTCTAAAAGCATGAAGTTAATTGGGAAATTAATGAATAATTGAATTGATTATTAATCAATTTTAACCCAGCAAATATGAACTTCTTCTAAAAATTCTGGGATTTTGATTTCGTTTATTTTTTGGACTAGGCGCTAAAAATTACTCATGAATTCAAGAATGCAAAACAATGACCTAAAAGAAAGATAGCAATAATATAAGTCTAAAAGCATGAGAGCGATTGGACAATTGGACTACATTTTGCAATTTGGACCTATAAATTCTGGCTCATCTGAAAAAACACTTATGTCCATAGTGATTCTAATGGCACATACATTGTTTTTAAACCGGGCTATAATTTATAGTTCCATATTGCAAAATGCAGTCCAATTAATAAATGCTTTGATTGATTACTTTTAAATTTTAACCGAACAAATGTTCACTTCCTTTAAAAATTCTGCGATTTTGATGGTTGATTCTAGTTTATTTTTTTAAGAATAAACGCTGAAAATTACTCAAGAATTCAAGAATGTTTTCACAATCTATGGGTTTTTTTTGGTTGTGTAGATCAGCACAAATTGCAGGAAAACAATTAAGGTGATTCGATGGACGCCACATTTTGTGACAGAACGGCATGCGATTTATCACATCAATTGGTTCCATTTTTTCAGCTACTCGTCATTTTTCTCCAATTTTGAGATCGCAATTCTGTTGTCAGAATACTAAAGCACTTACTTACAAATTTTAACAAAGAAATTCAACGTAATAAAGCCGTGGTTTTTTTTGAGAGAAAACATCGCATTCGATACTGATATCGAAATTGCTTTCGAATGCGATATTTTCTCTCCAAAAAAAAAACCACGCCTTTATTACGTTGAATTTCTTTGTTGAAATTAGTAAATAAGTGCTTTAGTCTCCTGACAACAGAATTGCGATCTCAAAATTGGAGAAAAATGACAAGTAGCTAAAAAAATGGAACCAATTGATGCGATATATTGCATGCCGTTCTGACACAAAATATGGCGTCCATCAAATCACCTTAATATACTGTTAATCCATAGAATTCGAATAAATTGGAATAAAATATAATAAAATATTATTACTTTCTTTGAACTTCTTTTTTCCTTTTTCTTTTTTTTGAGAATACGAGTACCTAAAGCGATGATTAATAAAAATTTAAACCTCGTACGGTCGTAGTAAAGATAAAGTACTACAGAGAATATACTCAAAATTTACAATTTAAAAGCCATAAAATTTCAATTTGAAAAATGAACGCTTTAACTTTGAAAATTAAAAATTTATTTGAAATTTGAAATTTGAAAATCAAAAATTTGAAATTTGAAAATTAAAAATTTGTAATTTGAAAATTAAAAGTTTGAAATTTGAAAATTAAAAGCTTAAATTGGAAAATTAAAAGCTTAAATTGGAAAAATAAAAATTTTAAAAATAAAAAATTTAAAATTAAAACTATCAAAATTTCAATTGTATAAAAATATAAGGTATGAGTAAGCTTTAAGGTTTACTCACGTATTAGGAGCTTAATCCAAATTGAGTCACTACAAATGTTGTAATTCCGGTTGCTCACTGCAGTATACCACTAAATCACTACCACTGAAACACTGAAACACTGAAGCACTGAAGCACTGAAGCACTGATCCAATGAAGCACTGAACCACTGACCCTCTGACCTGTTCACCCATGGAACTTTTTCGCTCCCTAAACTCACACTGATTGAACTTTAGGGGTAGGGTCTCCCTTTTATAAGTTCAGTTGGTCTGTAGCCACCTCCAAAAATCCCACCCCCCTCTGCTGACCCCTCCTGCAATTAGGATGTAATTTAGAAACTATTTCCTCATTGTCCTGTGGCGGAAAACCCGAATTTTACGGAACAAAAGGACAAAAATGCATCCCTTTTGTTCCATTGAGGTGGAGGGACCTCTTTATTGTAAGCAGGATTTGAAAATCCCTGCTCTGTTCTTCGAGAAACTTCGAGACTACAAAACAATGAAAAAGGATTAAATTGTGTAAGCAATAAGAAACAGGTAAAAGAACGCTGTGAGGATGTATTTTGGGGGGGAAGGGAGGGGTAAAAGTCCGTAAAAGTTTAAAAAAAAGAAGAATACTTTACCCAAAACCCTTTGGGGGGGGGGGCGAAGAGGAGAGGAAACTTCTAAATGAACTGTTCCAGAATGTTCCAGAAACAAGAGCGTCTATAGTGTGATGTTAATGGGGAAAAATTAATCAACGCAGAACTTTATTTTGCGTTCAAAACAACGTGGTTTTTTCTTCGTTCTCGCAGTCGTCACTAAATCATCATGCGTGCACTGAAATCAGTAGCAACTTGCAACAGTTGGCAGAGCGCGCTGAATAAGCTGTCAAAGCCTTGAAATTATTTTTAGGACTGAGCCTCACAGCCTGTAAGACTGGGCCCTAAAGTACCTTTTGTGATCCACCCCACAGCCGTTCAGGACTTAGCTTCCTGCCTCTAGTTGGCGTCGTTTGACCTACCGTACTTCGAGGCTTTGAGGCTGAGGTAGTTCCAATTGGACTTCATTTTGCAATTTGGAACTGGAATCTTTGTCTCATCCGTAAAAAAATTTTGTGCGTATGGAAACTAATGGCACATACGTTGTTCCTAAACTGAGCCAGAAATTGTAGTTCTCAATCGAAAAATGCAGTCCAATCGACCTTAGTTGTGTCTCCGATGCAAGCTAATATGTTCCTTGGATATTCCGTAAGTCGCAAAAAAGTCCGGTAAATTCAATTGGACTCCATTTTGCAATTTGGAACAACAATTTCTGCATCATCCGTAAAAACACTCTTGTGCATCGGGAAATTAATGGCACATACTTTGTTCCTGAACAGAGCCAGAAATTGTAGTTCCTAACTGCAGAATGCAGTCCAATTCACCGCCCCGCATTGTGTCTCCGCACGCAAGCTTTTTTTTCCGCAGATGCTCTGAAAAAGTCCCAGATTATCATTTTGTTGTCGTTGAATTGTTGATTTTAATTTATTTTCGTTTTAGTACAGAGGTATACGGAGCTTATAGGCAAATAGTTTTTGTCTATACTAGCGTATTAACTGGATTGCATTTTGCAAAAAGGAACCACTAGCACTGCAATGATGCTAAGATTCTGCAACTTCATCCTTTGCAATAAAATTGCGGAAATCGTGAAAAACTATGAAATTTAGATGGTAATTTTTGTCTTAAATTCACAGTTTTTAGCGAGTAAAATAGAAACTATTAATGGATAATCGGATTTTTCCTCCAAGACAAGAGAAGTTGCACAATCTTAGCAACATTGCAATGCTAGTGGTTCCTTTTTGCATAATGCAATCCAACTGTCAGTCTGCATAATTTATTGTGTACTTCTTGACTAATTATTTCTTACCCGTTTGTTCACAGGTAAGCCATGCGCCCAACTTGTACTATTCCATAGACAGAATTGTTTGTTTTTCCGACCAGTTTGTAAGTAAAGCCTACCATATTTCTTACGGCTATCAATGGAAATAATTAACGATGAAACATTATGGGAGGAAAATTGAAGTAGCGAAACAGAATCTCAGTGATGCTGACGTCACGATCCAATTGACATCAGTGGCGTGGCGTGAATTGCGATGTATCGATTGTTATGCCATTTAAACCTATGGTAAAGAATCGATTATTAAGGTGTTCGCTGCGAACACCCTGTTTATCGATTCTTTTCCATGGGTTTAAACGGCATAACAATCGATATATCGCAATTCACGCCGCGCCACTGATTGACATGGCGATCCCGAGCGAGAAAATTGATGCGGTGACTGACCTTTATGAATATAGACCTCGACCTCGATCAGTAAATCCCTATCTTAGCAAAGCTCTCTATCGATCACTATCGATTAATGCCCATCGTTAGCGATTCAATAATCGATCCGCTTAGTCTTTTAACAACGCACTATGCCGTGTTGAGTAAAAACGCCGTATAAACATTCGAATGTTGTCACATTTCATCGCAGAAAATATTTATTTTCGAAGTAAGTTATGAATATTTTTCATTGGAATTTTCAAATAGCTCCAGATCAATTGGACTGCATTTTGCAATTTTGGACCTATAAATCCTGGCTCATCTGAAAAAATAGGTATGTGCATAGGGAAACTAATGACACATACGTTGTTTTTAAACCGGGCCGGACTTCATAGTTCTGAATTGCAAAACGTTGTCCAATTTACACACAAATGTGTCGGTAAAAATTGAGAAAAAATCTAAATAAATTCTGCTGGGAATTCGTGATTTGTTGAAGTAAATTTGGCAGTGTCTGAAGCTCATACAGCATTCTGCCTTACAGGCAGCGCCTTACAGGTGATGTAGTGAATATTGGTTGATTTTTTCGAACGGAAATATCATAGAGTGCCAAAGAAATTAAGTTTCTTCATGTTGTCTTGAAATCTGATTTTTACGGGTTACAGTCTCCTTCAAATAACCCGTTCAATTTTAAGAAACGCAGACTTCTGTGCTGAGAAGTGCCCTCACAAAAACGCAAATTAACAGCCGACAAATCATATGGACTACATTTTGCAATTAGGAACTATGAATTGGACGTATTTCTACCAAACAGACCTATGTGGAGGTGAGAAATGTGGGGTGTGCTCGTTAGTTCTCTTTGCGTAAGAGTGAATGAGAATAATAAAGCGCCAGTGACGTCAGCGGCAACGATCGATCGCCGGCACAACGAACAGGTCGTTGGAGGGAGTCTTTAACTCGTGAGCCCTGTCCACAAGGCTCTCTTGCCATGCCCGCGGCTCATGAATCTCGCATTCAGTTGCACATGGGTCTGTTTGATAGAATGCAATATCCCGCTTTTCCAATTCTTCAAAAGGAACCACGCCCACTTTTACATTGCTTCTTATGCAGCTTCCTAGAGCACACCCCATATTTCTCACCTCCACATAGGTCTGTTTGGTAGAAATACGTCCAATTCTGGCCCGGTTTAAAAACAACATATGCGCCATTAGTTTCCCTGTGCACGTAAGTATTTTTTCAGGTGAGCCAGAGTTTATAGTTCCAAATTGCAAAATGCAGTCCAAATCGACCCGGGAACGTCTAGGATGCAGATTGTGCTGCAATGTCGTGCAATTTTCTGAGTTTACAGATCAAAATACGAACGAAATTCACTGAAAAATCGGAAGAGGAATATTCACAAATTTTCAGGAAAATTCGTGATTTGTCGTAGGGAATGTGGCAACGTCTGCTGGCTCATACGGCGTTCTTCCGTAGTACGTCAGTGCAGAAGTCTTAACGCGAGAGGCGTTACTGGATGCCTGCGAGTAAACGAAGAGTCTCTTTACTCATCGCGTCCAAAACTCAAGCCTCTGTGCTGAGAAGTGCCCTCACAAAAACGCAAATCAACAGTCGACAAATCATATCGACCCGGGACCCTCGAGGATGCAGATTGCGCTGCAATGTCGCGTAATTTTCTGAGTTTACAAATCATATGGACTCTATTTTGCAATTAGGAACTATGAATGCTGGCCCGGTTTAAAAACAACATATGCGCTATTAAGTTTCCCTGTGCACATGAGTGTTTTTTTTCAGATGAGCTAGAATTTATAGTTTCAATTTGCAAAATGCAGTCTATATCGACCCGGGACCCTCGAGGATGCAGATTGTGCTGCATTGTCGTGTAATTTTCTGCGTTTACAGATCAAAATATGAACGAAATCCGCTGAAAAATCGGAAGAGGAATATTCACAAATTTTCAGGAAAATTTGTGCACTGGAAAAAAAAAAAAAACACATCGGATCTAGAGTCAAGACTTTTAAAAACATCGACAAGAAAAAGTACTCTTTGATTCAATCTTAATCTAGCTTAAATCAAGAATCAAGCCTCTTAATTTAAGCGGATTTCGTTTTGATTCAAGCAAAAATCCGATTGAATCAAGGGTATTTTTTCTTGTCAATGTTTTCAAGAGTCTGGACTCTAGGTCCAATGTGTTTTTTTTTTTTTCCAGTGTGATTTCCAGTGTGATTGAAGGTAATGTGGCAACGTCTGCTGGCTCATACGGCGTTCTTCCGTAGTCCGGCAGTGCGGAAGTCTTAACGCGGGAGGCGTTACTGGATGCCTGCGAGTAATTGAAGAGTCTCTTTACTCAGCGTCCAAAACTCGAGCCTACGAAGTTCGGCAGGCGTGTTTAGCTTAGAGGCCTCCGTAACTCTTGAAAGATCGGTGTTTTGAAAGTTAAATGCCATTGTTGCCGGATCGTGCGGAAAACGGTGGATTTCCCCTACGATCGATTATCGTGGATCGCGGTGGTTTGGTGAGGGTGGCCAACTCCTCGAGCCCGGTCGCGAGCAGCCGAGTGGAGGACGAGAAGCGAGGTGAAAAACAGGGTGATAACAGAGATGGGAACAAATTATCTCGGGCGTCTTAATGAGTTTAATTAAAATTTCGTTCTTGCCCCACTCCCTGTTGCCGACTCGAATTTCAAAGGATTTTCTATTTTTGTTTCTATTTATATTAAAAATCACGGAAGTTCTCAGGAGTTGAGTCTGAGTAATTTTCCATTTGAAAATAAAATATGACAGGAAGTCTGCACCGTCGCAAACCGAGGCACTCGGTCTGGTAGTTTCACCGTCTATGTGTATTGTGTATCTTCATGAATTAATGTTATACTAGGAGAAACAAACTTCGTGTATGGGACCTGAAGTTGAGGTTATATGGATCTGTTTGATGATGTTACCTTTCTCCCGACCACTTGTTATCAGATTTTAGGCGATAGCTATTTCAATGTTACGTGTACATCATCATCAGGCCACTTGGATTTGGTGAACACTAAAAGTCACATTGTATATTATTAAAATTTACTAAAATTTATTAAAAACACTATTAAAACACTCGTAGGTGCACCCGTCGAGTGTTTGATGCGTACGAGTGTTTTAATAGTGTTTTTAATAAATTTTAATAATATACAATGTGACTTTTAGTGTTTACCAAGTCCAAGTGGCCTGATGATGATGTGCACGTAACATGGAAATAGCTATCGCCTAAAATCTGATAACAAGTGATCGAGAGAAAGGTAATATCATCAAACGAAATGCAGCCCGATAAATAGAAGTTCAACTTAAAGTTATATGGATCTTTAAAATTTGGATGACGCATCCGAAAACTTGAGGTCCAGCTGCCGAAGTTCGGGTCAGACATCTGAAGTACTTCTGTATCCCGAAGGGTTCAGGTCACACATCGTCATCTTCCGGGCAAAGTATCACAAGCACCATGCGACGTTTAAAAATTTCCGCCGCCATTTTATTTTATTTCAGAGAAATTTTTGGTTGAATTTGTTTGAAAATTTCACTGAATTTTATTGGCAGCACAAAGAAAATTCTGTGAAATTTTTGGACAGCTTCGTTGAACAATTTCTCTGTAAAAAAATAAAATGGCGGCGGAAATTTTTAAACGTCGCATGGCGCTTGTGATACTTTGCCCGGAAGGTGACGACATCTGAAATACTCGGTGCATACCGAAGTACTTCAGATGTCTGACCCGAACTTCGGCAGCTGGACCTCAAGTTTTCGGATGCGTCATCCGAAAACTTCAGAGATCCATATGACCTCAACTTCGGGTTCCATGCGCGAAGATTTTTTCTTCGTGTAACATTTTCCTTTTTTCCGCTATTTTCCATAGTTATCTCACTTACTTTTTTTTAGATGGTTCGACGATTTTTCTTGCTCGTTCAAACATTTTTGAAGAATTACATGGATACCACAGAAATCCTTNTTTTTTTTTGGGGGGGGGGGGGTTGAGGAGGACTGGCAACATGGCTTAGGTTTCATGTCGGGCGCCTCCCTCTAAAATTACAGGTTCAAAAGTCGTGATTCGCTCGAAGCAAATAATTCCGCAACAACATTTTCCTCGGCCCCAAAAATTTCCCTCTGCTTAATAGAATAAAATCGGTTTCTGTTAGACGGGCGTAAGTTCAAAAACTCATGAACCCTAGCGACCTGCGTGATCAGCGAAATCCAGGCCTCATGAGTATTTGGACTTGGGCCCGTCACGGATGAAAAGAAGCACGAGTTTGTTGTGTGATATGGACATTTCCAATTAATTGTGGTAGTACACGAATTAATCGTGGTCGTACTCCAATAAATTAGGTTACTAACCCAAATGTTGCTGTACTACCCTAACTTGAGTTGCGGTTCTACCACAATTAATTAGAAATTTCCGTATCATCCAACAAATTGTGGTAGCACCACAATTTTAGGGGACAACCCCTAACACTTTTTTTCCGTGTGTCCAACAGAAACTGATTCAATAATGGGCAGGTAGTTCGACATTTGGAATTGTTGCGAATTTAGGCAGCCCTCTCTCAGAGAGACTCTTCGTGATCAGATGATCGAAGCATTGGAACTAAAGAAAGACAGTATAAGAGAGGAAAGGGTCACGGAGAAAAAAACCTCGTGCGTGGGACCCGAAGTTTAGGTCATACGGATCACTGAAGTTTTCAGATTGAGCATCTGAACACTTAGGGTCTAGCTGTCGAGGTTCGGATCACACATCTGAAACTTCAGTTCTTACATCTGGAGTACTTCGGTTTTCACATCCGAAAAACTTCGGTTCTCAGGTCTGAAGTCCTTAATAATGTGAGAACCGAAGTTTCAGGTGTGTGATCCAAACCTCATCAGCTGGACCTCAAGTGTTCGGATGCTTAGTCCGAAAACTTCTGAGATCCATGTGACCTAAACTTTGGGTCCCACCAACGAAGTTTTCCTCTCCGTGTGGGAAGGTAAAAATCAAAGAATGCAAAAACGGGGAAAATTTACGTATCGATGGCCGCAGTGCAGAACCGTGCATCTCCGTTTACGACTCATGCCTTTTATGTTTTTTTCGAAAGCCTTGCCAACGTAATTTCTTAAAAACTTCGTTGATTTTCCTCATCTGCATGTAGAATATTCTATATGGATTACATTCAAAAACAAGCCAACAGGCTTTTTTCTCTTTGAAAAACTGAAGAGGGAGCGAAACTTTTGAAACACCGAAACGGAGGCGCTTGATTTCGCACTTCTACTGCAGTTAGTTCTCTATGCGGATAAGTGTTTTCATGGATGAGTCTGAAACAGTAGTTCCGTATTTTACAATGCGGTCCAACCAGTGGCGTAACGGACTTCCGCTGGGCCCCCCCGCAAAATTTTTTCTAGCCCCCCCCCCATGTCGATAAAATTCCAAAATTATTCCCCACCTCCCGCCCCTTCCCATTTTTTTGCCCGAGACATCTCAAATCACGGACTTGGAATGCCTCACCCCTCACCGTCCCGGATCCCTTACCCGATTAAATGGGGCCCTTAAAGGATCAAGGATCTAAAGGGTGGCAGGGGCCCAGCCCAAGCCCAAGGATCTACAGAGGGGCGTAGGCCCAAGAATCAAAGGGCCCCCAAGAGCCTTGGGGCCCTTTAGGTTCTTGGATCTCCCAAAGCCCGAATTACGAAAAGTGACAAAAAAAGAAAAAATGTTTAGTAATCACTGAGTGGACATTGGAAGGCAGGGGCCCTCCAGCAAACAAAAAGTTAGGAACAGTCCGAAAGAAGTATAAAATACCCCGTGCTAACAATAAAAATCAGAGGAAGAAGCCCCATCTCGGTAAGTAAAGGCCCAAAGTTTGAAACCAAAGCTAAGCATCAAAAGGAGAGAGAGAAAAAAAAATTCCGGCGGCCGTGGGCCCCCTAGGCGCCTGGGCCCCCCTGCATAGCAGGGTCTGCGGGGGCACCCGTTACGCCACTGGGTCCAACCACACGAAAAGTATAGTTACAAGTTTAAGGAGAAGAAAAATGAGTCTCTTGGTGGTGGTGGGCTGATCATTTCAAGGAAGAACGTTTTATGAACATCTGGACGTTGCCAAATTCCCGCGATAGAGTTTTTACTTTTGAGAGAAATTGAGGAGTTCGTCGGAATAAGGGCGTATTGTGGACTTGCAATGCTGCCAAGATTGTGCAACTTAGTGAGTAAGAAAAAATACTCTTGATTCAACCAGGAATTTTCTTCAATCAAAAGAAACCCCGCTGAAATCAAGAGGCTAGGCTCTCAATTCCAGAAAAAATCCGCCCGAATCAAGAATATGTTCTTCTTGACGAATTTTCAGGCTGATTGTTGAAATTGGTAGACAAAGTGATAGACAAAGAGGACATAATGAGTACGGAGCAATCCTATTGTTGAATTTGGGCGATTCTTATAAACTAAGGGGGTAAAAGATAGACTAACTAAAGGGGCTCTCTTGAGTTACCGTTAATTAGTCTATAACCTACCTCTTTTGACCATTGCAACTACCCGCTCTCACCGATAGAATCCCTCCATATCCCTTTTGTCTTCTTTGTCTATAGCTTTGTCTATCAATTTCAACAATCATTCCTCTGGAACCTGGATCCAAGACACTTTTTTTGCCAGTGATATTCATGTTACACATAGATTGTGTTAAATCTTTTAAAACTTTTTTGAAAAGCTCACGCTCTCACTAATTTGTTATTTTTCGGACGCATTTCGGCGGCTACCCGAGTGTAGCCGCGTTTTTGTAGCGAAAGCGTGAGTTTTTCAAAAAAGTTTTAAAAGTTTTAATACAGCTTTTACTGTTTTTCAAAAATTTCGATTATTTTATTAAAAAAACACAGATTGCGTAATTGCCCAAATCGTGAAATGGCGCGAAAATGGCCCATTTCATGAAACGGGGCAGGGAAAAACTGCCCAATTCACGCATTGGGCGGGGAACTGAGAAACGGGCAAAACTCTGTCCATTTCATGAATTGGGCACAATTCATGAAACGATCTGTGCGTAACATTCACAAGTTTTTCTGAAAATTCAGAGTTTATCCAAGTAAATTTGGCGACGTCTGATGGACATACGGCGTTCTACCTAAGCACGGCAGAATTATCATGCCATAAAAGGGAACGCGAAAAGCGCGATGCACGGCCACGATGACCGTTCCCTGAAATTTAAGATCCGCGATATCTCTCAGCTCCAATGGAGCGCGGCGGGCGGTGGAGGGCGGAGGGGGGCGGAGGGTCCAGTTTCCCCATTACCTTGTTTCCCGCCGTGGTTTTTTCTTCTCCCGCGCCGTTTTCCTCTTATTACAAGTCGAGCGGATGTATACAACGTCGTAAAAATTTAAGTGGAGTCAAGTGAATCGCTTCTTTTCGAAAGGGAACAGGTCCGTTCCTCGACGGGTCTTAGTTAGCATGCTCTTTTATGTAAGCTGAGGCTCATGCGAAAAAGGACTTGTTCCCTTTGGGGAGCGAGCGATTCAAGTGCGCGCGAGGCTGCCCGGGGTCCGCGCGCGGATACTCGAAGCGTCGCATCGGGCCGAGGCTAAACGCTGAAATTCAGCCGGATTAAAACACCGCTGCATAATTGAATTTTCAACGGCTGGAAAAGTTCATGCAGGCGCCGTTGCCGTTCCGCGCGGGAAAAACGAATTGAAGGAATTTTTTTCAAAATCTACGGTCCGTCAAAATGAGCCTTCTGTGTAATTGGTTCTTGAACAGTTCCTTTTCTTAGGAGGTCCCACGTTGTTTACATTGTGATCAGGAATAGGTTTGAAGGAAACCCTCAAAATTTCATCATAAGGCCTTGTCTCCACGGGACATTCTCATGGGATTTGTCCCAAGTTCGAATCGCAGGATTGAAACTTTTGGGATTTTTCCCAGTTACCGTCTCCATACGACTCCGAGGCTCATACGGTCCTGCGACGAGTTTGCGCGGGAAGATAAGTTAGTTAAAGTCGAATATTTAATCGGGATTAAAATAATAATTGCACTCAATTGACAATAATACACATTATTTTAACTAAACTAACATTAACAATGGAGTAATCAACAAAATATTGCATAATTCGTTTTCACTTCATCTGTCTGTCTCAGTGGGTCTTAGGGGTACAAGGACCATTTTTGATACTGGGAAAAATATTGATTAACTCAATATTTGTCCCAACTTCGTAAGTGGGATTTTTCTTAGGGACAAATCCTGTGAATCGGCCCGTGGAGACAAGGCCTAATCGGGACAGTTTTTGCCAACGTCATGTAAAATTCAGTACTTTGACTTTGAAAGTGGGTTCTTCAAAGGGACTAAAATGATTTATTTTCACAAAAATAGAAACCCCAAGTACGAATAAAATATATTGCCAGTTTACAGTAAACGCAGTAAATAACGAGTAAGTAACGAGCAATAGTAAAATATCTTATATATCCTTGGTTTATTATTTTTGTTAGAAAATAACTCATTTTTATTGTTAACAATAATATACCTCTGCTTGTTAATCTTATAAGGTAGGATTTCCCCTAGATTTCATCAAACTTTCAGAATTCGTTCTTCAGTATTTTGTACATTTTCTACAATTTTGTTGTTTATTTTGCAGTGTCGAAGCATTGCAAACCCTTGCAAAGAGCCATTACCAAAGTAACTGACCAAACATACTGGTCTTTACTTGAAGTTTCTTAAGTGGAGTCGGAATTCCTATGCTAGTCCATGTTAATTTATCCAACTTCAACTTTCTTTTTCTCGGAGTCTACCGGGTCTTTTTTCATCCGGTTTGTTTTGTTGGATTTCTGACTCCTTCAGAATGAATTCAACCCGGGGGTTTTCCAAAATTTTGAAAATTCGGCTTTCTATGAATTTTTTCAATTTGGTAATATTTTTTTTCAAAAATATTGACTTTAAAGTGTCCTCAAAATTTGAAAAATCAATTTATCAAGAAAAGCCTGTGTTAAATTGTGCAAAAGAGTACAAGGAATCAAACAAAAAAAAAAGCGTGAAAACAAAACCCAGTAGATCCTGAGAAAAAGAAAAATATGTGTAAAAAATTGCGATTTTCGGGAAACGAGGGTTAAAGATTCAGTAAGACTTTTGGGGTAGGTACAGTAAGGTTGGGACAACGCACGACCTCGACGCATTCAAATATTCCTTCTGCCTCAACTAATGGTCAGAAAGATTTCATCTTTGTCTCATCTTAATCCTGAGAGTATGTTGAAAATAGTTACACAAAAAACTGAAAATCACAAATTTTTCGATTTTTCAAAGTCCGACTCCCCTTAAACCTCCCTTATTACAGCGGAAACCGAAAGGGGCCATTTAAGGACGGAGCCATTCGGAGATCAAAAACTTTAAATACGAGCTTATGCCTGTTTAACGCTGTTCCGAGTTACTTCCAACAGCTTTGAAAGTTCGAAGAAAAAGGGTGGCACTCCTTGAAAAATCCATCCTCACGGTTTTATTTCACCCCGAGGAAACGCCTGTAAAATTAACTGAAATTGCTCCGGAACACTCTGTATCCGTATTCCCGGATTATTATCTGTGGTCCCAAGTTCCAACTCGGCCCCGTGCAACGAACAACAAATGACTTGGAGCGACGGAAAGTTATGATGATCAACCTCTCCCCTCCCCTCCACCCCTCCGACCCTCCACCCCTCAACCCTCCACAGTCGCGTCTCCTACCGGCGCAGTGTTGGGTTTCGTCCAACTTGATCATTGATTCAAGCTGATATTTTAAGGGGCTCGGTAGCCGGGTCTATGATGTCTCTCTCCTGAGTTTTTCCAGCCAAAAAAATGACACACGACGTATCCCCAGTGTTGCCAAGTTTCTCGTCTCGCGCCCGTTTGACTTGCTTGTTTCGATAAATGCTCAACTTGGAGAAGGAAAATCCAGAGTAGAGAAAGAATTGAATTGCATTTTGCAAGAAGGAACCAAGAGATGTTGCGAAGATTGTGCTACTTACATTCTCTGCAAAAAAATGACTGAAATCGCGCCAAAAATTGAATTTGCAAAGGATATTATCGTCTTGAAATCGTAGTCTATTGGGAGTAGAGATATAACTTGTTTAGATCACGGAAAAAAAGAGGTATGGGTTGAGTCCCAACTGTTGGATGATATGGACATTCCCAATTAATTGTGGTAGTATCCCAATAAATTGGGTTACTATAGCCTAAATGTTGCGGTACTACTCCAACTTGAGTTGCGGTGCTACCAAAATTAATTGGAAATGTCCCTATCATCCAACAAATTTCGGTAGTAGAACAATTATTTTGGGGGATAACCCCTGAGACTTTTTTTCCGCGATGATGGGCTTTATTTTTACAAGGTAAAAAAAGTTGCACAATCTTAGCGACTTTGGAATACTCGTGGTTTCTTTTTGCAATATGCAATCCAATCAATCTTACGGCAAATATTTGACGGGGCAAAAAACCTCTTGGCGCTTGTTATGCAGGCACCGTGAAGATCCCGTAAAGTGATCGAAAATTGTCTCGGGGAAAATAATTAAATGAAAGATAAGGCAGCTAGAAGTATACATTTTTATAAATATGTGGATTGCATTTTGCAAGGAGGAACCAAGAGCATTCCAATGTCGCTAAAAGTGTGCAACTTTTTCTTACCTTGTAAATGTAAACTGATCATCTAAACAAGTTTTATCTTGATTCTCAATAAATCATAAATTCAAGACGAAAATGGCGCTTAAAAATTTAATTTTTTGCATGATTTCAGTAATTTTATAGGGAGGAATGTAAGCTGCACAAGTGCACTTGCGCAATCCTCCGATTCATCATCAACACTTAACAAAAAACCTGTTACAGCGATTTCCTTCAAACTTGGCAAGAATGAAGCTAAGAACCATCCGATCATGTCTGAAAAATCATTTTGAAAAATTTGTCGCGGAAGCTTGAAAAAGAGTAAAATTGTTTCTCCCTATACTTATGCATTGGAGATACGAGGTTGTTCATGCGTGCCGCACTGAGCCAACCTGCTCAGTGCGGTGTGATGGTGTATGGTATGATAAGAGAGACTTAATGCTTAGGTTTTTCGTCCTTTTTCTTCTTGTTGCCTTTGATTTAGACTTTTAACCCCCAAGAATTTCAGCCGATTGGGCGCCAAAAATTTTTCCTGAAATATTTTACGGTTGATGCAATTTTTCCACAAAGTAAAACCAAAACTTGAACAGACAACAGTTGGAAGCTTCATTTTGTTGCATGCTGAACATGTTCAATACATAATTGTAGGAACACTGAAATACATTAGTCCGATTCCGTTACTGACTCACTATCAGTTTAGACGAAGTACGGCCACACATTATTTGATCATCAAGTAACTTTTCATGAGTTTTAGTTCGGTCAGACATTTCCCGGATTACCAATCTATAACGGGATCGCAATTCGCAAAAAGAAACCAGCGCGATTGCAGTGTTGTAAAAATTTTGCGTCCTCATAATTATCTAAAAAATCTCTCAGAATAGCATATAATTTTGCTTCCCATCAAAAAATTATTAGTTTTAATGGAAAATAATAATGTAATTTTCAATACTGTACTTGTATTAAGCACTTATTTTTAAAGGTAAAAGAGATGTTACAAAATTTTGAAAAACACTGTAAGTAGGCTGGTTCTTCCTTGCTAAATGCGATCCAACTGGCACATTCCTTGTAACAATTGTGCCAATTTTTTCACTCTTCTAAGAAAGATACCAATTATCTTTCCGGTGAATTTCTCTTCTCTCATCGTGTGAATTTTCGAAGAAAGGCATAGACGAATTTTAATTTGCTACCTTGGGGATGGAATGAAAAAATCCGACCGTTAATTTAGTAACGATGCGACCTCTGACCTTGACGGTTTCATCAGTTCTCTTCATTAATAGCTCCGATATCGAGCATTATACCACATCCATTTAAAAGCAGGATGAAAACTTCGTGGAACTTCAACTTCAGGTTAATGAAAATTAAATTTCTCATGTTCTCACTCTGCGAACAACAACAACGGTCAGTTTAATTAATTCCTCGGCTACTCTCGTGACCTTTTTTTTTCTTTTCCCCCTCTCTCCTTCTTTCTTTTTTAACCAAACAATGCAGTATCAATTCCCTCGGGACCGTGTTGTTGACGGCTCAATAAAGCGCAGCACGGTTTTTTTTTATTTTATTTCTTTATTAAAAAAGTTTTTTGATTGGCGTTTCCACGAATTGTTTTCACCTGTACTCACCTTATGAAATTTCGATACAGCTCTGAGGCGCTTTCGAGCGTCTCTGAGGAACGAAATACAGGATTTTTACGTCGTTAAAAAACGCCAATCTTTTCTTCAAATTCTTAAAAAACGGAAGGAATTCTTTCCAAATTTTCAAATTTCAATTTTTCAATTTTTTTTGTCAAATTTTAAGCGTTTGGTTGCGCGTACACCTCGCTGCAGCACAATAAAAGCACAAAATGTAAAAGAAAAAATTAAGGGGCTTTGGTAATCATTAAATTTGACACGGAGCCACCAATAATTAAAAACGCACACATTATGTTATTATTCTCCTTCGATAAATTGATACATATTTTTTTCCATCTATTTAAATGAGAATAATCAATGCAGAGTGTGCAAACATTTCAAAATCATGAGTTAAAAACGCTGACTATGCGAGTATAAATATGAAAGCCTAACAGAGCGGAGTGGTGTGCTGTCAGCGCAAGAGGCTCACTGGCGCCTACAAACCTAAGTGGATACTTCACGCATTGCACAATGCTTGAAGTATCCACTTAGGTTTGTAGGCGCCAATGCGCGTTCCGCGCTGGCCGCCCGCCCGCCGTGCGGCGGCGCGGCGCCTGAAGCAACTATTTCACAACAGAGGTATTGCACAGTATTATACGAAATTGAACGTATTAAGAATGACAGGCATCCTTTAGAAGTACAAATCCTTCCTCGCAAAATAAATCAAGATACTTATCGTACACAGGAAAAATCTAAGAGGCTTTAGCTGAGGCAAGTATAGAGGTTTATCCGGTTCAGGTATAACAAGGTGGGAATTTCTTGAAAGATAATTAAGTACTGTTACATCAAAGAGGTGTAGAGAGTTTTAGTGAATTTTGTCTCATGGAATTGACGCTCCCCCATTTTTACCAAAACTCTCAACTATATATTATTCTCCATTGGACCAAACAGTTAAAACAAAAAAACAAGCAAACCCTCATCCTTCCAAGATATTTTATATATTCATCCAAAAACGTCGTGAGCAATTATCGTTTGTATTTATGTGGGCCAATTAACTTTGGGTCTCAAATGGCATGTGGACCAAAACTCCCGTGCCGAAAAAGGCGTGGACGTAAATTACTGGAAAAAACAGGTGCGCGGACAAAAAATCGTTGACGAAATGTCCTATAATCTTGACGATGCATACTTAACAGAAATAATCGAGTTTTGACGATTCTCACATTTTGTGGCTGCAAAACAGGGGCCCTGAACGTAGCTCCGGAGCCCGAAATAGCTGAAAAGGTTTTTCACGGTTAAACCTCAGATTTCGGCCTGAGTTCAAAGGCGATGGGTCGTGAGTTTCGAATATGACGTCGAGGACACCCAGACACGTAACATCCTTGAATATGATCAACCGTCACTTTTGGGCTCAACTTCTAAATCGAACTTTTCCAACTTGTTAGCGCGAAATAGCCGAAAATCCTATTTTTTTGTGGCTCTACCATGAATTTCGACCTGGGCTTAAAGGCGACGGGTAAGCTTCGGATGATGTCGGAGATATCCAGATAAGTAACATACTCGGAAGCTCATGACCCTTCGCCTTCGGGCCCAGGTCGAAATCTGAGGTAGATTCGCGAAAAACGCGAATTGTCAGCTATTTTGGGCGCCGGAGCCATGTTTAGGCCCCTGTTTCGTAGCCAAAAAATGTGAGTATATTCAAAAATCAATTATTGCTGTTAAAATATGTATCGTCAACCGCCAAATATCCAAAAATTTCTTGATCCTGTTCAAGGGCCGATTTCGGCCCAATTCGCAACCTCTGCTTTCCGATCTTTCATATTTTTCATTTCACTCGTGCAACCCTGAATAACACTACATTATAACTCGCTCGGAGGCGCAGTCAACACGAAAAGTTCGGACGAAAAAAAATCATGACAGAAGTTGCGACGGATACCGTTTCCATTGCGGAGCTCATGAAAATTTGAGCTCGTCCATGAAACCGCGGCCGGGTTTGTCACGAGTCATAAATGAACGTATTTCTGCCGAGCAGAACTATGTGCATTAAGACATGAGCCCTGAGAACCATAAGAATACATGCATACCAGGGCTCACGTTATAATGCACATACTTCCGTTCGGCAGAAATGGTCCAAATGAGCAGCGGTAGACAAATAGAATCTACCCACATTTCACGGTGACCCCCCGATACCGTAAGAGCGCACGCTCGACATGGCTCACGCGGATGTTTAGTCGGAATATTGCTGTTCAAATAAATCCTCGCTCCACCGACGTAAGGGCGCTAGCGTTTTCCGGGTTGAGCCCCAGGGAGCGTGGAGCTATACGGGCGACGGGGCTCAACATGAATGGTAGTTGAGGGGAAAGATGGAATGGGAGCTGTAATGCAAAGTTGACCGGAGGAAACTTTGCATTTTGTCAACTTCAGCGCCAATTGATCAATGGCATGTTGATAAAGGCAGGTAATAGACCGCGTAAGGGGTAGCTCGGAGGAAGGGCCGGGGCGGAAATTGCAATTGCTGGTGCTCTGTTGCCAAACCGCCGAAAATACGGTTCTACAAAAAATCAGTCGGCGGGTCGAGTTCGACAGAAACCCACTAAACCGCAACTACACTGAAAAAAAAAATCTCGGTGTATTTACTGAGAAAAGGGTAAAATTACTGAGAATTCAGGGTTCTATTTGATCCCAGTTTTTTCTTGGTAAAATTACCATTTATGGAATTGGTAATTTTGAAAGTAAAGGTAGGTTTTTTTTTGGTAATTTGGATTGGTAACCGAGAAATCACGGTAAAATTATTGAACTTTGTCTGTAATTTTACTGGACCTTGGTAAAAACGCCAATATTTTTTATCGACTATGGTAGAATTACCGAGATAAAATGGCAAAGTTTCCGGGAATTGATTACCAATAAAAGTGGTATTCTTACCTGAAAAAACAGTAGACATACCGGTTTTTAGGTAAGTTTACCAGTCTGTCTTGGTAAAATTACCAATTATTGGTAAAAAAAAGTGAGATGGTGAATGTATCAACGGACCTTGGTAAAAACGCCGAGAAGTTTTTTTTCAGTGTAAAGTGATTTGACGGTTGCCATTTTTTTTTAATTAGAGCTACGTGCGATATCTCGCATCAATTCGTTCCACAATTTCAACTATTTTTCATTTTTTTTTTTTCGAATTTTGAAATCGCACTTCTGTTGTCATGAGACTAAAGAATTCATGTAAGAAATTCAACGTATTAAAGGCAGGGGTTTCTTTTTGAGGAAAAATATCGCATTCGATACTAAAATCGAAACTGCACTCGAATGCGATATTTTTCCTCTGAAAAAATCCTGCCTTCAATACGTTGAATTTCTTTTTCATATTTGGTACATGAATGCTTTAGTCTCATGACAACAGAAGTACGATCCCTAAATTCGAAAAAAATGAAAAATAGCTTAAATTATGGAACGAATTGATGCGATATTTCGTACGTCGCTCTGACACAAAAAATGGCAACCATCGAATCACCTTAACTTAGACAAAGTGCCAATTTAAACGTGCAGCGAGTTAATCTTTGAAATTGATAGACAACGGAGAAAAAAGAGAAATGGAGGGATCCTACTGGTAGAAGCGGGTGGTTGCCATGGGAAAAGGAGGTCGGTAATAGTCTAACTTACGGCAACCCACGAAAGATCCCATACTTATTCCATCATTTACCCCCTTAGTCCATAAGAACCACCCACTTGAACCAATAGGATAGCTCCATACTCCCTATGCCTATCGCCTTGTCTATAAATACCAACAACCAGCCCGCTGATAAATGTCTCTTAACCACAACCTCACATAGAAAACGATTCGCGCCCCGAAATTTACTGAAATTGAGTCCTTAAAAAATAGTGTGTGGCAGTCGCAGTACTCGAATATCTGCAATATTATTGTCTCCGGTTGATTTTTCAGTTTTTTTTTTTTTCATTCTACGTAAGATAAATTCCAAACAAGCTTGTGCGTTAAATTTTTAGTAAATAAAATAAAGCAACAGCGCGGAATTTCTAAAACGTTGCAAACGCAGGGTTTTGGCGGTCTAGAAAACTAGGAGATTTGAGAATTCATAAGAATGGACGAATGGACAAGGTACAATGTCATGCATTCTGATACATGTTTTTTAACTAAAAGTTCTGTCAAATCGCACTACTAAACTTTACCATGACAATCTACACGATATGAAAATCGGGCAACCTCAATCTTTACGCTTTGGCTTAGCTACAGCAAGGTGTTTGTAGTTTGAACGATAAAGGCCGGGAAATGAATAGCGGTCGATTGAAAAGTCTTGTCGAAACCGTTAGTACGCGCTTAGACTCACGTAGAGAATTGCGTTTCTCGTGACCCAATTCAAAATTTCCGTGACCAATTTAAAATAAAAACGTCAATAGCTTAGCTAGGAGTTGATTTCAGTAATTTTTGATGCAAGAACCATATTCTGTGTAAAATTTTAGTTAAGAAACATGTATCAGAATGCTTAAATTTGTACCTTGTCTATTAGTCCATTGTCAGGGAATTTTTCGATATGCGTTCAGCAAGAGTTAGTGGAATTTAAAGGGGAAAAATTGAAAGGGAAGTTTTATTAGAATGTCTGGGGAAGTCAAGGAATCCGAAAAGATTGGAGTCAGGGGAAAGCAAAAATAGCCAGGGACAGGTCAGGTTTGATGGAGAAAAATTGGACCGCGTTACACAGAATGGAACCGAACCACATCAGCTATTGCCAAATTTAATTGGGCAATTTAATTTTTTACATGAAAACGGTTGCGTGGATTTTCGTGCGAATTTCAGTGAAAATTCTCCATGATACGAAGCAAATTCCTTAAAATTTTCAAAGAAATCCGAACAAACGTTCTCTCATAAAAAATTTAATTGCCCAATTAAACATGGCAATTGCTGATGTGGCTTGGTTCCTTTCTGTTAAACTCGGTCCAATTATGACACCCCGCAATAGGTACGAGAGCTAAAAATTTTACCATCGAGTAGTTTCATTTTTTCACCCTCGCGTAGATATGACGCCCGTGTTGAAATTCGTCAGATTGCAATATTTACCCTGGGTCAATAAGGCTCTGACTGAACGATAATTTTGCAATTGTTTTTTTTCCTCGGTGAAGCCGCAGCAATTCTCCGAATTAATGGAATGGAAAATTATTCAAACAGGCGTGTCCCGATGAATAATAGTTATCAGTCGCGGCACGGTCAATCATATTCCTGTGATTATTTTTTTTACCCCCTTCAGTTCGGTCGGCGACTCAAGATTGAGAATGAACATTTCCTTCTCCATCGGTTTTTTTTTTTTTTTTCAAACCTTTGTCCTTCTCGCTGAGTCAGCATGCCATTTCCCATTCTTTCTATCACCTCCTTTCCGTTGTATTTCATGATTTCTAATCAGACTTCCTCGCGTTGAAAAAGACCACGGTGCTTCCTCACGATTGGCGCGCGGAAGCGCCGGTCACATTGAAAATTGCTCAGCATCGTAGCGCGCAAAAGTTAGTTGGATGAAACAACTCTTCTCACGAAATGTATCGTTTCTGAGGCGAGAAGCTTAAAGAACGCATATCTTTTTTCGTAGATCATGAAGCTACACTGGAAAAAAACACATTGGATCTAGAGTCCAGACTCTTGAAAACATTGACAAGAAAAAGGACTCTTGATTCAATCAAATTTAAGCTTAAATTAAAAGGAAATCCGCTCAAATTAAGAGGCTGGGTTCTTGATTTAAGCCTAAATCTGATTGAATCAAGAGTATTTTTTATTGGTGATGTTTTTAAGAATCTGGAATTTTTTCTTTCTTTTTTTTTCCAGTGTAAGGAAGAACGCCGCATGAACATTCGAGAGCTGCAAAATTTCCCTTGATAAAACATGTGCTTTTAACAACATTCATGCATATTTTTCCTCGAAATTTGCAAATATTTTAGATTAAATTGCGTAAAAAAATGCCTTAGCATTTTAGAAAATAATAACTGTAATTCTGTAAATTCGGTTGTTATTGGAGGAAACTTGGCAACGTCCGAAGGCTCATACGGCGTTTTTTAATCGCGCGGCAGTATTTCAGACTTTCGCGACGCGCTCATCGTGATTTTGAGCCATTTTTTTTAAGTCTCAATTCTTCGTTTTGCTCTAGCTCAAGGTTTGTAACAGGCCCATCGTGCCGTCCACAGCAAAATCGCCGTAATTCCTTTCAGGATATTGTATTTTTCTCTCGCACATACTGTTTTCTCACGAAAGGAAACCATATCCGTTCTACTCCATTTTTCAGTTTCAGTTTTCAGCGGTCTGCCAAAGGTATTCAAGAATTCCCGAGGATGACTGCTCGTTAGTTTTTCTGTAATAGAACATTTTGTTAGGAAAAAATTTAAAATACCTATAGTGTTCTACTAGACTAGGCACGATTTAAGCATTCTGATGCATGGTGACTCCGCGAGATAAATATTAAAGCCAAACATAGAGCGGAGCGGCGCGGCGTGCTGCCTGCGCAACATGCGCACTGGCGCCTACAAACCTAACAGGGATACTTCACGCATTGCGCAATGCGTGAAGTATCCCTGTTAGGTTTGTAGGCGCCAGTGCGCTGGTCGCCCTCGCCCGCCGCGGCGCTTCAAGCAACTATTTTGCATCAGGAGTGTTGCACAGTATCATATGAAATTGAAGGCTCTCCAACTTATCAAGAATGTCAGGCACCATCTAAGAGTACGGAGCTTTCCTCGCAAAATAAATCAAGATACAACGGCACAAAAAGCGAGCGGTAGTCCAAAAACTCACCAAGTCGTAGCATCCGTATTTAGTAACGCTTAGCATAATTTTTTAATTACATTAGAGAGGATACAGGATTGAGGTTGCCAGATTTTTACATCGCAGAGATTGTCATGATACCGTTCAGCGCGCGATGTGAATCACGTAGAGCATTGAGTTTTCATTAGCGGGTAGTTTGAATTCACGCATCAAGAATCATTAAATATCTTAGTTAGGAGTTGATTTCAGTAATTTTTGATGTCAGAATCGTGTTCTACGTGAAATTTTGGTTTGAGTTACGGCATTTTGCTTTGGACGGCAGCACCGGAGATACTCCTTTCAGACGGAGGAACGACGACTACACCGTTGTGCTAAGGAAGAACGCCGTATGAACAATGGAGGGTTGCCAAGTTTCCTTCAGTAAAATGTTTATTTTTGAGGAAAGTTATAAATATTTTTCCTTGAAATATACACGGAGAAAAAAACAACCTGCATGGGACCCGAAGTTGAGGTTATATGTATCTCTGAATTTTTTGGATCACGCATCTGAAAACTTGAGGTACAACTATCGAAATTCGGGTCAGACTTCCGAGGTACTCCGGTATACACCCGAAGGGTTCAGGTCACACATCTGAAGTACTTCGGTACAGACCGAGAGCTTCAGATGTCCGACCCGAACTTCGGCAGTTGGACCTCAAGGTTTCGGATGCGTGATCCGAAAACTTTAGAGATCCATATGACCTTAAATTCGAATCATACACACGAAGTTTTTTTTTTCTCCGTGTAGGTGAAATTGCAAACAAAATTACCTGAAAAATTGGAAAACAAATATTCAGAAATTTCCCAGTTATTACAGCATTTACACGGAAAATAACTTCGTGCGTGGAACCCGAAGTTTAGGTCATATGTATCTCTGAAGTTTTTGGATTGAGCATCTGAACACTTTAGGTCCAGCTGCCGAGGTTTGTGTCACACATCTGAAACTTCAGTTCTTACATCTGAAGTACTTCGGTTTTCACATCCGAAAAAGTTTGGTTCTCACTTCTGAAGTACTTCAGATGTAAGAACTGAAGTTTCAGATGTGTGATCCGAACCGCGGCAGCTAGACCTATAGTGTTCAGATGCTCAATCCGAAAACTTCAGAGATCCATATGACCTAAACTTCGGGTCCCACGCACGAAGTTTTTTTCTCCGTGTACGGCTTTTATGGAAAGGAACTTGACAATGTCTGAAGGCTCATACGGCGTTTTTCCTTAGCGTGGCAGTACACTACATCCACCTCGCTGAGGGGGGGGGGGGTGAGGGAGGGCGCGACGGCCCGACCCCCAACAATCACGTCGTCAGCAACACGAGACTCCCTTCAACACACGGTGTTTTTTACGCCCCCGACAGGGTATAAATCGAAGGGTGTCATCAACATCAGCGGAGACTCCATTCTCGCCCCGTCATCATTCACAGGAGCCAGGCGCCCGCGTATCGCGATGAAAGCGCAAGTTGATACAGATGAGCGGGGGCGCCTCGCCCTCTGAATAGATAACCGGAGGGGGGCCGTTCCCGCCATTCAGTCACCCTCCACCGCCCCGCCCCCCGCCCGCCCGCGCTGCAACACCCTCCGCCGCTCGGGAAGAACCGCGCATCGCCAGTGGAGGAGTCGTGCGGATACGCGGTTTTTCGTTCGCAGGTGGAATGCTGCAGTTGTCGAGCGCCCCTCCCGCGCACTTACCCCTTTATTTCCTCGCATTTTGTATAGGGTGCTCCGAAAGTGAATGCTGACGCCCGGGCAGAAATAAGACTTTTGCTACGTGCTATTTTTCGTTTTTTTTTTTTTTTTTTTTTTTTTTTGTATAATATCAGGTACGGTTCGCATGGACTTGTTCTCAGGGACGTGTATTTCAATGAGCCCGCACTGGAAAAAAAAAACACATCGGATCTAGAGTCCAGACTCTTGAAAACATCGACAAGAAAAACCACTCTTTATTCAATCAGATTTAAGCTTAAATCAAGGACCAAGCCTCTTAATTGGAGCGGATTTCCTTTTGATTTAAGCTTTAATCTGATTGAATCAAGAGTCCTTTTTCTTGTCAATGTTTTCAAAAATCTGGACTCTAGATCCAATGTGTTTTTTTCCAGTGCACTACCAATCCAAGCACTTTAATTTAGTAAGGCAAACTTTAAATGTTGATTCTAATCTCTTCAGAAAAATCTGGCGCATTGATTTCTGAAATCTCCGACGTATGAATTTGTACTTGTTTTCGGGATATCTTCGATGAAAAATGAATCCCGTGTTATTTTAATTTTTAAGGGCTCTAAAACGTGAGCACCAGGTTAATCAGCCAATCAGAGACGACGTGTAGAAGGAGGGGGTGCCTTGCGGCCCGCAATGGACTACTAGGCACGGTGCGAAGTTAAGCATTCTGATACATGTTCCTAACCAAAATTAAACGTAAATACGATTTCTTACCACGAAAATTACTGAAGTTGACTCCTAAATCAGATATTTAATGTTCCTTCACGCGTGAATTCAAACCTCCCGCTCATGAAAACACAATGGTCTATGTACGTCAGATCGCAAACTAAACGGTACCGTGGCAGTCTCTGCAGTACGAAAATATGGCAATCTCAATCTTGACGCTTTTGCTCAGCCATAGCAAAACGTTTACACCTTGAACTATGAAGGGTGGGTAATGAACAATGCTTGATTGAGAAGCCTGCCAAAACCGTTGTAGTGTGCGATTTGACCCACGTTGAGTATTGTGTTTCTTGTGACCACGCAATTCAAATTTCCCGTAATCAATGTGAAATTAAAACGTTGTCATGTTAGTTTGGGGTTGATTTCCGTAATTTTTGACGCAAGAGCCGTGTTATACGTGACATTCTGATTATGAATAATGAATCAGAATTCTTGAATTTGTACCTTGTCCAGTGGCCCTTTCATAACGTGGCTCTTGTTTCCTTCCGGTTTTAGGTCCAAAACCACCGGAAAAACCGCGGAAAATCAAAGCGCGGATAATCGAGTCTCTACTCTGCCGTGATAGCGAAGAGAGCCGTAAGTGCAAAAATGAAGTTCTGAGAAAACGGGCTCATCAGATGCTTCTGACCGGAACATTTTATTGAAAGAAGCCTCCGTTCTTTGTCAAATTGCCACTAATCGTCCGGAAGACTCCTAGAAATCGTATGGATGATTAAAAATCGACCGATTTTATTTCCGTTACATAAAAAGGGTATTTTTCATTTTCATGCTAGGTTATTGTCAGGCAAGACAGCCGTAAGTGCTATCAACTGCATGCTTTCGTGGTTGCGATTTGGACGCACAACAAACACATATTCAGGTTAGAAATTGGCAGAAGAGGGCGGCTTTTTACTGAAAAGCGCTGTTTTCATTAGCTCTCATGCACGTGCGGCTGTCTTGAAAAAAAACTATGTCATTTTTTGTGCACTTACGGCTTTCTCTTACGTCTCATTTTTATTAAATTAGCATGAATTTTGCTGTTTTAGCCGTCTTAGTAATTTCATCTAAAAGAGTTTAGACGAATTTTGAAGAAAACTCGATTTCGAAAATTTTGCACTCACGGCTCTCTTCGCTATTACGGCAGTACTGTATCTCGGTTTCGACTTATGATTCCATAAGGCGTCAGAACTCACCTTGGAGGCGCCTTGTACGCCCGTGCCCCGTCGACGGATTCGACTTCTCTGCGCTGTTGCCGATTTTAATCGAAAAATACGCCATTCTGCCGTGCTAAGGAAGAACGCCGTATGAACATTCGAGAGTTGCCAAATTTCCTTCGATAAAATGTTTATTTTTGGAGAAAGCTAAATTTATTTTTCCTTAGAATTTTGAGGAAGTTTAGATAAAATTGTGAACCAAACTGTCTAAAAAATTGGAGGAAAAACGTTAACACATTTTCCCGAAAATTCGTGATTCACTTAAGGAAATTTGGCAACGCCTGAAGGCTCATACGGCGTTTTTCCTTAGCACGGCAGCATTCGAAGCGAAAACGCGCGAAATTTTCCGCGAATCGGCAAGGGTGTCCCGGCGTCGTTTATCTGATGAGAGTCTCAATTCTGATGAGGGAAAATGCTATTTCCAGTCGCTTGGCGGGGCGCGTGTTCACGTTTAGCGCGTCTCGGGGCTCGAGTAAGGACCCCCAAAAGGAGTTTCTCGCATTCATGACTCGGGCTCAAACGGCCGTTTTTATAAGGTTCATTAAGGTTTTATGGTGACTTGAGCCCCCCGTTGTCGAGGTATCTGCATCCAACATTGTAAGCCGGCACCAGAGTGGTGTTCGCACGCAATGCAGAGCGTTTTCACCCCGACGCGGGAGAAATAGTTCGCGTTGGGGGTAAGTCAAAAGGCGGCACTCACCCTTTTCTGAATCACACGCGGAGAAAAATCTATGGCGTTATAAACCAATTAGTGGTTCATATCTACTCTGGGAGTACCAGACGACGTATCTCGTTTACGGTGTTTAAATGGATTGCATTTTGCAAAAAGGAACCAGAAGCATTGCGATGATGCTAAGATTGTGCATTTTCATTCTTTTCAATAAAATTACTGAAACCATGAAAAAAAGTGAAATTTACATTGTAATTTTGTCTTAAATTTACAGTTTTCAGCGAGTAAAATAGAAACTGTGAATGAATAATCAGGTTTTTCTTCCAAGACAAAAGAAGTTGCGCAATCTGAGCAACATTGCAATGCTCCTGGTTCGTTTTTGCAAAATGCAATCCAAATATCTCCGCTCCAATTTTATTTTTTTGAAGGAGAACAAATCATTATCATCTCATGAAATCTTCACAGTGGTTTCCTCGCACAGAGAAGACACGGACGTTTTCAAGAATTGACGTTGGGTAGTTTTTTATTTAAAAAATAAAGTACTGCTGGAAGTCTACGACGTCGCAAACAGAGGTACGTGGCCTAGGAGTTTTACCATGTGGCAGCAGTTGTCTTATGGAACACCACTAATGGTGGTGTTTTATGTTGTTAAATTAACTAATGATTCTTGGTCCGTGAACCATGCTACGGTATAAATAGTACACTACACTGGTAAAAAATGTAGCTTGGATCTAGAGTCCAGACTCTTAAAAACATTGACACGAAAAGATACTCTTGATTCAAATGGAAATCCGCATAAATCGAGAGGCTTGGCTCTTCGATTCAAGGAAAAATCCGATTGAATCAAGAGTAGTTTTTCTTGTCAATGTCTTTAAGATTCTGGACTCTTGATCGAAGCTACTTTTTTTTGCCAGTGTAAGGAATATATACCATCACTAAGGTATATATGCTATATTTTTAAGGCCCTTTAAACAGGTAAATCTTAAAATTTAAGATGTAGTTAAAGTAAATCTTTTTATCTCACGGTCCCTTCCCGCATCCCGTGACTTATTTTTCCGGACAGCTCCGCCATCCACCCCCTTAGACCCCAAAAGGGTAGGCAATCTATGAATTCAAATTATCCAGAGTGATTTATAATCACAATTGTTGGAAACTGTCGTTGGTAAAGCACGTATTTGACTTGGTTTTTGCATAGACGTAGTCATTTTTGCGGAAGAATACTTACTTATGAATTTTCTTGTCGACAGTAAAAAATGTGTCAGGGGTTATCCCCCAAAATTGTTCTACTACCCAAATTTGTTGGATGATACGGACATTTCCAATTAATTTTGGTAGCACCGCAACTCAAGGTGGGGTAGTACCGCAACATTTGGGTTAGTAACCTAATATATCGGGATATATACTACCGCAATTAATTGGGATACTACCACAATTAATTGGGAATGTCCATTTATCATCCAACAGTTGGGACTTAACCTCTACCTCTTTTTTCCCGTGTCCATACTCTCCCTATGAAGGTACACTACTTTATCTTAGGGTCCATTCCCGCACCCCGTGACTTATTTTTCCGGACAGTTTTTCCTACCCATATTTGTTGGATGGTATGGACAGGTACAGGACATTTCCAATTAATTTTGGTTGCACCGCAACTGGAGTTGGGTAGTACCGCATTATTCGGGTTAGTCACCTAATATATCCGGATACTGCCGCAATTAATTGGGATACTACCACAATTGTGTCCATACTCTCCCTATGAAGGTCCTCTACTTTATCTTAGGGTCCATTCCCGCACCCCGTGACTCACTTCTCCGGACAGCTCCCCCCCCCTCCACCGTTAGGGGCTTTGCGGATTTTCACCAGGGGGAACCATAAATCGACAACAGCGCGAAACGTGGAGTCTCGACTCGCGGCCAATTATTCTCTCGCTTATCTTTCCGATTTATTGTCTCGGAGCGGGCGGCATGGCTCATGACTCCCCGTTCATAACTCCGCCTCGGTTCCTATATAATTGTTGTCGTCGATGTTTTTAGCAACAATTGCGCCCGCGGGCAAATTTATGTCGCCGGCCCTTTGTGTCCCTCCATCCACCGCATCTCCGCCCGCCCGCACTACGCCCAACAGCCGTAAGTCCCATCGGACTTGAGCAACGGGTAGCATGTACTGCCGTCCTAAGGAAGCACGCCGTATGAGCATTCCAATGCCGCCAAATTCCCTCTCATAAAATAAGTGTTTTTAAGGAAAGTTATCAAGATTCGTCTGGAGACCCGTACAACATAAATTATCAATAAAATTTTAAACTCACTTGCACGTAAAAATATATATCTATTAAATCGCGCAATTTAATATTTTTACGTGCAAGTGAGTTTAAAATTTTACTGAAGGAAAGTTATGCATATTTTTTCTTGAAATTTGTGGATATTTTCGATGAAATTCTCTGAAAAATCGGGACAAGAATATTCATGCATTTTTCCAAAAATTCTTGATTTGTCAAAGGGAATTTTTACAAGTCAGGGATAATGACGAAAGTACCAGGTAAAAATCGTTAGGACATCCCTTTATTTGCCTTCCAGAATGGGTTTGACGTTATGAACAACAAATTTTGCTTGGGAACTATTTTAAATTATGCCTTTCCAAGAATCTAGGTTTTCTTCTATTGTCAGGGAATTTTACAAAATGTGTCAGGAACATCAGGGAAATGTTAGGGAATTGCACTTCCTTAATTTTGTGGCCGCCCTGTATCTATCGTAGTTTTGGGAATATAGGCAAACTTACTTTCTATGCGACCCCTGTACTGCCATGCTAACGAAGAACGCCGTATGAACCTTCCGGCATTGCCAAATTTCGATTGATAAAACACGAATTTCCTGGTAAACTTATGAATATTTTCCTTCCAATTTTGCAGATAATTTTGCTCGCAAATTCACCTAAAGTTCCTGAAAAGCTCACGGAGAAATACTCACAGTTTTCCTCAAGAATAAACAATTTATCAAAAGAAGTTTGCCAACTCTCGGATGTTTATACGGCGTTCTTCCTTAGCACGGCAGTGTATGTGAATGCTTAAATTTGTACTTGTCTAGTGGCCAATTTGACTTGTTTCTATCATACGGAACTATGTGCATTATGACGTGAGCCCTATTATGTACATATTCTTATGGGTCTCAGGGCTCATGTCTTAATGCACATAGTTCCGTTTGATAGAAATACGTCCAATTAAACATTTCATTATGGGAAATTTGACAACGTTGGGCGCTAGTACGTCATTTTTTCCCGATCGCGACATAACACCGATCTCCCGATTCGCGGAAAAGAGCAGTAACTCCACTCGGTCGCAAGCCGCGATTAGCTAGAGCTTCGTTACGCTTCGTGGCTCATTCCGCGGGATCGACTTACTGCTGTATTCCGGCGCAGCCCCGCGTTACGCAGTGTTTTTATCGTGGTTAATTATATTCGGCAGATGCGACCCCGACCCCCGAAACGATACGGCCCTTTCAAAGTTGGGTCCTCATAATGTATGCCGCGTAGTATCTGGCTATTGATGTCGAGCGGATGCTTTTATCGACGGCCCGGAATGTAAATCAACGTATTCACAATCAACCCTCCGCATTCCTGGAATGTTATTTAACCGTAAATCAACGAAACGCTCATTCGTTTCGGGGGATGTTGCCGCGAATCGATGATGAAACTGCAGAAATGCGTATCTCGGTTTTTGGCGTTGTTGACTTCCTGTCATACTTTATTCTCCACACGGACAACTACTGCGAGCCGATGATCGAAACTGATAGACGAGGCTATAGACAAAGAAGACAAAAGGGATATGGAGGGATCCTACTGGTGGAAGCGGGTGGTTGCAATGGACAAAGAAGGTAGGTAATAGACTAACTAAAGGCAACCTACGAGAGACCCCATAGGTAGTCCATCATTTTCTCCCGTAGTCCATAGGAACCACCAATTTCAACCAATAGGATTGCTCCATACTCCTTATGTCCTCTTTGTCTACAATATACAGAAAGGTTTCCCTGAGCAGAAAGGTACTTTTATGGAAGAGCCAGAGCTAGTGGTTCCTTATTGCAAAATGTACTCCAAATAATTATCTAACTTCTGAAGTTGGGAGGCAACTTGTCTGCCCCTTTTTTTCTGAGCAAGAGGTGAAGCTCGTAGTTTGTGATCGGGTTTCTCTTTCACGCGAAAGTGTTCGGAAGGTCGCGAAGCGTGCGTGGGTGTATTCAAAACGGATGCCATATTTATTGCGCAATTTCCTGGCTCAACAAACGTATAAATTTTGATTGAAACTACTTGGTAATCTGAATTTTCCAATTTTTCCATCCAACCGGAATCGTGAGATGAAGAGAGAAAACCTTTGAGAGGTGTCATGCGTCATTTGAAGAGCTTGAAGGACCAGTGGGATTTGTGCAGCTTTTGCCGTTTCAAGAAATACGTGTTTTAAGTCTCGAAATTCCACCGAGCCTTATGGCGGAAAGAAAGTTTAAACTTACTTCTTGAGGCTTAAAAATTGGATTTCACCAGTGAATTTTCTACAAATTATATTTTAAAACTAGTTGGATTGCGTTTTGCAAGAAGGAACCAAGAGCATTCCATTGTCGATTAGATTGTGCAACTTTTTTTACCTTGCAAATATAAACTGATAATCTAAACACGCTTTATCTTTACTCTTGATTAAAAATAAATTCAAGACGAAAACCACGTTTGTAAAATAATTTTTTGCGTGGTTTTATTATTTTACTGCAAAAAATGTAAATTTCACAATCCTAGCAACATTGGAATGCTCTTGGTTCGCATTTTGCAAAATGCAATCCAGTTGTAGTTGGAATCCAAATGCGGACTCTCATAAAAATTGACAAGAAAAAGACAATCTTGATTTAATAGGATCTCTGCTTTAATCGTTAGCCAGAACTCTCAATGTAAGCATGTTTCCTTTTTATTCAAGCCAAAATCCGAATGAATCAAGGGTTTTTTTTCCTGTCACATTTTTTAAGTGTCCGGACTCAGGATCCAAGAGACTTTCTCTTTCAGTGTTGGTATTTCAGCAGTGACGAAGTCTCTGAAATAATTTCTCTAAATCTCTCGCTTTGGCGCCTACAAACCTAAGGGGATACTTCCAGCATTGCGTAATGCGTGAAGTATCCCCTTAGGTCTGTAGGCGCCAGTGCGAGTTTCCGCTGGCAGCACACCGAACCGCTCCGCTCTGTGTTACGCTCTTATATTTAAAATCGCGGAGTCAGCGTTTTTCAACTCATGATTTTGAAATGTCTACACACTCTGCATGGATCATTCTCATTTAAATTATAATGGAAAATATCATGTGTGTCTTGTAAAAATTAAGGTGGTTCCGTGTCAAATTTGAACTGCGTTTAACAGAAAGGAACCAAGCCACATAAGCTATTGCTAAATTTAAGTAGGCAATTCAATTGTTTACGAGAGAACGTATGTGTGGACTTCTTTGAAAAGTTTAAGGAATCTGCTTTGTACAATACTGAAAATTCACTGAAATTTGCACAAAAATCTGCACAACCGTTTTCATGTAAAAAATTAAATTGCCCAATCATGTTCGGCAATAGCTGATATGTCTTGGTTCCTTTCCGCTTAACGCGATCCAAATATCTTCACCTTCCGGTCAAAGTCCCACAAGCGCCATGCGACGTTTCAAAACTGCCGGCGTCAACTCATATTTTTACAGAGAAATTGATGGATAAATCTGTTCGAAAATTTCACAGGATTTTATCGGCAGCACAAAGAAAATTCAGCAAAATTTTCAGACAGCTGCGTTGAAAAATTTCTCCGCAAATAAATGAAATGGCGGCGAAAATTTTCAAATTTCGCATGGCGTTCATGATACTTCAGCCGGAAGGTGACTATACTATATTGCCTCTGCACGGATAAAAAAAAACTTCTGCGTGGGACCCGAAGTTTAGGTCTTATGGATCTCTGAAGTTTTCGGATTGAGCATCTGAACACTTTAGGTCTAGCTGTAGAGGTTCGGATCTCACATCTGAAACTTCAGTTCTTACATCTGAAGTGCTTCAGATGTGAGAACCAAAGTTTTTCGGATGTGCGAACCGAAGTTTTTCGGATGTGAAAACCGAAGTACTTCAGATGCAAGAACTGAAGTTTCAGATGTGTGATCCAAACCTCAGCAGCTCGACCTAAAGTATTCAGATGCTCAATCCGAAAACTTCAGAGATCCATACGACTTAAACTTCGGGTCCTACGCACGAATTTTTTTTCTCCGTGTGGTTCTCATGCCTCCGAAATTTCTTTTTTCGCGGGAAAATTGACAACACTGGGCACGAGCGTACGTCATCGACGTCGTTCCCGCGTTGGCAGTGTCCCTTTCACGGTCTTGGTGCGTAATGTATGACCCAAGGGGGACCCGTGGAGGGGGGTAAAGGGGAAGGGGGAGGGGGGTCATGAGCCCCAGCGAGAGACCGGATCAGTTAGTTTTAGAATAACATCATCTATTTACGATAATGAATATTCCCTCTCCCCCGCGCCGTCCAAATCACGAGAATCCCACTTTTTCAGCACTGCCGTGCTTAGGGAAAAATCCCGAATAAATTTAAGGACGTCGCACAGTGGATCGAGTCAATGGAGATGTTGCATGTGTGAGGAATTTGCGATTTGACAATTGATTCCTACGTAAAAGTTCGCGAGAAACACGATGGTGCCATTGGTTTTCTCTGAAATCAACTCCCAAGCTCAAAAAAAGGCTCTCAAGTTAGGGCCAAAATGGAGGGGATATCCCACGCTATCCTGAGAGTCCACCTCTACATCAGGACAAACTCTCCATGCAAAGATAGGGAGCAAATACATTAGCAGGGTTGCCGTGTTTTCAGTTTTGGAGTCCCCAAATAAAGTGGCAGCCTTGTCAATGTATTTGCTCCCTATCTTTGCATGGAGAGTTTGTCTTGATGTAGAGGTGGACTCTCAGGATAGCGTGGGATATACCCTCCATTACGCCCTCAACTTGAGAGCTTTTTTGAGCTTGGAGTTGATTTCAGAGAAAACCAGTGGCACCATCGTGTTTCTCGCGATTTTTTACGGAGGAATCAATTGCCAAATCGCAAATTCTTCACACATGCAACATCTTCATTTTGGTGTTTATTGCGCCACATTTTAAAGTATAAGGGGTGTGGCTGAAAGAATATTTCACAAGAAAACCAACGGAACTACTTTTAATACCTCGAAGTTTTGTATAAACGGAGTTATAAGCGTTTAAAGTTACCAAATTTTGTCCGACCTCACGTATTGACTCGATCCACTGTGCTTCGCCTAAAATATGTCTACTCCCAATCTATATTTTTACCCGGCAACCGTTCGGAAGTTTTCATGGAAAATAGGTCACTAAACCGTGAACGAATTTTGACTCGCGAATACGGTTTTCCACGGGTAAATGACGCGCAGAACACAATGCCAAGGTTGCCCGCGGGGCTGGAAAACCGGGAAAGTCAGGGAATATGAGGCCCCCGGCCAGGGAAAAATCAGGGAGTGGGCCAGTTGCGCTGGTCGCAGAATCGTGTTTTAATGATTTATTCTTATGTTGATAAGCTGATAATAAGATCTGTTCAAACGCCAACTTCTAACATTCAATATTAACCGAGATAGTGCGCGCGCTTTGAAAAATGCAGTTTATGACGTCGCCCACCGCGAAAGTGACACCCTTTGGTTTCCTCTACATTGTTTTCATCAATCAGTGAGCCGTAAATTTGCACTGGTTACTCAACGTGAAACTTGGATGAAATTAAGTTGGAAGAAACCAAGGACGTCATTGCTGCGGTGGCTGACGTCACAAACCAAATTTTTCAAAGCGCCATATCTCAGTTAATGTTGATCACAGGAAGTTGTTGTTTGGACGGTTAGACGTTGGATCGTGAAAACACGATTCTGTGACCAGCGCACCTGACTCACCGAGGTGCGTTTAGCAGGAGTGAGTATAATCTGTAATTTAACGAGGAAAAATCAAAATGGAAGTTGTATTAAAATGTCAGGGAAAGTCGGGGAAGCCGAAAATTTTGGAGTTAGGGACAAGCAAAAACAGTCAAGGCAGGTCAGGGAATTTGAAGATGAAGATGAAGATATTATAGCAATCCTGCAATGCGCGCATTGAAAACGCAGAAGAGGAACTCAGAATGACCAAGGAATACCCAGTTCAAAAAGCGCGATTTTTACGCAAATTTAAAACGTCCCGCTTTTACGACGAACTGAATGATGTCATCCGGCGCCAATCAGAAGCGAACATGGGTTTCCACGACTTCCGTCAAATGTCTTCCCTACGATTTCGTTAACGTTATATGCGGTTAACAAGCAACAATTTCAGATGTGACTACTATTTATTTCAACGAAAATCGATGGAAATTGAGAAGAGACAGTGGTACATATCCCTTCCATCATATTATTTCCGCCATTTGGTCGTTTTTTAAATTCCTTTGAATTTTTGGACGCTTTAATATTGGGATTTTTCTGCATTTTGGCTCCAGAAATACGACTTCATTCACCACATATTTTACTCACCTGGTATACTTTCAAGATATTAAATAAAAATAAAACACTCCGAAGGCACATTTCCGAATTCTGAGGGGCTTAAGGGCAAGCGGGCCGTGTGTGGCTCCAATTACCCAAGGAAAATCTTGAGGCGTCGGGTTACTTAGGGGAGAAAAATGAAACTGTCATTATTTGGATTTGTAGGAGGGTGAAATTTCCGAACGGGAAAATCTCAGAAAAGAGCATCCTGGAATTATCAGCGTGCACTTCGCGTTAGGCATTACTTTTCCTGTTTAAAAAACTGGGAACTTATGTTCATTTCTTTCTGAATTTTTAATTTTTTTTCTTTTATCAACAAGTTTAATTACGTGCTCGTGGTAATATTTCTTGAGTCAGAAAGGGAATTTTTCACAAACGGTCCAGAAAAGGTCGGGAAATTTTAAGATTTTAAACTTTTGGCCACCTTGAATTTTTCTCCTTTTTACCGCGCGAGGAGAGGACGACAGTCGGTCTTTAATTTGACAACGCCGACAAGAAATTAGTCTTTGTCTATGTCTCCGGTTGGCCCTTGACACGCGTGCCCTGTAATTTTCTCCGCGGGTGCCCCCCCCCCGCCCTCGGACCGGTGACAGGTCAAAGAGCAAGACAAATTCTTCGAGATTTCTTCCAGCCGAGACGGGTAGGCCTACTGACAAAGTATTCCCTTGCTTAATGCCCTAGGAGCTTTAGCACTTTCATTCCGGAGGAAAATTAAGGAGAATTCGGGTTCGCAGTCAGAGCCAAATCTAAGTTAAGTTAAAGTCGTTTCAGAGAAAACTCCTTAAGGTCCAGTTACACGATCAAATTAAGCCATCAAATTGGGCTTCTCATTGGTCGCAACCTCACCACAGGTCTTTTTCCACCAATCAGAGCTTCAGTTTGATGGCTCAATTTGATCGTGTAACTGAACCTTTACTGAGGTCAAAATGATACGTTCATAGTGGCATTGCGTGTAATCTCATACCTTGATTTTTGTCATCACAAATTTCTTGGCAAATGTATAACAAGGAATTGCATGTGATATTCATAGTTCTTTCAGGACTATATTCTTCTACTGATCTCAAAATCGAGTTTTGATGCTAAATTACGATCAGCTAAAAATAATAAGACCCGCACAAACAGCAACTCTCTACTTTCAACATTAACCGAGATATTGCGCTTTGAAAAATTTGGTTTGTGACGTCATCCGCCGAGATAATTACACTCTTGGCTTCTTCCACCTTGCTTTCATCAATCAGTGAGACACACATTTTCAGTGGTTACTGAACGTGAAACTCGGATGAGAGCAAGGTGGAAGAAATCAAGGGTGTCATTACCACGGTGGATGACATCATGAACCGAATTTTTCATAGCGCGATATCTCGGTTAATATTGAACGTAAAATATTGCTGTTCGGACAGATCTTGTGAAGTTTACCCACATACATATAAGTCGCTATCACAACGCTCCCTGGCGCTCTGCGACGCCTAATCGCCACAAAATTTGGTCCTCGAACACCCCACTCAGGCACTTTCAGGCACAGGGGAGTTGGCACTTTCTCATCTAATTTAAAACCCCCTGCCCTAGTAAAAGTGAATCAGCCTGACGTCCGGCTATGTTTCATAAACTACCCTGAGTCAGACTGATTCTGGCTGATGTTAGACTGATGTCAGCCTCAATCAGTCAGATTCAATGTAGTTTATGAAACATAGCCGGACGTCAGGCTAACTCACTTTTACTAGGGTGTTGCCACGGGACTAGACTGCCCCCTAATATACAAGTGTGTAATACACATACCGTGAAGTTTTTCTAATATACAAAAATCTAACACCAAAACACGATTTTGAGATCAGCGCAACTGACCTATTCCGAGCGAGAAGTTTGGTGGCGATCATACATTTAGTCGCTCCTGAAACAGCTCTTTTCCCTACGGAGGCTACAGCTACATATCGACAGTGAAATTTCCGAACGACGTATCTTGGTTTGTGACGTTGCAGACTTTCTGTTATACCTCATTTTTTGAATGGAGGACGATTTAACGTCAATTTTGAAAAGCCTCCGTGATTTTTCTTCTCTGCGCAAAGAATATTCTGAAAAAACCTCAAGGAGCAATGTTGTTTTGCTCTCCTATAAAAAAATAAACCGGGTGCGGAGATTTTTAAACGCTGCAAACGAGATACATGGTTTGGGAGTTGCACATTGGATCGAGTCAATAGGAGAGGTCGGACAAAATTTGGAAACTTTAAACGCTTATAACTCCGTTTATACAAAAATTTGAGATTTTAAAAGTAGTTTCATTGGTTTCCTTGTAAAATTTTCTTCTACAAGCACCCTAAAAATTCAAAATGTGACAAAGTAAACATCAACATTTGCAGTTTTAGTCAAAAAGTTTATGTCCGACCTCTCTAATTGACTCGATCCACTGTGCGCCGGCATAGGTTACATTGATATTCAGGAAGATATAAGGAGGCTTTTAACGTAGCATCATGGAAATGACAAGGTTTACAGAACGCGAAAATTCATCGGTATGACTTCGGATAATATCCTCACTAGGGATTACCACGATTTGCCATTGCAAATATGAAAATTAGAATAAAATAGAATGTACGAGTATAAGGTTGGTAGGGACCTACCTTAAATGTTTCAAAATCTGCAATTTATCATCTTGTACTTTTAATATTTTTTTTAGTGACAAATGGACATATGTTGCAAGCAAACCCAATGCGCATAGTTCCTCTTGGCATGAATACGTCCAAATCATCGTAATCTCTCGCAAGGATTTATATTCGAAGTCAAATTATTGAATTTAATTGAACGTTTTATGTTGCTACTTTGAAGGCCTCCTTACACTCTCTTAAAGGCCTGGTCTTATCCCAAAACTAAAAATTAAATGTAGGAGATCTATACCGTTTAGACAATATCCCTGCTAAAAATGACGAGTAGGCTCTTCAGAATTCCCCAACTCACATGAGTAGAACCTCCTACTTATGTGAGTAGCAATCCTACTCATATGAGAAGAAATTCTACTCATATCACTAGAATATTCTACTCATAAGAGTAGAGGAGTTCAACTCATATGAATTCATTTTTTTTCATTTTTCAGAAGTGCTGTCTCTGACCAGGAGACACCGACAGAGTATGTAAATTTGAAAAGTAAAAACATTTTTTTCTCATGATATTTTTGATGCGGTGACTAATTTCTGAGATATCGGACACGGTAGATTCAACGCTGAACTCATATGAGTTCGCTGTAGTCATATGAGTTGGCGAAAACTGGATAGAAAAACTCTGCTCATTGAGTAAATTCTATTCATTTAAATTGAAATTCTATTTATATGAGTTGAAATTCTATTCATGTGACTTTGATTTTCTACTCATTTGTTCTCACCATTTTTAGCAGGGATTTTTTGGACTTTCAGGTAGATACGGTCCTACCTTAAATTTTGGAATTAAAAATATTTTTTCAGACATGACTAATTGAAACATGTACAATAATCCGCCTAAGACGGAGGTACACGGAAAAAACGAGCTTAGGGTTGGGACCTACATGTTAGTGCTGGGCACTAACGAGGGTTAGATCAAATGGAGCCAGCAAGTCAGAGGAGTGCTGGGCACTAAACAGCTCGAGGCTGGGTCACTAAGGAAGAAGTAGTGTCAAGCCCTAAAGTGACTTTGGAGCGAGCGTAAAATATGAAACGCCTCCGCCTGGGATCGATCCCGGGTTGCGCCGGTGGAAGACCAGCGCGTTACCACCAGGCTATCGTGACTCTGACGTCTCACGGGTGAATTTACACATGTTAAGCGCAACTACGTCTCGCGGCATCTGATTAGCACTACTCATGTTCAGCGCCCACCTGCACTGCCTTCCGGTGTTGAGCTGTACAGCGCTTAGACGCGAGCCCTCAACTATTCCCCACTAAACGGCCAGTAGTGCTCAACACTAGTCTTGTTTTTTCCGTGTAAGTTTGATTATGCTAAACATTGGGGGCTATAACTTTTTTTTTACTATTATCGTTTGTGTTTCGGGTCCTCCCATGCCCTCTAGAATCAAAATGGATGGATGGCGAAACAACCAAATTGCACAACTAGATTTCGATGTCCGTTCTTACTGAACTCTTTATAAAGAGTATTAGGTGACAGCCGTCCCTTAAGAAGCGTCTTTCCTCAGGAAAACCCTGCATTTACGTTACATTGTGATTAAATCTAATGCATGAGTTTATATTTTCTAATTATCTTTCCCGTGCACAAATCATTCCTCGCTAACCATATTTTTTCTTGTTTTGTTTCAGGTAAGCGATTGGCATTTTGACTACAAATTGGATTGTAAAACCTACCAACGTGTTCTTATTGTTTGCTTGGTGATACAAGGTGACAATTTCATCCTGATTTATATCTTTAGCGGAATTATTCTTTTCGTCCAGAGTGGATACAGTTGGAGCTTATTTTATTAGCTTTCAGTGTTTACATTTATAGCTCTTATTTTTTAATCAAATTTTGTTTCTTCTCCTGCTGCCGCCCTGGTAATGTGCGGTGCACCAAATCCAGTCCACCTCATTGAATTGCGGCAAAAATTCATCATAGAAGGGAAGGTCTAATGTGTTTGTCACGTGTTACACAACGTTTTCTTCTAAAGCCCTGTGACAGTTTTTCGTTCATCCTTTTCTTCCTCATTTTTCTGTCTCATTCCAAGTTTCAAAATTGTGAAGCATTGTAGGCCTGAAACCGATGCTTGTGCACAATCAGACGCACCACTTCATTTATTTAATATCTTTTTTATATGTGCACCGGATGACTGATGCAAAACTGACTAAGAGTTGCTTTTCTGGGCCTACGTGCCTTGCGCTGTTCGCCATGAACAGGACTTCGCGTTTACCACCTACTACTAGAAAAACACATTGGATGTAGAGTCCAGACTCTTGAAAACATTGCCAAGAAAAAGGGCTCTTATTCCAAGCAGATTCAAGCTTAAATCAAAAGGAAATCCGCTCAAATTGAGAGGCTTGGTTCTTGATTTAAGCTTAAATCTGATTGAATCGAGAGTATTTTTTCTTGTCGATGTTTTTAAGAGTCTGGACTCTAGATCCAATGTGTTTTTCTTCAAGTGTGACCACACTGGAAAAAAGTTTCGGGCTATACAGACATACCGTCCGTTCCGGGCTTAGAGGCCGGGTGTTGGAGCCGCAGCTTCGATTGCTGCGACGCCCGGAATTTCTGGGCTTTGAGCTCGGAACTTGGACGGTATTTATATATAACCCGTAAGTACGGCTTCCACGGCCGGAGTTTATTTTCTGTGTACACGTCCTTCCTCAAGCTCTCGTAAGTCAAATTTTACGAAGTGTAATATTGCCATCTTTCTGTAGTCCGGTATTGTGAGTAAAGTGCGCCGTATTCTCTCAACAGATTTCCAGTGTCGTTCTCCGAAATCCGCTCTTCCCAAAATTAAGAATAACTTTTTGCTCTCCCAGGACTCTGTAAGAATTATTGCCATTTCGAATGCTAAGCCTCCAGTGTTACACTCTTGAACCTGTGACATACCACCAGCATAGCGTGCGACAGTGTTCTAAAAACCGACTATTTTAAAAGTCACTCAGGATGGAGATGAGAAAATAGGATACAAAAACAAAAGTTTACTTCCAGTCTTTTTTATCTTTTAATAAGTAACAAAAATTGCCCTCCAAAAGTTATAATAAATAGCACCAAAAAATTTACCGTAAGTAACGGTGACTTTCAAAATCTGGAAAAGTAACAAATCATAGCGCCGGAGGCAAGGCTCGGAAGAGAACCTGACAAAACATTTTTAAAATCGAAGATTTCGACCATTCGATTACAAAATCGAAGATTAGAGATTCAAAACATCCTGAAAGCCATCATTAATTGGTCTTTTTACTTGCACCCCCGCTGTGAGAATATTCGTTACTTTCTCTCACAAAATTCTAAGTAGGTGAATTTTATAAATACCTGCTCGATCGGCCTTCTTTTAATACCGGATTCCAAATAAATTTAAAAAAAAAAAAAAAAACACGTGTTCAGTGTTTACTCTACTTACGACCTGCGAGTCGATACGTATCATGACACCTCAATTCTTCGCTTGGCTGACAAAGGACCTAACTACACCTCGAGAGTGAAACTGCAGAAATGCTTATCTCGGTTTGCGGCGTTGCAGACTTCCTGTCATACTCTATTTTCTACACGGGAAACTACTGAACGCCATTTGTTTTTTAAAATTCCAGCGATTTTTCTTCTGTTTCTAAAGAATATTTTGTAAAAACCTCAAGCCTAATGTAGGTCCTGTCTCCTTTAAAAAAATAAAATAATAGCGAAGATTTCGAAACACCGCTACCGAGATACGCCTCTTGGCAGTTTCACCGTCGACTTAGAGATGAGCCCGGGTAGTGTCGTCCCGTCCGGCAACGGCCAAAAATAACATTGCCACAACGTTGCTGCAGCGTTGCCGCAACATTATTTTTGGCAGTTACATTGTGACAACATTTCCGCATCTACTTCAGGCAACCACTTGCCGGGCGGGGTGGCGTGAATTGCGATGTATCGATTGTTCTGCCCTTTAGACCTGGTAAAGAATCGATTATTAAGGTGTTCTCTGCGAATACCCTGTCTATCGATCCTCTCCCATAGGTTTAAATGGCATAACAATCGATATATCGCAAAGCACGCCACGTCGGTGGTGGACGACAAGGTTCATCGTGCAATATCAGGAGGCGACGATTTCATACACTGTCCTGGGGTCCGTTGATTCAACTCTTTTAATTTAAGAAATCATTCTTGAGACCATCTCAGGATTCTGTAGGGTCGGCGGAATTTTCGGTGGGTGACTCTGGGGTTTCAGCGGATGGTTCAGGGGTTTCGGTGGCTGAGTCCGAGGCTTCAGTGGCTGGTTCAGTGGTTGCGGGGGATGGCTCCAAAGTTTCGGATGTTTCAGACGATGTTTCCGAAGTTGCAGAAGTTTCGGAGGTTGTTGGAGCTGTCGGAATTGTTGGTAATGTAGGTAACGTAGGCAACGTAGGCAATGTAGGCAACGTAGGCAACGTAGGCAATGTAGGCAACGTAGGCAATGTTATCGTTGGCAGTGTAAATGTAGGGATTGTGGGGAAAGTAAACGTAGGGAAAGTGGGGTAAGTAAACGTAGGGAATGTGGGGATTGTAAACGTAGGGAATGTGGGGTAAGTAAACGTAGGGAATGTGGGGACTGTAAACGTAGGGAATGTGGGGAAAGTAGGGAATGAAGGGGAAGTAGGGAATGCCCATGCAGGAATATTAGGTTGCGCTGGAAGGCGGAAATCAGACTGCGAGGAAATCATGGATGCTCGTGCGTCCTGAAGACAGTTGAAGCATTTGCGAGTTTTTCCGATTTTTGCTGTTTCCTGTTGTAGATTTTGCGATTCCTCAGCAGGAATTTCGAATTGCTCTGGAATTTTTTCTTCATCGGTGAGGGAATAAAATTTCCCATGCTCGATACCTTGTAATTCAAGCTGGGATACGCTCTCGATTTTCTTAACATCGTGCTCTTCAACAAACCCGGTCTTCTCCTTGTGTACGACTCCACAAAATATAGACTGCAAAAATTTAATCACATAATTATACAGCTTACCCAACCAAAAATCCCCCATAATATAATCGATAATAATTTCCCAGAGGATGAAATGCAATTTCACTCCAAGAGAGCAAACGTCGCTCCTCTGACGTGAGTGCGTATCTAAATTTCTGCTTGAGCCCCCATCTCCTTATAACTGTATTTCTTCCGGGGCTCATGTAGAAATAGAGGTACACCCTTACGTTAAAGTTGCGACGATTCGGCTGAAACACTTTTATTTTTTACAAGAATACAACCCTGAAATTTCCGTCCAAAATTGTGTTGATTTTTGCATGTTAGCAGAAAAAAATAGTGCACACGAGAGGAGTGCACAAGAGGTAGGGGTTAAGTCTTAAATGTTGGATGAAATTGACATTTCCAATTAATTGTGGTAATACCAATACCCCAATTAATTATGGCGATACCCCGATTAATTGTGGTGGTATCCCGATAAATTATGTTACTAACCCAAATGTTGCGGTACTACCCCAATTTGAGTTGCGATACTACCAAAATTTAATAGAAATGTCCATATCCACCAACAAATTGGGGTAGTATCATAATTTTAGGGGATAACCCCTCACACTTTTTTCCGTGCAGTCAACAGTCAGAATTCCTCAGCAGTTTCCAGTAAAAATTCAATTCATGGAAGTGGAAATTTTGCTGCGTTAGTTACGTTCTTTCTTCTCCGGAACAACGAAGCGGGAAATAATATTACAATTCAACTCGAATGAGGAAGACGTGAATGCATTGGAAAACTAATCCATACATAGGAAAAAAAGTATATCGATGGTGAAACTACCAGACCACGTATCTCGTTTGCGGTGTTTACAAACCTCCGCTCCCATTTTATTTTTCTGATGGAGAAGAACAAATCATCATCTTTCCTTGAAATTTTCACCGAGTTTTCCTTGGATATCGAATCAAATACACCGAAGTTTTCAAGAATTGATGTTGATTAGTTTTCCATTTAAAAAAATAAAGTATGACAGGAAGTCTACAACGTCGCAAACCGAGGTACGTGGTCTGGTAGTATCACCGTCGACATGCTCTTTTACCATCAAGGGTGTTAAAAATATCTAAATCATCCCTATAAGTTGACTTAGATACCCTAGTTGACAAGTCTGTTGTTCCAGGATGTTAAATCAACTCCAGGGTAGCCTGGCCAGCATCTAAGATCGCAAGAAACATTTTTGACATCTAGGATGCTTTAGTCCAATCATATTGTTTTTCGGTATATTGATTGCAATCACATGACTTTTTAATAATTTTGTTAAATTTTTTTTTTAAAGTTCAAGTTATTAGAAGTAAGAAGGCAAAAGAGTGCTGATTGACGAATTTTTTATGTAACTGCTAGTCAATCTGAGAACTCAGCTAAATTTTTTCTCCTAATCTTGTATTGTTTCTTAGGATACCTGCGCAGTGCTTTTGAGCATACACATTTGGTATTGAGGTTTTAAACCTGCCTCTATAAATGTGCATATAACACAGAATGCATCGTGATAATTATTACCCTCCCCCCGAAAAAAACTAATGACACCTTTCCATTTGTACCTTGTTTAGAGAGAGTCTTGCCAGGCCCATCTTCTGGTATCATAATTAACAGACTGTAAATAATTCTCGTCAAGTTATTTTTAGTTTTGAATCCTTTTTTCGTGGTGCAAAAGAACACTATTCAACCTACCTGCTGGAGAAAGCATGATAAAATTAAACCGAGGGTCAGCCTAGGAATGACGGTCATTCTCGTTTGCAGTAAATGATCGCAGCCTAGCTAGCCTGGAGATCTTCACTATGGAATCATTTCAGAAGAAAAATAATAAAATTAGTTAATTTTGTGGCATTCAGTATTTATAACATCTGCTATAAATCGTTGTTTATAAATATTTTTCACAGCAAACTGAGCGAACTACTCAAACGTACCTCCTCATCAAACAATGCAGAATGGACCACTAGACAAGGTACGAATTAAAGGATTCTGATACATGTTTCTTAACCAGAATTTCACGTAGAACACGATTCACACTACGAAAATTACCGAAATCAACTTCTAACGAAGATATCAACGTTTTTATTTCGCACTGATCACGAGGAATTTGAACTGCCCGCTCACAAGAAACTCAAAGCTCTACGTGAGTCAAATCGCGCACTACAACGGTTTCAGCAAGCTTCTCAATCGAGCAATGTTCATTTTCCACCATGTGTTGTTCAAACTATTGGTAATTTGCTATAGCTGAGCCAAAGTGTCAAGATTGAAGTTGAAGATTTTTACATCGCAGAGACTGTCATGATAAACATTTAGCGCGCGATGTGAATCACGTAGAGCATTGAGTTTTCATGAGCGGGTGGTTTGAATTCACGCATCAAGAATCATCAAATATCTTCGTCAGGAGTTGATTTTGGTAATTTTCGTTGTGCGTATCGTGTTCTACGTGAAATTTTGGTTGAGAAACATGTATCAGAATGCTGAAATTCGTACCTTGTCTAGTGGTCCATTCTGAGTAATAAATTTACAAAAAATGTAACTCAATTCAAGAACATTCACACCGAAATAGTATAATAATTTTAAAAGTAAAAATTATTGTAGATGTATAGCTCGTCGTCTAGCTAACAAAAGGGCGTAACTACACTTAAGAATGAGTCCAGGAAAGCATTGAATTAGATGGAAAATAAGGTTCATCGCACAATGTAGTTACGTCCTTATGATAGGAGTGCGGCGAGGTTTTTGAAAACTAAAACCCTCATTGAAGAAAAAACCCCAGTATAGATATTTGCAAAACAAAAAGTTAGCATTCCAAAACAAAATAAGTAAATAATTGAAAATGGCCGTTCGGAAACTTTCTATGTTTATTACATTTTTTCTCAAAGAAATGCAGTACCTTATTTTGCGCTGTAATGATATGTAACTATAAATGGACTACATTTTGCAATTAGAAACTATGAATTGGATGTATTTCTACGAAACAGACCTATGTGGAGGTGAGAAATATGGGGTGTGCTCGTCGAAGCTGCATAAGAAGCAATGTAAAAGTGGGCGTGATTCCTTTTGAAGAATTGGAAAAGCGGGATATTACATTCTATCAAACAGACCTATGTGCCAACTGAATGCGGAACTCATGAGCCGCGGGCATGGCAAGAGAGCGTTGTGGACAGGGCTCATGAGTTACAGCGCCCCGACGACGTTCTCCCCCTCGCGCTCGCTCTCGTTCATTGCCGATAACGTCACTGGCGCTTTATTATTCCCATTTACTCTTACGCGAAGAGAACTAACGAGCACACCCCATATTTCTCACTTGCACATAGGCCTGTTTGGTAGAAATACGTCCAATTCTGGTCCGGTTTAAAAACAACATATGCGTCATTAGTTTCCCTGTGCACATAAGTTTTTTTTCAGATGAGCCAGAATTTATAGTTTCAAATTGAAAAATGCAGTCTAAATCGATGTCCGTGGTAAACTTTCAATTTCATCTACGGGACTTTAAATAAAAGAAAATTTTTCAACATTCTTCATGTTGTGGAACAACTTCATTTTGTACAATAATAAAATCACCCCTCGAAAATTCTGAAACCTTTTTCTGGACTTTATGTGTTTCTGCATAAGGAAATTCAAGTATGTGCGAGACGAGAATATTATAATTAGATAATATGTTCATGCCTTGTGGACCAAAAAATATAATGATAATTTACGCAGACACTCCGGAGAATGTATAAAGATCCCGCCTTATGGGGGAGATGTGCGCACATAAACAGGGATTTTGACAACTGCTTTCAAAGTATTATTTGTTAAACACTCATTCTTCCCGGCCGAGACAGATCTAGACTCACAAAAAACCTTTTAGTTAAACATTTAAACCTCACGGAAAACTTTTAAATATAAGTCCGCACAGATTCTCTGCAGTTTTTAAACCTTTAAAAAATCATGACTGTAAATCATTTCCTTGATGAAGGATGATGTGATCTCACGATAAAACGAATTATTGAAAAAAAATAATAAACCAGTATGCTATCGAACAAAATTCCTACTCACATGGTAGTCCCACAGTGCTGAACTAGTAAACTAACTCCTACCGCATTTTCTTACATTACCTCTATGTACATTCAATGATAGTGACTCACAGCACTTGAAGGTGTTTTTCACGATCAACTCCGTATTTGATAAGTGTGTTTTATTACGTCCATCGAACATACTTAACATATGTAACAAGTGCGTCAAGAGAATTCTCAATAGAGGAAAATAGGAATTTGCCTAACTTCCGCGAAAAGAATTAGTGCACAGGGTGATTCAAGAGTCCCGCACCTCTAGCACCAGACTGTGTAACTTTGGAAAAAATTGAGATAGACTTCACATTTTGTGAATGCTCCCAGGTCAAAGATAACGAACTTTGAGGCCCCTAATAAATTTTAGGATGACTTCCCTAAAAAGGGTAGGAATGAAAAGCTTTCACTGTATAAACTTTGAGGAGTTTACTCATGGTCCGGAGAAATTTTTCCGTTGACATCAGGTTCAGGTTTACTGAACGGACGGAACGTAAATCATTAAATACACGGAAAACTTTTAACTGTATAGAGTGCGAGACTTTTAGATTACCATGTATACATGATGATCTAGACTTTTGGACTACCGCTCTCTTTTGTGCCGTAGTATCTTGATTTATTTTGCGAGGAAAGCTCCGTACTCTTAGATGGTGCCTAACATTCATAATAAGTTGGAGAGCTTTCAATTTCGTATGATATTGTGCAACACCTCTGTGGCAAAATAGTTGCTTGAAGCGCCGCGGCGGGCGAGGGCGACCAGCGTCACACGCGCATTGGCGCCTACAAACTTAACAGGGATACTTCACGCATTGCGCAGTGCGTGAAGTATCCCTGTTAGGTTTGTAGGCGCTAGTGCGCATGCTGCGCTGGAAGCACGCTGGCCGCTCCGCTCTGTGTCGGAGGAAAAACGCCGTATGAGCCTTCAAGCGTTGCCAAATTTCCTTGGATAAAACACGAATTTCCTGGTGACCTTATGAATTGTTTCCTTCCAATTTTTTTTAGATAATTGTGTTCGCAGTCTCAACTGAATTTCTCATGAAAATAACAAGGAAAAATATTCATAACTTTTCTCAAAAATGGACATTTTATCGAAGAAAATTTGGCAACTCTTGAATGTTCATACGGCGTTCTTCCTTAACACGGTAGCACAGAACACGCACTGGAAAAAAAAACCACATTGGATCTAGAGTCCAGACTCTTGAAAACATTGACAAGAAAAAGGACTCTTGATTCAATCAGATTTTTGCTTAAATCAAGAACCAAGCCTTTTAATTTGAGCGGATTTCCTTTTGATTTAAGCAAAAATCTGATCGAATCAAGAGTACTTTTTCTTGTCAATGTTTTCAAGAGTCTGGACTCTAGATGCAACGTGTTTTTTTCCCCAGTACGGATCACCCTGTTCATGAATGGATTTTATCTCGGTAGTAATCCTCCGTATCATTAGTCATGAACTTGAGGAAAGTGCAGTAGCCGTTAAATCAAGAGGCCGGTGCCGCAGAGGTATTTTGTTTACCCTTCGCCAAAAGAGGCGCGCAACAATTCGTCGAAATAATGACGTGGAGGCCACGCGGCCGTGATAGCGAAGAGAGCAGTAAGTGCATGCTGGGATGAACCTGGAGACACATAAAAGCACGTGCTAACCATGGCTCATACAGAAATGTACTTACTGCCCTCTTCGCCATATCGGCACTTTAGCCGCGTTAAGCAAGAACGCCGTAAATCCATCAAGATTTTCGTTCGTTTTTCGGAACTTAACACTTTATAAAATAAAAACTATTTTATCTATGCACCTCAAATTTTCAGGTTAAGTTCTTGATAGTATTTGCAAAAGAATTCTGTAAAAACATTCTCCTAAGGCACACAAGATTTTCTGCCATGATACATTGTTTCCAAAGAATGTATAAAATGGCGTTTACGGCGTTTTTGTGTTGCACGGCAGACTACTGAATGCAGGGTTGAGGCAACAATCAAGCGATACATTTTCGTATCATGACACTTTTAAACGAAATCGAATGGCAGAAAAAATGTCAATTGAACTGCGTTAAACAGAAAGGAACCAAACCACACCATCTATATCCAAATGCGATCGGGCTATTACATTTTTTTACACGGAAACGGTTGTGTGGATTTTCTCGCAAATTTCTGTGAATTTTCTCAATGGTGCGAAGCAAATTCCTTACAATTTTCAAAGGAATCCGCACAAACGTTCTTTCATAAATTATTAAATTGCCCAGATAAATTTGGCAATAGCTAACGTGGCTTGGTTCCTTTCTGTTAAACGCGGTCCAACGTCTTAAGCGTGAGGTGTGAAGCTTGTTTGGTGACATGAATGGACCAAAACACACGATGCATTATGATACATGCTTTTTTATCACCATGGACCGAATGGACAAGGTACGAATTTAAGCATTCTGATGCATGTCTCATTATTAGAATTTCACGTAAAACACGATTCTTGCATCGAAAAACACAGAAAACAACTCCTATCTAAGATATCGACATTTTTATTTTACATTGGTCACGGGAAATTTGAATTGCCTGGTCACAAAACATGCAATTTTCTACGTGATATGAGTCAAATCGCGCCTCCCAACAGTTTTCGTAGGCTCCTCAATCAAGCATTGTTTCCCTCCTACCCTCAACGGTCAAAGTGTAAAGTATTTGCTATAGCTGAGCCAAAGCGTCAAGATTGAGGTTGCCAGATTTTCATATCGCAGAAATTCTTATGGTAAAGATTAGTGTGCGATTAACTCACGTAGACCATTGTGTTTTCTTGAGAGGGAGGTTTGAATTCACGCGTCAAGAAACATTAAAAATCTTAGTTAGCAGTTAATTACAGAGATTTTCTTTGTGCAAGTCGTGTTATACGTGAAATTTTGGTTCTGAAACATGTATCAGAATGCTGAAATTCGTACCTTGTCTAGTATTCCTTTACGCGAATATCACTAAATATTTGTACGACCATAACTATGCAAATAACTACTTAACATTAAAATACTTTTTTTACTAATTTACTCATACGCAAGGTGGTAAAATGCTGCTGGGTCCACACTAATTTCGGGGAAAACAAGGTCAGGAGTTCTAAAATGTCCAATAATAGTCAAGAGATATGGAAGAACTTGTGCTGATACTCTCACTCTCTTGTACTAATACTCATTAGTATGCGTATTAGTACAAGAATGAGGGGGTAGAGCGTTTCGCTCAGGCAGCCGAATTGGAATATTAAATTGAAGTCATGCCGTGAGATCTGTAACGTTACATGTTATGGGTCTTTGTAGACCTAATTCGTAGATTACACTCAAAAATGTTGAATCCGCGATCTAAATATTAAAGCCAAACACAGAGCGGAGCGGCGCGCGTGCTGCCATTCCAACTGCGCATCATGCGCCGTGGCGCCTACAAACCTAACAGGGATACCTCACGCATTGCGCAATGCGTGAAGTATCCTTGTTAGGTTTGCAGGCGCTAGTGCGCGTGTCGCGCTGGTCGCCCTCGCCCGCCGCGGCGCTTCAAGCAACTATTTTGCCACAGAGGTGTTGCACAGTATCGCACGAAGTTGAAGGCGCTCCAACTTATTAAGAATGTCAGGCACCATTTAAGAGTACGGAGTTTTCCTTGTAAAATAAATCAAGACACTACGGCACAAAAAGAAAGCGGTAGTCCAAAAGGTCACCAAGTCGTAGCATCCGTATTCAGTAACGTTTAGCATAATTTTTGAATTTCATTAGAGAAAAAAGTGACTTGATTTATGCAGAAACATTCTTCAATATGCCGTCAAGAAGATTTTTTTTTGAATCAAGAATAAAATCTCCGGATGAAAGCGGGTTTGTGCTTGATGTAAGTGACTTTCCTTTTTACGTAGGCATCTTTTGTTCTTTACTGAAGCATTATTTGGACGTATTTCAATCAAACGGAACCAAGCGCCATAGGGGGAGGAAGGTTGGATTGGTGGCGGAACCGGGCGTCGGGCTCATTCCGTCCTATACTAGCAATGCCTTTCCATGGCGCCTAGTTCCGTTCGACAGAACGCGCTATCCGGCATTCTAAATTCCTCGAAAGGAACTCAAATTGGCGCTTAGTTCCGTTTGACAGAAATACGTCCATTTTCTTTATTGATTCGCAAGGAAATCTTGTCGGTGGTACATTTGAGCATATTTCTGCTTGAATTAATTCACTTTTACCTTTAGTGAAGTTCAAAAATCATGCTAAACATTATTGTTACCCGATTTAATTTGCGAGGGAACTTCGTGCTTTTCAAAGAACGCCATCAATCATGATACGTTGGGGTGCCTTCAATCTCTCATGATACTGTGCAACACCTCTGTAGCAAAATGGATAGTAGTTCCTTACGGCAAAATTTAGTTCAAATTGTTTTCTCCTTTGGCCGTATCTCCTAATTGCGACAGACAAATTTCAGCGCCCTCTTACCAGAAGTTACAAGGGTACTTCTATTAATATCGTCTTCTGCTCCTAAGAGGTGCAAGCTGAGCCAACTTTTACTGTCCGATCGGGAATAGTTAAGTGAGGGAACTATGAAGCCAATTCAACCGGTTTAAAACTAACTAGCTTTCGAAAGCTCCGCCCAGGCTAAAGTTAATGAACTCCTCTCGTGAAGTTCTTGTTTCCGCGAATCCGAAGTAAATCATAGTTAATCGACCGTGCGTATTTCGAACTTTTGTCCTCCCTCCGAACCGATTTCGTAGCTCCTCTTGTGTAAAGGCTTATCTCGATTTCCGCATGAGCCCCAGAAAGCGTGGATTTATATGTAAAACAGGGCTCACGTGGAAATTGTCCTACGCCCTTACCCCAGAGGAGCAACGATTTGACCAGTTGGTTGTTCTGAGCCTGGGTTGTCGAATCCAGTTGCGAGACGTGAGGGATCGATAATCGATATTTCCCCATTCACAGCTGTGGTAAAGAATCGAGTATAAGTTTTTGTCGCAAATACCCTAATTATCGATCCTTTTCCATAGGTTTAAATGGCGGATCAATCGATTTATGGCAAAGCACGCCATGCTACCCGTCGAATCGGCATCGAATACTCATCGCAAGACCTCAATCTATAGAGGACCAGATTTTCCATTGAGAAACTACTCACTAATACTAGTTCATTTGAGAAATAATGCAAGTATCATTCTTTCCCCTCTGTAAGTATGTGATTTTATGGATACACGGAAAAAAATTTAGGTAACATTTACCATATTTTGGTTAATGAACGGCACAAGTAGAGAGTATGGTAACTTTCATCAGAATTATCGTGAAAGTAACAAAATTTTTCCGTACTGTGACAATAATTTTGGTGAAAGTTAGCATACTGTCTGATTGTGCTCTGTTTTAACCAGAGTATGGTAAATGCTATCCAACTTTTTCTCCCGTGGTGGCTCCTTATCGCAAAATGTAATCTAAATACATAGTATCTAGGACCGGGAATAAGCGGGGAAAACCAGGACTCATCAGGAAATGAGAAACGTCAGAGGAACATCAGGGAATCTGTCCCAGCAACCGGGAATCATTTTTTCTCCCGCTTAAATTTTGCGAAAATTTTAAATACTTATTCTTATGAAGGTTTATGGAATTTCACCCGAGCCGCCACTCATGAGTTTGAAGTTCATGATTCATTCGTGCCATTCGAATCCATTGAAATCTACTCAGTCTTTGAAATTTTCACAGGATTTTTGTCGCACAAAGACAAAAACTCTTGGCACTCTTTCAGACTTGCCGTCGAATTTGTTTCCATTTTATAAATGAAGTCTGACAGGAAATCTGGAACGTCGCAAACCGAGATACGTGATTTGGGAGTTTCACCATCGCTATGTGTACGGATTTCTATCAAACGGAACTTGCATTAAGACATGAGCCCTGAGACCCATAAGAATATGTGCATAAAAGGGCTCACGTCATAATGCTTATAGTTCTGTTTTATTGAAATACGTCCATGTGAGACCCACAACGAGCGATCATCACATTAGAGAACCAGGAAGTTTCCGGAGAAGAGAAGAATGAAGACAAAAATGAATAAAAGTACAATCTATTTCTTCTCCTTCTTCCTCCGTTTCTTTTCGTCCTCTCCTTTCTTTCTCCTCATCCTACTTATTTGTCTCCCTTTTTCTCCTCATTCTTCTATCTATGCCAATTTTTAAAGCAGAGACTCGAGTCCAAAAGATCCGAAATTGCTCGAGTAGGGTTGAAGTAAATGTGAGACGGTGAGGTTACTCGGCTTTCCACCATTCCACGAATTTGCAATATTAATCAGCGGTTGAGGAAGAGGAAGACATCAAGAGGCAGGCAAGCCGCAAAATTAAGGGCCGTCCATAAAGCAAATTACGCTAAATTTACGGTTTCCCGACGTTCAGCCAACCCTGCAACATCCATAACACTCCTTCACTGCGCGCACCGAGAAAAATTACTCGTTATGATTACCAAATGGTGTTCCACATGAACTCTTAATTAATGATAGCCTTAACCATTAATATTTGTATTTTTGCCGATGGCGGATTCGGGGAAGGGAGGGAGGCACGGTGCCATAGCTCGGGCCAAGTTAGGAAAAAAGAGAGAAGAAAATAAGGGGGGGGGGAAGGGAGAGAAAAGAAGTACTCCTAAAAATTTACTGAAATGGTCTAAAGACTGACCTTTAACCAAAGGTTTTTCAACACCGTAGGAAAAAATACCTTGTCCGTGTACTAAAATAAAATCACGCTGAAAGAAGGATGATTCGTTAATTTTCAACTTTGAAATGATGCACACATTGTATGCTAGAACTGCTTGAAATTTGATCTGGGAGGGCCTCTTTTTTTAAAATTTTCCGGGGGAGGCCTAAGCCCCTGAACCCCCCTTCCCGGAGGGGAGGATGTCGCCCAAGACCCCTCACTTAACATCGCACACATCGCCTCCAACTCACTCCGGATCCGGCACTGATTTTTACCACTACTTCGTCGCCTACCTGACATAAGGGCGTAACTACACTCCGCAATGAACCCTGTCCTCCATACAATTTAATGCTTTTCCAGGCTCATCTCAATGTGTAGTTACGTCCTCATGTCAGCTAAGCGACGAATTGTGAGGGATAATTTGGCCATTAATTTGACAACGAAATGATGAAAATGCTCTCATTTATTCCTGAGTACACGGCTGCCATTGAGAGCTCATATGATACAGTACTTTGGTAATCATTCCCACTTTACTATGGTTACACAATGGTATATGGTGTAAGCGAATGGTTTGAGTATGGTATGATAAAAGTATGATTTGAGTGATGTGAGTATGGTGATCACCAACAGACTCCAACGTTAACCAAGCATTTTCCAAAAGTATGGCAAATCCCACCAGACGTCCTGTATACCCTATGTTCCTAACATCGTGGGGTATTCAAAATTGCCTCAGAGAGTACCTTAGCTTCAAAGTCGTCAGTTTTTTCTCTTAATAAAAATACTGAGTGATATCATATACGGCCAGATTTAATCGGAATCAACACTAGTAATGTTGCAGGGCACTGTTGGTTAGTAATGTTAATGTTAATGCACTCCGCGTGATTTGATTCCCTCTCGTGTTTAATTTGTTTTTAACAGGAAATAAAAACACACCACGTTGAATTTGTCTGTGAATTTTTCATCAATTATGGAGAGTATGCCTTTAAGTCAAAAATTTTCTTGGTATTATTATGAAAAAAGAAGAAATTAGGCAACGATGAACGTTAGGTCTCGTTATATCCGTCCACTTGACTGAATAGGTTCACGTTATTTATTCACCTCTTTAACGTACCTGTATCTCGATGTTAGTCGTTTAAACCGAAAATCACATAGGTCACAATTAGGTTTTAAACAACGATAAATGTTCCATTAGAACATACACATGCCAAAAGAAACTTTGTGATGATGACCTAAATCAAAAAGACTTATGGAACACGCAAATCATATGTACGTAGTACCTTCTAATTGAACACATTTGCACGTACTTCCTTTTAAGATAAATACGTACGTTTACAGATCACAGAGTTTTTCCTTATTCGTCTCTTACGTTAGTGCCTGTTCAACAGAGTTGCATGTACACCTTGGTTATTCCTCAAGAACCTGTGTTAAAAGGAAAATACTGAAGACGAGTTGACAACGCTGGTGTTAACTTTTTCACGCCGTTTTAACTACCTTACGTGATAACTGCAATGATTCTATTTGACTCTCGAGTGTTAAACGAATTAACACCAACCGTTCAGCAGAAATTGAAACTTACGCTTTGATCGCTCATTTTCAGCTTGAAGGGACTTTAAGGGCGCACCGTATTTGTTGAGTTATGAGTTTTTGCGCTCATAAATCCTTGTACGGAATTAAAGGGCAATGCACTGTAAATACTCTCGACCTGATTCCTGGACGGTGAGAGCCAACGGCGTAGCGTGCTTTGCGATACATCGATGTGCACCTTAATTGATTCTTTGGCATAATTTCAAATGGGAAAATATCGATATTCGATCGTTCACGCCTCGCCAAATCCGGATGTTAGATCATTCATATGGTTCATTATTTAAACTATCATACCACCATTCTACCATACTACGGAAAAACGTCGTAAGAACCTTCAGATATTGCAATATTTCCTTCAATAAAAGTCAAACCAGGAAAATTAAGGATATTTTTTTTTTTTCAAATTTTTCAGACAATTTTGCTCGCAATTCATTTTAAATATCTGAAAATTTCAAGAATAACGATAAGCAAAAATTTCCTTAAATACATGTTCTATTCGAGGAAATTGGCGCCTCTCGAATGTTCATACGACGTTCATCCTTAGCATGGCAGTATTCGTGTTTGGTTCGTTTTCAGGCGATGGACACCAACGTGATTTTTACGAAAATTAGACTACATTTCGCAACAAGAACTTATTATATCTGGCTCATTTGAGAAACAGCATATGTGCCGTTTGATTCCTCTTGCAGGAAGGTACTTTTATCTTATCAATGAGCCAGGAATAATAGTTCCCTATGGCAAAACGTGGTCCAATTGAGTTAATGATTGATCTAAATGAGACTAGTCATTTTATACTATTCTCTTCAAAATGTATTCATTGAATTTAAATTGCGGATTCGCTCTAGGCGTTTGGATTTCTCAGAAGGAAGCCGAATTCGCGTTGTTTAGTTTAATCGGCGAAAGTTGCAAATTGCTCAGGTTGGAGTCGAGCCACGTATTTATCAAAACCATGATACGACTTTCCGTGTTTCTCTGTCAAGCGTTTAGGATAACTGGGTAACTGAAGGCACTTTTCCGCAATGGAACCAGGTTGCCACCTAAAGTTGAAAACGAAATTTGCCGAACGAATCGAATTTAAATTGGTCTTTTTCTATAAAAAATTTGATTCGATTCTTAAACATGTAGAAATTTTAATTACATACTTACTTTGAGGAATAAAGCGACGGCGTAAGTCTGCAATCACATATCTCGTTTGCGGCGTCTGAATATCTCCGCCTCTATATATCTTATTTTTTGAAAGGAGAATAAATTAACATAATACCTTGAAGTTTTTGCTGAATTTTCTTCGTAAAGAGGAAGAAAAATCACGTCAGTTTTAGAAAATTGCCGTTGAGTAGTTCTCCGATTGAAAAATAAAGTATGACAGGAAGTTTACACGTCGCAAACCGAGTTATGTGATTGCCGACTTACACCGTCGAAATTCTATTATTTCGCTGTAAATCAATCCGAAAAAATTGTTTCAGTTGATGGTAAACAGTATTTCGATTGCTTTAAGCGACTTTTGAAGACGCGGGTCATAAACCTTTTGATTCGATATCCTCTAAACGGCCAGTATCGGCCTGCATCGGCTCTCCCACCTGCTAAATACGTCTGTCATCTCCCAACTTTACAATCCGATGGAAACCACTTTGTGGAAAATGATGACATCAATGCAAACTCTGGAAGAATATCGATGTCATACGGTTTTCAATAGAGAATTTGCAGGTGTCTGAAATTTTGTAAATTTCATCTTTAAACTGATACTGCTAGGAAAACTGAGCACGAAGATATCCTTGGTAAATTGAACAATTATTGAAGAGGATATGACAAAATAACCTAATCTGCTAAAATACATGTGTTTAAATGGAAATTGCCGCCAGATGATGTCACAAGGCGGAAAATTTTCTCACTTTCAACTCAATTTTTCTCCAATTTCCCATGTTGAAAAAAAAATATGAAAAATACCGCGAACTCAGCTCATTAAGCTCTCTCAGATGAGGCAATAAAATTTTTGCGTGCAGTTCCTCCATTATTCGAATACGAATAATTTCTGTATTGAATAAATACGCTGTTTGGCCTCTTACTTTTCTTTTCCTGGGCGACAACCGTGCGAATTGCACGGCCGTCCTGTATGACCCACTTCGGTGCACCTGTGCTGCTTTCCTACCAAAAACGACGTATCTCCATCAGTAGTTCATATATTCTGCCCTGCTAAGGAAAAACGCCGTATGTACCTTTAGGCGTTGCCAAATTCCCCTCGATAAAATGCGAATTTACTAGGAAAAATTATTCATATTTTTCCTTCAATTTTTCAGACAATTTAGTCCACAATTCAATCTAAGTTATCTTAAAATGTCAAGGAAAAATATGCGTAACTTTCCTTCGAAATACATACTTTATTCGGGGAAATTTGGCAACTTTCGAATGTTCATACGGCGTTTTTCCGTAGCATAGCAGTATTGGACAAGCGGTTTTTTTCTCCCGACACAGCGTGTTGCTTCGCGGAGGGCATGTAGACGGGCTTCGGTGGGTGGAATAATTAAATTCGCATCAAAATCGAACGAGCAGTGGACTTTAAAAAGCTTTTTAAAGTCGCATTTTTTACCCGCACCGAAGCATTTTCTTTTTTTTTTTTAATCCGGCCGGTGATACTGCACCGCCAGCGTCATTTTTCCGCTCTGCGACGAGCAGTTAAAAGCAGGACTTGGAGAGGGGCTGTGGGGGGGGGGGGCTTTGGGCGTGCTAATGATATTGCTCGCTTTTCATGCGAGATTTTAAATTTACGAGTTCTCCGCGAATCTGGGACTCACTTATACCTTTAAACTCACTTGTTAATCTTCACACGTATGAGGTTTCATTGCGTTTTAACATCATGAGAAATTGCGCGGAGAGAAAAACTTTACTTGGTACAACTATAAAGCTCTAGTTTTATGACCCGCCGCAGCATCCGTCATAAAAACCGAACTTCCGGTCAAATAATAACAACTCGGTCGGGTGAATAACAACAGGTCGGATGAGTGGATTTTTTCGGTGTAGAAGGTCTGAATAAACTCATCGATAATCGAGGTGGTAAAATAGTGGCGTGTTCACACTATTTTGCGTGGAAAACAAGAGCAATAAGATCGAAATTTTTTTATTAGAGTCAACAATTTTGAACTGTAATGTGCGCCAATCTGCCTATAAGCTGAATACTCTCCCCTCTCAGTAGTGTACTGATACGCATTAAAGTTCAAAATTTTTGACTCCAATTGAAAATTTTGAACTTTTTTACCTTCTTATCGCCGCAAAGTAGTATCAGCCCGACATTTTACCACCTTGTTACTTACAGTTATGGGCACGTTTCTAGTTTTTTTTTCTTGCTCATTAATACGTGAAGTCTTGGAGGACAAGTGGGATAAATGAAGTTTTTGCTATTTCAAGAAAAGCGTTCTTCGAGTTTCAATATTCCATGAAGTTTCATGGCGGAAAGCAAGTTTAAAATCACTTTTTAGCGCTAAAAAATTGTATTTTACTCATGAATATTTTATTGAGCATATTTTTAGACTATGTTCAGTTGAATTAATAAATATCTAAATTTTGTCAAAAAGTGGTCTTATCCCACTTGTCCTCGAAGCCCAACAAATGATCACTAAACTGTATCAATGCTTTAATGTAGTGCCAAAGTATCAGCACTGGAACAAAAAACACATTGGATCTAGAGTCAGACTCTTGAAAACATTGACAAGAAAAAATACTCTTAATACAATCAGATTTTTGCTTAAATCAAAAGGAAATGCGCTCAAATTAAGAGGCTTGATTCTCGATTTAAGCAAACATCCGATTGAATCAAGAGTATTTTTTCTTGTCGATGTTTTTAAGAGTCTGGACTCTAGATCCAATGTGTTTTTTATCCCAGTGAGTGCTGAATTTGAATAAAAATGAAGTCTCCGATCATTATTGCATCCATTTTACTAAATGTCATCAAATTTGGCGGCTCAGCGCTCTCGTCTGATTCCATGACTTGTCCGGGCTTTTAACAAGTCTCCAAACGCCCAAGTTCGAGCAACACTCGCTGAAATCCCCCCCTTCCCCTCGATC
>NW_017555888.1:615951-703210 GCF_001854935.1 Bemisia tabaci
CCCCCTCCCCGATGGGCGGATCATGGGTTGTTGTTTCGGGAAACTTGTTACGGAATTTCTGAGTGCTAACCCTTTCCGAGCAGGCGACTTATCAGACCTTGCGGTTTTACTTCGCCGACAGTTGCTGACAGGGCCCTGGCCCGGCGCACCAGGTATTTCGACTCGTTGTGTGTGGCGGGACCTGCTGGTGGGTTGCGACTTGTGACGGAATTGCCGATCGTGAGTTCTCAGCGAACCTGCATCGGAAGTTTTCAAAAGTGCATTCGCTTGTACATGTCGCGGGCAAATAGTAATATCAGGCGTTTTGTCAAATGCCCATGCACACGGTCAAATATTCTTACTTGGATTGGAATGGACCACTAGACAAGGTATACGAATTTAGGCATTCTGATACATGAATCTCAACCAAAATTTCATGTAAAGCACGATTTTTGTATGGAAAATTACTGGAACCAACTCCTAAGTAATATATACTAACGTTTTTATTTTATATTGGTAATGGGGAAGAATTGCCGGGCATAAGAAACACAATATTCTACGTGTGTCAAATGTCGCACTACAACGGTTTTGGCAGGGTGCTCAATCAATCATTGTTCATTTCCCACCCCTCGTTGTTCAAAACGTAAACAATTTGCTATAGCTGAGCCAAAGCGTTAAGATTGAGATTGCCATATTTTCGTATTGCAAACACTGCCACGGTAACGTTTACTTTGCGATCTGACGTACATACACCATTGTGTCTTTTTAGCGGGAGGGTTGAATTCGCGCGTGAAGGAACATTACATATCTGGGTTAGGCGTCAACTTCAGTAATTTTCGTTGCTCAAATCGTGTTCTACGTGAAATTTTGGTTTGGAAACATGTATCAAAATGTTTAAATTCGTGCCTCGTCTAGTGGTCCTTTACGCGAATATCACTAAATGTTTGTACGACGATAACCATGCAAATAACTACTTACCATTGAAATAATTTTTTTACTAATTTACTCATATGCAAGGTGGTAAAATGCTGCTGGGTCCACACTATTTTCGGGGAAAACAAGGCCAGGAGTTATAAAATGTCCAATAATAGTCAAAAGATATGGAAGAACTTGTACTGATTCACTATCTTGTACTAATTCGCATTAGTATGCGTATTAGTGCAAGAATGAGGGGCTAGAGCGTTTAGCTCAGGCAGCCAAATTGGAATATTAAATTGCAGTCACGCAGAGAGATCTGTAATGTTACGTGTTAAGACTCTTTTTAGACCTAATTCGTAGATCACACTCAAAAACGTTGACTCGGCGAGGTAAGTATTAAAGCCAAACACAGAGCGAAGCGGCGCGGCGCGCGTGCTGTCAGCGCAATGCGCAACATGCGCCTTGGCGCCTTCAAACTTAACAGGGATACTTCACGCATTGCGCAATGCGTGAAGTATCCTTGTTAGGTTTGTAGGCGCCAGTGCGCTGGTCGTTCTCGCCCGCTGCGGCGCTTCAAGCAACTATTTTGCAACAGAGGTGTTGCACAGTATCATATGAAATTGAATTCTCTCCAACTTATTAAGAATGACAGGCATTCTCCAAGAGTACGGAGCTTTCTTAGCAAAATAAATTAAGATACTACGGTACAAAAATCGAGGGGTAGTCAAAAAACTCACCAAGTCGTAGCATCCGTATTTAGTAACGTTATCTCACAATTTTCAGCATGTTATAGAATACTATTTCTTTAAAATTTTACAGAAAAAAAGGGTTACGGGTTATCTCCTAAAAAAATGTAGTACTACTACACGAAAAAAAAGTATCACAATCCCACTTATACTCCTTGCTGATTTTGGCGCCACTTATTAAGAGTAGTTGCACAATCCAGAGGTGTAGCTAAGTCGGTTAAAAGTGTGGTTGCAATAACTACACTGCTGGCTGGTGCCATTACACTTCCAGCTGGTACAGGTACAACTTCTTGAGATTGTGATACTTTCTTTTTAGTGCATAATTTGCTTTATGATATGGAGATCTCCAATTAATTGTGGTAGCACCGCAACATTTGGGTTAGTAATTTAATTTATGCAGGATGTACAGAGGATGGCTGAGACCAGGTTGCTGAAGAAAGTATTGGAGTGGGTTCCACCAGGTTGGCGTTGGAGAGGGCGTCCAGCCGAACGGTGGGTGAAGAGCATCCGTCAAGAGATGGATAGACGTGACCTTGTGAAAAAAGAGGTCTGAAAAAGCAACGTAGAAAACAGTTGGACTACATTTTGCAATTCGGAACCATCGTTTCTTGCGCATATTAGAAACCATAAAAGTGTCATTCGTATCCCAATGCAAATAGGTGATTTTATGAATGAGTCAGAAATGGAGTTGTTGCATGTGTGAGGAATTTGCGATTTGACTGTTGATTCCCATGTAAAAGTTCGCGAGAAACACGATGGTGCCACTGGTTTTCTCTGAAATAAACTCCTAAGCTCAAATAAAGCTCTCAAGTGGAGGCCAAAATGGAGGGAATATCCCACGCTATCCTGAGAGTCCACGTCTACATCAAGACGAACTCTCCATGCCAAAGATAGGGAGTGAATACATTAGCAGGGATGCCGTGTTTTCAGTCTTAGAGTTCCCAAATAAAAAGGCAGCCCTGTCGATGTATTTGCTAGCTATCTTTGCATGGAGAGTTTGTCTTGATGTAGAGGTGGATTCTTAGGATAGCGTGGGATATCCCCTCCATTTTGACCTCCACTTGAGAGCTTTTTTTGAGCTTGGGAGTTGATTTCAGAGAAATCCAGTGGCACCATCGTATTTCTCGCGAGTTTTTACATAAGAATCAACAGTCAAATCGCAAATCCCTCACACATGCAACATCTCCATTGTAGTTCCTTATTGCAAAATTTAGTCCAGCCGGGCTAATTTTGCTCGAAGCCGTCCGAACTCTGCGAATTCTTGTCGCTGCCCTGCGAAACGTTTCCTTCTCGTTAGATCCGATGTCTGCGTAGCATCATTAGGCGCATCTGCGACATATACCGATATGCCCGGAAGCGATACGAATGGTAGCATAAACAATCGCTCGAGTGTGGGGTGAGACATTCACTCCAATCGGGGCGCACTCATTTTTTAGTGCAAGGGAATTGCACATTTTGCGATCGTTTCGACGGGACGGAGAATTCAATATTGTGCAGTTGTCGCGGGACTTCACTCTCGAGGCAACTGTAGAGCTACTAAGCTGGCATGTTTCTCTTCGAAAAAAAGAAACTAGGAGCGGAAATTTTGATACACTGCGCTGGAGGTGCACTGGAAAAAAAAAAACACATTGGATCTAGAGTCCAGACTCTTGAAAACACCGACAAGAAAAAATACTCTTGATTAAATCAGATTTAAGCTTAAATCAAGAACCAAGCATCTTAATTTGAGCGGATTTCCTTTTGATTTAAGCTTAAATATGATTGAATCAAGAGTCCTTTTTCAGAGAATACTTCACGCATTGCGCATTCGGCGCTAAACTCGTATCAGCGCCTGCCTGCCTGCCTGAATACTTCATGCATTGCGCATTCGGCGCTAAACTCGTATCAGCGCCCACAAGACTGGCTGGATACTTCACGCATTGCGCGCACGCACACCGATGCCCGCAGCAATTGTTGAAGTTCCGTAGTTTCTGGTTGTCAAAGTGTCAAACCCCCATTGTTGTCGCACTATTAGACATTTTGCAGTGAAATTCTGTGTCGGAGTCTGTATAGCGCCAAAAAACCCCGATTGACATGAATGCGGAGCGGAACACTGGAAAAAAAAGACACATTGGATCTAGAGTCCAGACTCAGAAAAACATCGTCAAGAAAAAATACTTTTGATTCAATCAGAATCTAGCTTAAATCAAGAACCAAGCCTCTTAATTTAAACGGATTTCCTTTTGATTCAAGCAAAAATCCGATTCAATCAAGAATATTTTTTCTTGTCAATGTTTTCAAGAGTCTGGACTCTAGATCCAATGTGTTTTTTTTTTCAGTGTGCGTGGTTTTGCATACTTTTGGCAGCAATATGAGAAAAAATAGGTAACATGAAATGCAGTTAGATTGACTCCGGTTAAATTCGTCCGATGAACCAGTAGACAGGTACGAATTTAAGCATTATTATACATGTATGTAAAGCAAAATTTCACGTAAAACACGATTCTAGCATTGAAATTAGCCCTGTTTTATACATAAATCCATGCTCTTTACGACTCATGTGGAAATCGAAGTACACTCTCACACCAAAGGAGCGATGATTCGTCTCAGCACTGATCCGCAGTTTATCCCCTCCTCCATCCACCATTTAGCCTGAAACCTTCGCTTCATGGCCAACCTCCTTGCATGTGAATTCTCTTGAACTGCGGTGTTCAACTAAAACTCAGGAAAAATGGCTAATCACCTAGTGAAGAAAATACGCCATTGCATTCTTTCATGGTATCAGGGTCCGGACCTGAGAATAATTGATTGAAATTAATTGATCTCGATTTTTTCTTTTTTTAAATAAAATGGACAAATTGACAGAGTACAGATTCAAGCATTTTGATACACGTTTCTAGACATAAATTTCACTTCGAACACGACCCGAGCAAAGAAAATCACTGAAATTAACTTCTATGAATTGATATCATTGATTTTTCTTGCGCGAACCGTGGTCGACGGAAAAATCCGCCTAATAAACTGTAAGAGTGTTCTTAAGTTCGTTCCTTGTGTGCCGTGCTGTGGAAAAATGCCGTAAGATTCCTCAGCCGCTGCCATATCTCCCGCGTTAAAGACGAATTTACCGGGAAAAATTTGAATATTATTCTTCAAATTTTTCAGACAGTATTGTGTGCAGTTTGATATAAAATACCTGAAAATTTAAAGAAATGATATGCATGACTTTCTTCCGAAATTCATGTTTTATCCCGGAAAATTAGGCAACTCTCGAATGTACATAGGGCGTTCTTCCTAAGGCATATCGACGGTGAAACTACCGAACCACGTATCTCGTTTGCGGTGTTTAAAAATCTACGCTCGCATTTTATTTTTTTGAAGTAGACCAAATCAGTATCATTCCTTGAAATTTTCACAGAATTTTCTTCTCACGAAGAGAAAAAATCACAGAAATTTTCTAGACTGGACGTCAAGTAGTTTTTCATTTAAAAAATAAAGTATGGCAGGAAGTCTGCGACGTCGCAAACCGAGATACGTGGTTTGGTAGTTTCACCATCGATATGCTTTATGCAGTCTACTTTGCCATGCTGAGGAAGAGCGCCGTATGAACATTTGAAAGTTGCCAAATGTCCTCTGATAAAACCTGTATTTTTGAGTAAATTGATGTATGTCTTTCTATAAAATTTTCAAATATTTTAGATTAAATTGCGAACGAAATGGTCTGAAAAATTGGAAGAAAAATATCTACAATTTTCCCGATACATTCACATCTTATCAGAGGAAATTTGGGAACGCCTGGAGGTAAATACGGCGTTCTTCTTAAGTATGGCAGTCTACTCTGCTATGCTGAGGAACACTGAGAAAAAGCTATGGTTTATAAACCTACCAGTGGTAAATATGGAACACCTATAATAGTCGTAAATAAACTAATGATTCTCGGTCTGTGAACCATACTAAGGTCTCTGTACCTAATTAAGGTACAGAGACCATAACTAAGGTATATGTGCTATTATTATATGTAGAGGTACTACTATTAGTGGTGTTCCATATTTACCTCTAATAGGTTTATAAGCCATAGTTTTTTCTCAGTGAAGGACGCCGTGAACATTCAAAAGTTGCCAAATGTCCTCGGGTAAAAAATATATTTTTGACGAAATTGGTGTATACTTCTCCTTAAAATTTTCAAATATTTTAGATTAAATTGCGAACAAAATGGTCTGAATCATCGGATGACAAATATTTAAAATTTTCCCGATAAATTCACATTTTATGAGAGGAAATTTGGCAACGTCTGGAGGTACATACGGCGTTCTTCCTAAGCTCGGCAGTCGACTGGTCCATTCACGACTCCTAAACCGTTGGCCAAGCACGGGATTTTTATTTACATTACCCTCGTTCGTCTGGTAAATCCATTGGGATGGGCGGGGGGCGGGGAAGGGGGGGGAGGGGGGGCGCCAGCGGCGGAAGATGGATGGATCTCCTTGACTTTGAGGCTTGCAGTTGCATCGGGTCAGGACCGTTGAGACGAGCAGGATAACAGGGTTGTCGAACCGTCGATAAAATCCGCGGATTTCAGCCTGAATTGGGCGGAATTTCCGTGCGAAGCGACGCGCGGCGAGATTTGCATGCGCCAGGTCGGGGGTATTAATATAGACGCGTTCGCTCACTGAGTCTTTACTTCGCCAGCGCCAGAGGTGGGATAGGGCAGGTGAACGGGGTTAATTAATTTGTCACCTTTGCGCCGTTGCCACATTCCCCGGATCGGAATGGAGATGTTGCATTTGTGAGGCATTTGCAATTTGACTGTTGATTCTCATGTGAAAGTCGCGAGAAACACGATGGTGCCACAGGTTTTCTCTGAAATCATCTTCCAAGCTCAAAAAAAGCTCTCAAGTTGAGGCCAAAATGAAGGGATATCCCCAGCTATCCTGAAAGTCCACCTCTACATTAAGACGAACTCTCTATGAAAAGATTGGGAGCAAATACATTAGCAAGGTTGCCTTGTTTTCAGTTTTGGAGTCCCCAAATAAAGTGGCAACCCTGCTAATGTATTTGCTCCCTATCTTTACATGAAGAGTTTGTCTTGATGTAGAGGTGGACTCTCAGGGTAGGGTGGGATATCCCCTCCATTTTGGTCTCACGTTGAGAGCTTTTTTGAGCTTGAGAGTTGATTTCGGAGAAAACCAATGGCACCATCGTGTCTCTCGCGAACTTTTACATAAGCATCAATGGTCAAATCGCAAATCCCTCACACATGCAACATCTCCATTAGATCCCGTGGATAGGTCAATGCTGCCGCGTTGAGGAAGAACGCCGCATGAGCCTCCAGACGTCACCAAATTTTGTTCGACCAATCTCGAATTTTCAGGAAAATTTTTGAATATTTATCTTTCAATTTTTAAGAGGATTTTGTTGGTAATTTGATATGAAAGTTCTGAAAAGTTCAAGGAAAAATATTCTTAACTTTCTTCGAAAATAGATATTTTTCGAAAGGAAATTTGGCAACTCTTGAATTTTCATATAGCGTTTTTCCTTAGCGACAAAATGGGCTTCGAACTCGATGATGGGTCTCCAGACAAGACAGGGTTCGGGGAGCCTTGAAAAAACCTTAAATAGTCTTGAATTTTTTTCTCATTTTCATGTACTGAATTTACATGATTTTTTAGGAAAAACGTGAAAGCTCTTGAAAGTCTTTGAATTGTAAAATCCGCGCTCGAATATTTTATGATATAATAATGGGTGAATCGACATTACTTTTCCATAACTTTAATCCACGAGCCTATGTCATTTACTTTAATTCTGCGCATTTATTTTCCGTAACTTTAATCCGCAAACACTTATTTGAGCTTCTCATTATAAGAACGTTCCAACTTTGCTAAAATGTGGTCGGGAAGGACTTAAAAATATAGAAGGAAGGAGTCTCTTTATTTCATATGATAAAAGTCCGTATAGATCCCTCAAAATATTTTTCAAAACGGCGACGAAATCCTTAAAAGTCCTTGAATATCCTTGAATTTTCAGTTCACAGTCCTCGAATAACTTGCGGAAGCTCCTTGAAATTTTTCTGAGAGTCCTTGAATTTTATTCTGATGCAACAACACGAACCCTGCAAGATTAAAATGGGCCACCGGACCTTTTTCCACCCCAGTCTTCACCAGCTACCCATTCCAACAAATTGAATCGTTCCTTTTTTCATTTGGCTTTTCTTGCCGTCTATTCCAATGCAAATCGCACCTTACTGAGAACATTAAGAATGCCCAGTGGCCGTATAATCGTTCTTCAAGGCGGGTTATTTGAAGTTTGATGAACGACTCCAAATTCCTCCGATAATTTATAGATTTTCGAGATGCCTTCCATTGAGAGGTTAGGCAATATGCTTACACCGGAGTTAAAATAGTTGCTTATAGGAGAAAATTCACGGAAGCCTTTAAGAATCGACGTAGAGTAGGCTGGAAGTCTGCAACGTCCTAATCCGACATACCGACGGTGAAACTACCAAACCACGTATCTCTGTTTGCGACGTCGCAAACTTCCTGTCATACTTTATTTTTTAAATGAAAAACTACTTAACGTCCAGTCTTGAAAATTTCTGTGATTTTTCCTCTTCGTGCGGAGAAAATTCTATGAAAATTTCAAGGAATGATATTGATTTGGTCTACTTCAAAAAAATAAAATGTGAGCGTAGATTTTTAAACACCGCAAACGAGATACGTGGTTTGGTAGTTTCACCGAGATATGTGGTTTGAGAGTTTTACCGTCGATATTATCACCGCCGCCCTGACATAAGCGCGTAACTCCACATTGCAATGAACCCTGTCCTCCATACAATTCAATGCTTCTCCGGGCTCACCTCAATGTGTAGTTACGCCCTCATGTCAGCCAAGCGACGTCCTGTTCTTCAGCTAGTCCTTTTCTAAACTGAGTCGTGGTCGGGTTATCATCTCATTACCTTCTGGACAAAGTTTCAAAGGCATCCAGCGACGTTTAAAACATCATTTTATTTTTTAACAGAAAAATTGTTTAACGAAGCAGTTCAAAAATTTCACCGATTTTTCTTCGGACTGCCGATAACATTCAGTGAATTTTTCAAACATATTCAACACTGGAAAAAAAACACATTGGATCTAGAGTCCAGACTCTTGAAAACATTGACAAGAAAAAATACTCTTGATTCAAGCAGATTTAAGCTTAAATCAAAAAGGAATCCGCTCAAATTAAGAGGTTTGGTTCTTGATTAGTTCTTGAGGTTTGAACCAGGCAGCTGGTTTGGTATGGACACGTGCGGAGAATGGCAGATAGTCGGTTGCCCAGAAAGGTATTTGATTGGGTTCCTCCCGGAAGAAGGCGGCGTGGACGTCCAGTCAAAGGTTGGCGGGAGGGAGTGGAGGGGGAGATTAGACGGTGTAATCAGCCCGATGATTTGTGGGAGGATCGATTCCGATGGCGATTTGGAGTCGCAGAGCGCTCTAGTGCGCTGAGTTAGCGGCTTGATATGTATGTATGGTTCTTGATTTGAGCAAAAATCCGATTGAATCAAGAGTATTTTTTCTTGTCGATGTTTTTAAGAGTCTGGACTCTAGATCCAATGTGTTTCTTTTCCAGTGAACCAACAATTTTTCTGTAAAAAGTAAAATGGCGGCAGAAATCTTGAAACGTCGCGTGGCACTTGCGATACTTTGGCCGGAAGGTGACGACCCGGAAACTGCCATGGAAAAATCAAAGTTAATTAATTCATCAATCTTAAGAGCAACAATGCCGTGAAAAGAACTCCAGTGAAAAGGCTTGTCCCGTCTTCTGGCCCGTTCGCCTCTGGGGGCTCCTTAGCTCTTTCAATTGGACGTATTTCTGCCAAACAGAACTATGTGCATTAAGACATGAGCCCTGAGATCCATAAGAATATGTACACAACAGGGCTCAAGTCATAATGCACATAGTTCTGTTTGACAGAAATGCGTCCAATTATAAGTGGATCGCAGTTAGCTCATAGGAACCAGCGAGATGACAGCGTTTTCAAAATTGTGCAACTTCTTCTTTCATTTAAAAGATATGTAATGTATGCACAGTATTAAATTTTACAAAATCATTTTCCTTTAAAATTAGCAATTTTTTGGTGGGAAGTCGAAACTATTTGTTATTCTGGGAGATTTTATAGATAATTATGAAGAACCAAAATGTTCACAACACTGTAATCGCGCTGGTTCCTTTTTACTGAATGCGATCTGAGTAGAATTAGCTACTGGATAAACCGCTTCATAGGCTCATCAAAAGCTTCTTTCATGACAGGTCCATTCAAAACGGTCGTTTTTCGGTGGGAACGGCTTTTCGTGTGACCTCATGCGATGGTTTCTATAAATCGTGAGGTCTTGAAATTAGATTTTCAAATGAAAATAACGATGCTTCTGTGAAGCGTTTTCGTGCTTCTAATGCCTCGGTAATTTCGTTCCTCTTCTGAAATATGCCGCTTTCATCGGTACCCTAGCGTAAATATTACCTTGCGGTGAGCTAACCATCACCTTGCGGCAAGGTATCGGCCTATCCATCCTCTCCGAGCTCTATCCGAGCCCTCGCCAAGCCAGTTCAAGGAACTCGACGACCGGGATTAAAACCGTATGACAACACTGTAGACCCAAATCCGGATGCAGGGCTTGAAAAAGGCGACATTGCATCGGGAAATACCCCGCGTGTTGGGTACGATTTTCGTCTCCAGCGTTGCCATGCATAAATATTCCCAGTCGTTAAGTTCCACGAAGTGACCCGGCGAGGGCTCGGATAGGGCTCGGTGAGGGTGGATAGGCCGATACCTTGCCGCAAGGTGATGGTTAGCTCACCGCAAGGTAATATTTACGCTAGGGTAATAATTAGCACGAAAATCCACTCATTGTGGTCCCGCTGAGACCAACATTTTTATTGCAAACTAGAAATAAAGAAACTTGATTCCACTCCGAGCTTCGTCGAAATATTAAAATCGACGTGCTGTCGAACTTGGGAAAAACGCCGCCTAAAAATTCAAATGTTGCCGAATTTCGCGTGATGAAATATTTATTTAAGAGGAAAGTTATGTATATTTTACCAATGTTAGTTGGCCACAGGATACACCCTGAATATACGAATTACTACCAGGAATTTATTATTAGGAAATTGCTGGGATATTTAATTTCATCCACAAAAATCAGGAAAATGTCTGGAAAATGGGTCATCGATCAGGGAATTCTGAGTAATTTGAGCATTTTATCAAACATTTTCCTGATTTTTCTTGATGAAATTAAATTTCCTAACATTTCATTTGCGAATTACTACCAGAGGGTTTATTATCAGGAAATTGCTAGGACATTTAATTTCATCAAGAAAAATCAGGAAAATGTCCGGAAAATGGGTCATCGATCAGGAAATTCTGAGTAATTTCAGCATTTTTCAAATATTTGATTTAACTCATCCAATTCGGTTCGTAAAATTTAAAAGAAGTCACTTCATATTCTTGCAAAATAATCAAGAAGCTCCTTTCAAAATATCTAGGAAAATCAGAAATATATCAGGAAAATCCGAAATGAAATTTTTGTAAAGACCCTTCACTACGCTGCTTTGTGAGGACTAGAAAAGTTAAAACGCCTTCAATTCATCAGAGATGCAACGTGGATATCCGCTAGCTACAAATAGTTCTTTACATCAAGGCGTTTCTATCAACCTCGCCGTTTCATTATCCTATAGTGAAATGATGCGTTATAGACGTTATACTTTTCTAGCTTTCCTCCGATGTTATGAACATTTTTCAGGAATTTTATGACTATTTTTCCTTGAAATTTTCATACGAAAATTATATTTCATACGAAAATTATATTTCATACGAAATACACTTCAATTACGAAAGAAATTATCAAAAAAATTAGGGGGAAAAGACTCAATATCCTCGCAAATTCGTAGTGTACCAAAGGATTTTGGCAATATCCATTTATCCAATGACCCCTCAGAGGACTCACTGGGAATAAAACACATTGGATCTAGAGTCAGACTCTCAAATATATATATATATCAACAAGAAAAAATACTCTTGATTCAATCAGTTTTAAGCTTAAATCAAGAACCAAGCCTCTTAATTTCAGCGGATTTCCTTTTGATTTAAGCTGAAAATGAATATTTTACCTTGAAATTCTCAGACTTACCGATCGAATCACGAACGAAATCCACGTAATGCGATTGATTCACGATTTTGTCGATCGATTCACGGGTATGTCGATCAATGCACGGGTTTATCGATCAATTCACGTGTATTCCGACTGTCTCATAGGTTCTGTTGACCGATTCACAGAGTTGTCAATTCATTCACGACTTTGTCGATCCATTCACAAGTTTTTCGATGAATTCACGAATTTTTCAGTCGATTCACGAATTTTTCAGTCGATTCACAGGTTCATCGATCGGATCGCTTCACGACTGTCGATCAGATTATTGTCAACCAGATCGTCACTGGTTCTTTAATTAATTGTCGATCGAATCCATACCCTTCTCAAGGCCCTACGTCGCGAAATAAAATCGCCTATCTTCTGCTGCAGGCATGTATCTCTATCATAAAATAAAAAGAATAACATCAACGGAAACGCATAAGTCACCGCTTTTTTTATATCAACGAAGGGAAACTTTATGAATAAGTACTGCTTACGTCTGCGGAGTGTCGCCGTTCTGGAGAGATCGAATGGTAACGGATACACACGTTTTTAGGAAAAATTTAAAGGGTCCTTTTTGTATACTCATAAACCGTTGAACCAAAAATTTGTTGTGAAAATGCTTAAAAATTATGTTTTTGCAAATTTTATATTGCAGGTTCACCTGAATCCTGGAAGCAAGCTTCAATAAGTGCGAAGATTGACTGACCCAGGAAAGAAAAACGTTAACATTGGTTCTTACGGAACTTTCGCTTCTGTTGACGTAGTCTCCTTATTCTATGCCCCTATTCTCGTGTGAACCAACGCGCCAGATGCGCCTAAAAAATCGGCCATGGCGCATAAAAAATGAAGGCTCTGCGCCAACGTGGCCCCTGAAAATTGCCCCTTAAAAATCTGAATTTTCATATTAGGTGATTATTCGAAATTTTCAGCACCACAAGTGAAAGCTTTTTCTATCCTTCACGATTTCATCATTTGTGGTTTTGTCTTCCCCAAGTTACAGCTACTTATTAGTTCCGTTACGAAAACATCTTGCGTCTAACTTTTCACTAAATGCACCGTAATACGTAGGCAAAAAGTCAATTTGGCTCCTAAAAAATCTTCAATGGTGCCTAAAAATCGAGCTTAATGCGCCACATGGCTTCTAAAAGGCAAAGGTGAGTTTCGAACACTGGTGTGAACCCTGGAAACTACGGAGTTGAACGGACAATAAGGCGCATTTCTGAATGGCGTTACGCCTTTTCGACAGGAGAGCGACGGGAAATGGGGTGGTGCTGGGGGCCGGCGAAATAAATCGGGGAGTTGGGTCACGTGCAGATAACAGGTTGCAAATAGAGACAAGATGGATGGCATGCAACAGAGAGGGATCCACTGGCTTCCAGTTCGTTACGAGCTCCGCAACGGCCGGGGTCAAACTCGCGTCAGCGTCCGAGCCTCACGTCCGTCCGATAAACATCCGCTGCGGCAGGGGGTACATTTTTTCCCGCCGTAATGGATCACTGGAGATCACCGGTAAAATACTCCGTGTGTGTTTTATTCCAAGTCGAAGCTTACGGGGAGCACATCTGCCGTAGTCAGGAAGAACGCGGTGAGAGCCTCTAGACATTTCTACCGATATATCCGAATTTGCCGAATTTCTCTCGGTAAGACACGGATTTTCTGGAAAGATTGGATTGCATTTTGCAAAAAGGAACCAAGAGCATTCCAATGTTGCTAGGATTGTGTAACTTAAATTCTCTGCAAAAAATTACTGAAAACATAAAAAAAAAATTAAATTTACAAAGGTAATTTTTGTCTTGAATTCATAGTTTATTGGGAGTTAGGATAAAATTTGTTTAGAAGATCTGTTTATATTCGCAAGGTGAAATAAGTTGCACAATCTTAGCGACATTGAAATGCTCCTGGTTCCTTTCGGCAAAGTGTAATCCAATTTTAACTATTTATTTCTCGATTTTCAGCCAATTTTTTCCGAAATGTTACCTGAGGTTCCTTCAAGGGAAACCATTCATAACTTTTCTAAAAAAAAAAAAAAAATGAACATTTTATCGTAGGAAATTTGTCAAGGTTCGAATGTACACAAGGCGCGTTCTTACGTTACGTTACGTTCCTTACGCTCTTTCTTAGCAAGCCCTGTTATAATCGAGAGGGAAAAAATCGGTGCCAGAGCACATGAACACTCTTTCTTAATATGCTTTATGTAATACAATTTAACACTAAATCGTGGTGGACTAAAACTCAATTGAACTAAACTTAAATAAAAAATGATTAAGATTGAAATATTTATACTTATATTAATCATCAAATTTAATATACATTGAATATATTCATGTTACATCGAAATGTATAAAAGATCCAAAAATTGAACGTCCGGGTAGACACGATGTCCAATAACCCCGTGTGATATGAATGCGAGGTGAAATTCGCACCGTGAAAGCGTATGTCACTCCGCAAAAAGAGTCAGGAAAGCTTGTGAATTTTGGTATTTTAAATTTTTAGAGAATTTTGTTCGTGATTTAATCTGAAGTATCTGAAAGGAGACACTTGATCGTAACTTTCCTTGAAAATAAATATTACACGGAGGAAAGTCGTCAACATTCGAATTTTTTTACGGCGTTCTTACTTAGAACGCACTGTTGAAAATCGAGGGAAAAAAATTTGGTGCCGGAATCTAAATAACGCCCAAAAACCCCAAGTAATGTGAATGCGAAGTGAAATTAGCATCAAAGGCGTATGGTACTCCGCAAAAAGTATAGATTCTGCTTCGAAATAATGTAAGTCACTCCTTAAGGGGATTCTATTCCGCTTCACATTCATGTCAATCGGGGTTTTTCGGCGCTGTACAGAGTTCGACACAGAATTTCACTGCAAAATGTCTAATAGGGCGACAAAAGTGGGTTTGACAACCAGAAACTATGAAACTTCAATGATTGCTGCGGGCATCGGCACAATGCGTGAAGTATCCAGCCAGTCTTGCGGGCGCTGATACGAATTTAGCGCCGGATGCGCAATGCGTGAAGTATTCAGGCAGGCAAGCAGGCGCTGATATATGCGTTCAGCGCTGACCACACTCCGCACTGTTTGACGCGATTTTTCAAACCCGGAGCATCGGCGTTTTTCAACCTGCTGATACAGTGCAGTGATGTTTTTGAGATATTACTCGTTCTTCCTTGAAACGACAGATATACGAATAGGTCATGAAAATCGGCAGCGGTAACGTTCTACCATTCCACATTGGGCCTCCTCGGAGAGATCTTTCCGGTTTAAAGATGCAACAGGTGAGGTGTGTTCGGCTCGAGGCTAAATTTGGGTTGGTTCAATACAAACATCACTGCAAAATGGGTTAAACTTTAAATAGGACCAAGGAAGGCCTTTCAGCAGATAGTTTTTCCGTCTTTAGTTTCACTGACGTGAGGGTATTCATTGCTCAACCACGTTCAAGGGTAGATACACCGAGAAATGGGTCATTTTTGTAGATCGATTAGAAACACCTAAATGCCTGTGGAGTCAAATAGAAACTTGGATTGTTCTTGCGAGTGATCTTCCTTGCCGACTTCAAATTAGCAGAGGCTTCTTTGCTTTGAGGTTTTTGCAGAACTTTCTTACACCGTCGATATATCAGAATGCTAATATTCGCGAACCTTGTCTAATAGTCTAGCTCCACTGATAATTTTATTGACTCCGCACTGAAAAAAAAGATTGGTAGAATTTACCATTCCTTCACGCTGTATTTCACACAGCGTCAATTTAGAGTCAATTCTGCCAGAAGAAAGGTAAACGTTACTATATACTGGTACAGGTAACCATTCCTCTGGCAGAATCGACTTGAAAATTGGTAGAATTCACCATTCCTTCGCGCTGTGTGAAATACAGCGTGAAGGATTGGTAAATCCTACAAATCTTTTTTTTTCAGTGTACTGTGTGACACATTTTTAGGAGAAAATATTCATAATTTTTCTCAAGAGTAAAATGATTTATCATGGGAAATTTAGACACGTCCAAAGGGCGCGGTTTTTCTACAATACGGTAGTTCTCTGCATCAGGAAAGAGCTTGGAGATGATACAGGGGGTTGAGCCGTAGCGAGGTTCGGATTGGAGACTCCAGGTCCGCAGCGACGAAACGGTTTTGATTCGGGAGAGACGAGGGGGAGAGCGAGGGGGGGGGGTTGCTTTTTGAGCGTGATCCCTGAAAACCGCAGTCGGCAGGGATTGGCCTTAAACATACCGCAACGCAGGGATGGCTCCAGGAGAGGGCACAGGGCAGTCGGCCCGCATTTAAGGGCCGACCCGGAAATATTTGCTCACGTTCGCGCCCTTCATCACCCCAATCAATTTGCGCTGTTGCCAGAGTGAGCGGTATCGATTCCCACCTTTCCGCATCGAGGAGAAACATTGTATGAGCAATCAGACGTTGCCAAATTTCGATCGACGTATCACGAATTTGCAGCAGAATTTGTGAATATTACTCTTCCGAATTTTCGGAGGATTGATCGGTGTTGATCGGTTCATGTCAATCAGTTGGACTCTATTTTGCAATTAAGAACTATAAGTTCCGGCCCGGTTTAAAAACAACGTATGTGCCATTAGTTTCCCTATGCACATAAGTGTTTATTCTGATGAGCCAGAATTTACAGGTCCAAATTGTAAAATGCAGTCCAATTCTAGTACTCACTTTTTTCCTTTATAGATGATTTTATTTCATGACCCCCAGCCTGGATCTATGCATTGCTGTCGAAACGATCGATAGAAACTCATTTATGATATTAGATTTTATCGATCCATGTCATTCAATAAAAAATACTCAATGTATCATGCACGGAGAGTCTGCCAGAAACGCCCTTCCTTGCTATGGAGGAGCGCTGTATGAGCCTTCAGATTTTGCCAAATTGCCTCTAACAAATCATGAATTTTCTTGAAAATTTGTGAATATTTCTCCTTCAATTTTTCAGAGGATTTTGTTCGTAATTTGATCTATAAAGTCAGAAAATTGCACAGAAAAGTACTCATAACTCTCTTCACAAATACATATTTTCTAAAAGGAAATTTGGCAACACTCGAATGTTCATACAGCGTTTTTCCTTCCAGCACGGAGCGCTGTGGTTAATTCAGTCGGCGCACAATGGATCGAGTCAATCGGAGAGGTGAGACATGACATTTTTGACTAAAGCTGCAAATGTTCATATATATTTCGTCAAATTTTAAATTTTAAGGGGTGCTACTAGAAGAAAATTTCTCGAGAAAACCATTAGAACCACTTTTAGAACCTCGAAATTTGTATACACGGAGTAAAAAACGTTTAAAGTTTCCAAATTTTTCCCGACTTCTCCTATTGAGCCGATCCACCGTGCGGCTGTGCTGGCTCTTGGCTCGTCGGGCTAAGATGATTGCAGAGGAAGGCTGCCGTGCTAAGGAAAAACGCCGTATGAACCTTCAGGCGTTGCCAATTTTCCTTTGATAAAACACGAAATTCCTGCTACGTTTATGAATATTACCCTTTCGATTTTTTGGATTGTATGAATGTAGTCTGGGTGCTGTGTGAGAATAGGTTATACATGCAAAAGTTAAAAATGAAAATTAAAAATGGTTAATTTGTTTGTTATTATATTTGTAAAACGAAGTTAATTTACACTTGTAAACAGGTGGTTGTAACATAATTTGTTGAATAAAAATAAAAAAATTTGGATAATTTTATACGCCATTTCATCTAAAGTTCCTAAAAATTTCAAGGGGAAATACCCATAAATTTCCTTGCAAATACACATTATAGCGGAAGAAATTTGGCAACTCGCGGTTGTTCATACGGCGTTTTTCCTTAGCACGGCAGAAGGAGAGGAGGGTGGGGTCGTGGTAGGATAGTGTGGGGNGGGGGGGGGGGGGGGGGGGGGGGGGGGGGGGGAGAAGTAAGAGTCAATCTAAAAGCAGTGTTACTCCAAAACTGCAAGCACTCGTCGATTCCCTACGGGGCCTATCTTTACGATTCTTTCTCAAGTTAAATTGTTCGGAGACCTCCGGAATATTCTCCAGGAGAGTGAGAAGGGAGGAGGTGAGGAGGGGTGGGATGGGAAGGGGACGTCTTCCCCCTAGATTTGAACGGCGCAGAGAAGCTCAGGCTCAACTTACGAGATTCGGATAGACGAGTTTTGAAATGAAATTATTTTCGGGGCGGTCCCACGAATTTCTTCCTTGTGTGGAGTCAGAGTGGCGCAGAGTACCCATATTGGCCTGGAAAAAATGTATGGACTCACGCTTCATGAAGTATGGGTCGGAGTCACATACAGACTGTAATAAAACTGATGTCGATCAAAGAATAGAGATAAAGTCCATTTATGTATGGACAAATATTATACTTCCGTTTGACAGAAATACGTCCAATTCTGCAAATCGTCGGCCAAAGTTTGAAATCACGTATCTCCGTTTGCAAAGGTATCGTCGTCCGTTTCGTTCAAAAATATTTTTTTCACAGAAGCATCGTATGTCATAAAAAATAATAATTTTCCAATCACTGAAAAACAAATATGATGCTGACGACAGAACCTTCTGTCCACACGGCTCCTGCAGTTTCTTCCACTTACCGAATATTTCTGTTGTGAGAACAGAACTTCGATTGTGGGAACAGGGTACTCTGTCCTCATAACGGAACCTTCTGTGACTGTTACAAAATAAGTGCAGGAGCCCTGTGAACGGAACTATTTTTTTCAGTATGTCAGTCGTGGTTTTTGTCCTTGGTTATTTCCGATACGTACCAAAGAAAAATAATAAGAGAGAGAGACATACAACAGCCCGGATGCAGACAACAATAAAAACACATCAAAATACAAAAAACAAATCGGTATACAAGGCTAGAGGAGACATAAAACAACCAGGACGTTTCGGGCCAATTACATGCCCATTCTGAACTGGAACAGAAGCCAAAAAATGTAAAAATTTTTACATTTACAAAAGTTAATTTTTACATTTTTTAGCTTCTGTTCCAGTTGAGAATGGGCATATAATTTGCTCGAAACGTCCTGGTTGTTTCATGTCTTCTCTAGCCCTGTATATCCATTTGTTTTGTGTATTTTTAGTGTGTTTTTATTGAAAAATAATAATTTATCCTACTATTTTACATGGGTTCTCGACGATACAAAGAAACGACTTTTTCAGTCTGAATTCGCCTCATCTTGAAACAAACCGGTGGCATCTTACGACGTTAGCAAAACTCGGAGCTCCTGATGAAATTGGCGAAATAGTGAGGTTTAGAAGGGGGTGGGGGTTGGGTTCTTGCCAGCAGGTGGCTAATTGTTGAAGCTTCCCTTCCGTGGCCCTTCTTAACCCCGAGGGATTCATTAATCCCCCTTCCCCCTCCGCGCGCTGAGTGGTGTTAGTTGTTCTCTGGGTCAATTGCGATTCCGTCCTTCGTTCGCGCAGCCCCAAGAAAAGGGGGTCTGTCGATGGTCAAAACAGGTATCTCTACAAATGCCAGGCCAAGTGGTCGAATGTACCACAAGACAAGGTACGAATCTAAGCAATCTGATACATGTTTCTTAACCAGAATTTCACGTAAAACACGATCCACACAACAAAAATTACTGGAACCAACTCCTAACAAAGATATTAACGTTTTTATTTCGCATTGGTTACGAGGAATCTGAACTGCCTGCTCACAAGAAACTCAAAGCTCTACGTGAGTCAGATCGCGCACTATAACGGTTTCAGCAAGCTTCTCAATCGAGCAATGTTCATTTCCCACCATGTGTTGTTAAATCTATTGGCAATTTGCTATAGCTGAGCCAAAGCGTCAAGATTGAGGTTGCCAGATTTTTATATCGCAGAGACTGTCATGATAACGTTTAGCGCGCGATGTGAATCACGTAGATCATTGAGTTTTCATGAGCGGGTGGTTTGAATTCACGCATCAAGAATCATTAAATATCTTCGTAAGGAGTTAATTGCGGTAATTTTTGTCGTGCGCATCGTGTTTTACGTGAAATTTTAGTTACGAAACATGTATCAGAATACTGAAATTCGTACCTTGTATAGTGGTCCATTTTTACGATTTGCAAAGTTTAGTGCGTTTTCAGCAGAGTGTTCTAGTATCAATGGACCTTTTGCTAACTTCAGCTAAAGCAAAAAGAAGATGTATTTCTTGTAGAAAATGGCACAAAAATCTTACTTTCATCATTGATTCATCTAATTCATATTTTATCCGATTCTACTCGGAAAGCTTTTACCAGAGGAACCAAGCCGCTTCATCTATTGCCAAATGGGCTTGGTGCAAACCCTTGTTGGTGCAAAAGTAAGAATCTTGTCTTACAGAGAATGGCTACAAAGTCTTGATGAACGCATCCATAAAGTCTGGAATACACTCCTAACTTAACGGAACTATGTGCATTAAGACATGAGCCCCGAGACCCCTAAGAATGTATGCTTAACACGGCTCACGTCCTAATGCACTTAGTTCCGTTCGGCTGAAATACGTCCAACAGTGCAAGGCGCCTGCAACCGTCCTCTTCGAAGGGCGAGTCACAACTTTTGAGGAACTATTTATATTTTGTGCAACCTCACGACTCGACGGGCTGAAAAAATCTGAACAGGATTCTGTGACACCCGTAACTGACCCATTTAGTTGGCTTTTTCTCTCGGACGCCAACTTCTACAAAAGCAAGCGGTCAGCAGCTCATCTCCGGGAGTTTGAGGAAGACAAATGGAGATTCGCGCAACTCGGGCTGTCCGGCTCCGGTCGCCTGCGCTCGCCTAGAAACTTTGGACAAAAGCTCCGCGTTCAGGATTCCACATCGTCCACGTAACTGGGAACGCGTCGCACTATGGTTTCATGGACTGCGTTCAGCAGAAAGGAACTATGCCACATCTGCTTTTGCCAAATTTAATTCGAGAATTTATGTTTATATCATCTGGTCAATGAAAGCTTCTCCATTCTTTTGATGATGTGAGGCTTCAAATGTGTAATTCAAGAAGTCAATAATAGCGCTCGGTCAGATTAGACCGCCAAATATGAAGACGAAATGATCCCTAAGCGGTAGAGATTCCCTGTTCCTCGAGCAGATTTCCTGATTTGTCCCTGATTTTCCCTGTAAGCTCCGAGTTGAGGATTTCTCATCGTCCACGTAACTGGGAACGCGGCGCACTATGGTTTCATGGACTGCGTCCAGCAGAAAGGAACTAAACCATATCTGCTTCTGCCAAATTTAATTCGGCAATTTGCCTTTTGTACAAGACAACGTTTGTGCGGATCCCTCCGAAAATTTTAAGAAATTTGCAGAAAATTCACTGAACGTTGCACAGAAATCCGCACAACCGTTTTCATGTAAAAGATTAAATTGCCCGATAAAATTTGGCTGTAGCTGATGTCGCTTTTTTTTCTTTTCTGCTCAACGCGGTCTAGTTCATCTCACGCTCCGGCAACTATTTTAACTCAGGTGTAGGTATTTTCTCTATTCTCTCGATTGAAGGCGAATCTTATTAATCTCTGGATTTATGATCAATGCGACGAAGCACTGCGTGGTGAGACTTTCATGGACAGCGTCTAGCAGAAAAGAACTACGCTACAATTGCTTTTGCCAAATTTAATTCGGCAATTTGTCTTTTCACAAGAGAACGTTTGTGCGGATTCCTTTAAACCATGGTGTCTAGAACGGGAAAACTGGGATTCACCAGGGAATGAAAATTTACAGGGAAAATCACGAAAAAATCAGGGAATCTGTTCCAGAAGCAGGGAATATCTACCGCTTAGGGATCATTTCGTCTTCCAATTTGGCGGTCTAATCTGACCGAACGCTACTATTGACTTCTTGAATTACACATTTAAAGCTTCAAATCATCAAAAGAATGGAGAAGCTTTCATTGAGCAGATGATATAAACATCAGGAACACTATCGGAATCACAATTTGAATGCGCGCCAAAGAAATTGCTGAAAGATGAATTAAAATCGATATTTATACATGGAACTCTGGAGAATTTTATTTATTTCCCCCCGAGGATCCCGGTGAAGTGAGAGGAAACTTCGGTTTCTCGTCAGGAAATGAGCTCCTGAAAATCAGGGGAAATCAGGAAAAAGCAGAGAATGAGCCTGGTCAAAACTTCTAGAGACCATGCTAAACACATGACTTGAGTTGCACACATGTAGATTGAAATTTTTATCAAAACCTATTCTAAATCGCTGTAATTTATAATCAGATTTGGAAGAGTTTTCAATTTGCATCAAGTCTTGTGTTCATAGTGCCGATAAAGTTTTAAAAATTAGTGCGTTATGTTACAATATAGTGATTTCTTTAAACATATCAAGGGATTTGATTCGTACAATGCAGAGAATTCACTGAAAATTGCACACAAATCCGCACAACCATTTGCACGTAAAAAATGAAATTGCTCATCGCTAACATAACGAGATCCACTCTTTCAAGTGCACCAAAGATTTGGCATGGAAGATGTAAAGTTCCAATGTTCATTGCCGGAACTTTAGAGAATTATTTGATTTTCCTTAAGAAAATCCCTGAAAAGTAGGAGACAACTCAATTTTTCATAAGGGAATGAGCGCCTAAATATCAGATTAAAATCTAGGAATGAGCGTAGTCAAGAATTCGAGACACCATGTTCCAGACTCATGCGCCAAAACCATCCTATTTTCTTCGCGATACACTTGAAATAAAAAACACATTGGATCTAGAGTCCAGACTCTTAAAAACATCGACAAGAAAAAATACTCCTGATTCAATCAGATTTAAGCTTAAATCAAGAACCGAGCCTCTTAATTTGAGCGAACATCCTTTTGATTTAAGCTTAAATGTGATTGAATCAAGAGTCATTTTTCTTGTCAATGTTTTCAAGAGTCTGGACTCTAGATCCAATGTGTTTTTTTTCCCCCCGTGAAAAGTCAAAATTTAGCAAGATTTTCGATTGAATCTTTGCGACGAATTGCACGTCGAGAACTTGCGACGAGTCACCTCTTAAATTTGACAATAAAACCAGAGTGCATCAAAAGCTACAAGATCTAGAGGCGGAAACACTCAAGGGAGGGTGAAAATCCTCCCCTAAGCCTCCCCGGAGAGGAGAGGAGCGGTGCCGTGCCAGACGCCGAGGGTGAGAGAAGGTAATTGTCGCAGAACGGAAATCAGCATAGACGCTGACACTTATTACTCCGGCGACACTGCTAACAATCTAAACGCCAAAAACGTCGGGGGGAAGAATTTGTTCAGCACCGAGAGTGTGGAGGGGGGCGCAGGGAACACAAAGTGCGAAAAAATGGGAGCAAATAAAACAAAAACTCGCGGAGCTGAGGGGCTCCCTTTCTAACTGAGTAGTGAGTAAGCAGAATTATCCCAACTATTCACTGTCCGAGTGTGTAACACCCTGAAAAACTTCCGATCCGCCCCCCCTCACTTCCGCGGCGCCCCTTCGCCGCAGTTTCTTTTTCCCTCCCCCCCCCCGCAAGCCCCATCTCCCCCCGTTTTGCCTCGGAAGAGTTAACATGAATTAATCTTCTGCAGCGCCGCGGCTCTTTTTTCCGAGCGGCAGAAACTGCTCGCCGCCCGCGCCCGGAAAGATATACTGCACTCATAACACGCGAGTATTATTCCGCCCCGCTGGGCGAAAACAGCGCAACTCCTGTGGAGCATCTACAGGGTCGTTCATAATTCCGCCTCCCGATTATTGAGATTGGAGTTGTTGCATGTGTGAGGAATTTGCGATTTGACTGTTGATTTTTCTGTAAAAGTTCGCGAGAAACACGATGGTGCCACTGGTTTCCTCTGAAATCAACTCCCAAGCTCAAAAAAGCCTCTCAAGTTGAGGCCAAAATGGAGGGGGTATCCCACGCTATTCTGAGAGCCCACCTCTACATCAAGACAAACTCTCCATGCAAAGATAGGGAGAAAATACATTGACAGAGCTGCCACCTTATTTGGGGACTCTTAAACTTAAATCACGGCAACCCTGTCAATGTATTTGCTCCCTATCTTTACACGGAGAGTTTGTCTTAATGTAGAGGTGGACTCTCAGGATAGCGTGGAACATCCCTTCCATTTTGGCCTCAACTTGAGAGCTTTTTTTGAGCTTGGGAGTTGATTTCAGAGAAAACCGGTGGCACCATCGTGTTTCTCGTGAACTTTTACAGAAGAATCCATAGTCAAATCGCAAATTCTTCACCCATGCAACAACTCATTTCTTACGGTTGCACCGAGAAACAATGAGCCTAGCGGAGATACTGGGCCTCTTGCATACTTCAGACAGAGCAAAAAGATGAGTTGACCACGCGGAAAAAATTAAATTGCTGATTTAACAATTAAATTGCTAATAAAAAACGACTGCATTATCTCAACGTAGATTTCACAACCCAAAAATGATACTTCAACCACCCCCGTGGCTAAATTAGCTTACAATGGTGGTGGTTAAAGTAGCATTTTTTTGTTGTGAAATCTACGTTGAATTATTGAAGTCACTTTTTTTAGCAATTTAATCGCTAAATCAGCAGTTTAATTTTTTCCAAGCAGTTGGAAGGAACTTAGCCGCGTCAGCTATCGCCAAATTTAATCGGGCAATACACTACTTTACAAAAGAATGTTTGTGCGGACTCCTTTGAACATTTTGAGAAATTGACTATGTGCTAATTGCTATTGAAGTATGTGCGAAAGTACAGGAGGAATGTGCTGGGGACAAGTGCCGGCCGTGCCCAAGTGCGGAATGGAATGTTAACGTAAAATCATCATCCGTCGCATGTGATGAAGTCCATCTTCTGGTACTCAGCGCGACGCTATTTTTCTCCGAGTAGAACCTCAAATTTTTGTATAAACGGAGTTAAAAGCATTTAAAGTTTCCAAATTTTGTCCGACCTCCCCTATTGACTCGATCCACAGCAAGAGTCACCAAACGAAACCCAGACTTTTCGACGACCCTGTGTTCCTGCGAGATTTTTGCCGGTGCGCAGGATGATACATAACGCGCTACATGTATGCGACGCACATTCTTTTCCACGTATGCCCCGCTCCACCAAATCACGCCTTTGCGGAACACCCCCCTTTTTTCGGGCGATGGGCCGGGGGAGGGAGGGGGACGGATTGTTTCTGCCGCATAAACTCGGGATTTAGAGTGCAATTTCAGGGCTGATCCACTCCATGTTCCCCACATTGTTCTCTGCTCCTTCCGCGCCCTCCCCCCCCCCATCCTTTCACGGTCGCGTGACAATTATCTCCCGCGGTCTAGCCAACGATGTTACACTGATTGTTTCGCTTATTTATGCGGTCGACATTTTAAGGAGCTGTAGTTTTTACAGTTCGTTCGTGTTGGTGGAGTGCGAGATGGAGGCAAATTATTTCTGTCTCTCGTCTACCCGTGTAAGGAGGAAGAGTGTGGCAATTTGCTCTCCGCACAACAAGCATTCCAGCCCGGTTTAGGTTCCTCTGATGACTGGAGGCCATAAAGACATCTCTGCATTGCAGCGCTCGTTGGTTCCGATTTAATTATCCCCTCGCGTTTCAGCTCTTGCAGGCAATCGCTTACCGGTTTGATGGCGGTTAGGCAGTATTATAAAATATGTCAAATACACAAAAATATGTCAAATAAAACCGGTGTGGAAAAAGCTGGTCTCCAGTAGAAACAATTAAAAATCATAAATCATCGGTTGAACTTCAATTGAGTTAGTCTCCCTGTATGGAGAAACAATTCGATCATTCATTTTACCTTGTTTTTTTTTTCATTTATGTGATGATTGAAAAATGCTTTCTTCGTTTGTTGCAGGTGAGTTGTTTTTCTGCCATTCAACTTAATCGAAGGAAGGAGTAACTAATCTAAATGCTACCTTTGTGTTCCTTACGTAAGTACTCCAGCTAACAGGTCGAAACCAATTCGTGGTTATGTTCCTCATGAAAATTTTTAGCCTTTGAACTGTGACATGATGAATAATAGCAATATCCATGTCCTCCAACTTTCCATTTCCCATTCTGCTAGAAGTTTTAATTAAGTCAAATGAAATTCAGTCCCTAACGAAATGACAACTTGGCGGCGACGGGTGCACCCACGAGTGTTTTAATAGTGTTTTTTAGTAAATTTTAGTAAATGTTCATAATATGCGATGTGACTTTTAGTATTTACCAAATCGAAGTCGAAGTTACCTGATGATGATTAACATCGAAATAGCTATCGTCTAAAATCGGATAACAAGTGATCGGGAGAAAGGTAATATCATCAAACAAAATGACAACTGTCATAAAAAATAGCCTTTTGAAAGGAATGGGTTTCTTTACTTTGGACCGAATCATCCATTCTTAAGATTTCGACAAGTAACTTTCTGACTTACTAAAAAAAAAAAAAAAAGCTTTTGTGCAATCAGTTTCTCATGCATACAGCCGATTTTAACGCTGGGCGGGAGATAATGGACTCCTATTGCAAAATTAAGTTCAATTTTGAGGTGGAAGATTTTTTTTTCCTACTTCAAGTAGCCCACAAGGGCTAATCCTTCGCTTTTTCCCGTTCCCCCTCCGTCCCTATCAGCTAGTCCCAGGCAACCATTGTTAACCATTACTTATAATATACCACGTTCTTGGTTTATTTATTTAAAATAAATGCAAATCCAACCTCAAAATTAGAAAAATGGCGTAATTTCCTCTTTGTCGTGCAAAATCGTCAGTTTGCAGGTAGGCGGAATGTTCCTCTGTCATCTGTATCTCCCAGACATTTCTGAAATGTCATAAAATGGACTGAATTAAGCAGAAAGGAGCCAACCCACATTTTGGAAAAAAATTGAGTTATGAGTGGATTCGAACTCAACCAATGCTCTACTATCTATCGCCGAAAATTCAAAGTTTTTGTTGGTGCAAATTTTGCAGAAATTGAACTTGAAGTTTATCTTTTACATTGAGTCTTATGCAGGAGCTAAACTTTAAGCTTCTTCTTCTCGGCTCGATCCCGATGTGGCTTGGTTCCTTTCTTTTTAACTCCGTCCAAATATTTGACATGAAATTTCAAAATAAATTTGTCATGAAAAATGGCAACCTCGTATCCATTTCTCAGCGCGAGACAAGAATGAGCTCGATGGAGCAAAGCTTAACGCAATCGATAAGTACGAACTGTACAACAGCTGACAACTCTGAGCAATTATTCGGGTAAACATGAATCTTCTCTCGTAAATCATCTTTGCTTTAATTATGTTCCGGATCCAGGGTAAAGTTTTATATCGTAGAATCAAGGTGAAGAGCTCGAAACTTTCTGATATTAAGCTCGAGCCGAGACGGGGAAAAATATTTTCGATTTGTTTACCTTGCGACTAACAAACTTACAGCGTTTAAAAACTGTTCGGATATTTGTTACGATTTTTGAAATATTTCCATACTTGCCAGCTTTTTGAACACGAATGATGGGTGTCTAGAGAAAGTAAGAAATCAGGGGTATCACTGGAAAAAAAAAACACATTGGATCTTGAGTCCAGACTCTTGAAAACATTGACAAGATAAAATACTCTTGATTCAATCAGATTTAAGCTTAAATCAATAGGAAATTCGCTCCAATTAAGAGGCTTGGTTCTTGATTTCTAGCAAAAATTCGATTGAGTCAAGAGTATTTTTTCTTGTCGATGTTTTTAAGAATCTGGACTCTAGATCCAATGCGTTTTTCTTTCCAGTGTATGGTGAAGAACGAGAGATATTTTAATGTAAATAAAAATGCAGGACGCCGTGAGTAAATATCCGTAATCGGAATGCAAACCAATCAGAAAGATTCTATAAGGATGTACCTTTGGACCTTTGGAGCTATTTTTAAAAAGCTTCAGAAGCTGTCAAATGTTTTGTACAGCTACCACAGTGCTATGTCATGGTTGGAAATCCTTAAGAAACTCCGTGACATCCAGAACTTAGAAATTGATTGATCGCGACTATTGAATCGTTCTTGAAACTGCCGAAGAACCACCTCCAGCAAACCGCAAATATCAGCATTATATGAGAGGTTTGAAGTAATAAATTAAGCACTGCACAAGAGCTGTGTCTTTTGTTCATCTCAAGCCTGAGCAACTATGTTAACTCCGATGTAGACATATTGCCTATCCTCTCAATTGAAGGAAAATCATAAATTCAGGAATTAGCGATTGAACCAAGTACTGGTTGAAAACGTTGGTTGATAAAGAGAGGAACGAAGAGAAGAAATTAAGGGTTAACTGTACTCATAGTAAGAAAATATAACCAACATAATGCTATTATGGGATCTCCTCTTTGCATAGTGCATCTCGTACTTAGTAACTTGTTATTCTGTGAGAACCATCGGTCTCAACTATTTGGATTATTTTCCCTTCGTCTTATCGATTTGTCTACCTATGACTATAACGAGCTTGCAGAGTGATTTTTGTTTAAATATATCAATGGGTCAGTTTCGCTGGTTATAGAATTGTGTTTTGATGCTTGATTCTTGTAGATTAGCTAAAAATAATAAGAACTGTCTAGACAGCAACTTTCTACGTTCAATATTAACCGAGATATCGCCCTTTGAAAAGTCGGGTTTTTGACGTCATCCACCGCTGAAGTGACACCCTCGGTTTCTTTCACCTTGCTTTCATCAGTCAGTAAGATGCACAATTTCACTGGTTACTCGGCCACTTCCGCGGTGGATGACGTCAAAAACCTGCACTGAAAAAAATATCACAATCTCAACTATATTTCCAGCTGATTTTGGTACCAGGCATTAGAGTCGTTGCACTAGCGAGAAGTGTAAAGGCACCAGTCAGTGGTGTAGTTAATCCAACCACACTAATGCTGACATTCAGGGTACCAGCTTGAGATACGGTTGATCCAACGACACGGTCAGTTGACTTAACCATACCTTTGGCTTGTGCAACTACTCTATATCTGGCGCCAAAATCACCTAGGAGTATCATTGGGATTTTGATAATTTTTTCCGTGTGACTTTTCAAAAGGCGATATCTCGGCTAAAATTGATCGTAGAAAGTCACTGTTTAGACAGATCTTATTATTTTTAGCTAATCTACAAAAATAAGCATCAAAACACAAGGGGTCAGTTGCGCTGGTCACAGAATTGTGTTTTGATGCTCGGTTCTTGTAGATCAGCTAAATATATTAAGATCTGTCCAAACCGCAACTTTCTACGTTCAATATTAATCGAGGAATCGCCCTTTGAAAAGTTGTGTTTTTGACGCCATCCACCGCGGTTTCTTCCACATTGCTTTCATCCGCGTTTCACGTAAAGGGAACCAGTGCTAATGTGCCAGTGTGTGTCTCTCTCATAGATTACATAGTGTCGCAATGTAAGTGGGAGAGCTGGCGCCACTTTTAAGCGATTTCTAGGTCCCGAATTCTGAGACTCCTGTGCGGCGCCTGGTCACTTTTTCGATACTTAATCGATTGTTTACGATACACGGGGACCCACTCATGGAATTACTAGGTATTCCACACCGCCATTTTGGATCGAATATGTATCGAACAAGTGACCTGCACGCCGGGCTCGGAACTCGTCGAGCAGAACATGGCGCCAGCTCTCTCATTCACATTACGACTCTACGTACCCTATGGTCTCTCTGACTGACAAAACCAAGGTGGAGGAAACCAAGGGTATCACTTCTGCGGTGGATAACGTCAAAAACCCAACTTTTCAGGCTGCAATATCTCGATCAATTTAGAACGTAGAAAGTTGCAGTTTGGACAGATCATAAAGTTTTAAGCTAATCTACTAGAATCAAGCATCAAAACACAATTGAATCAGTGAGTTCGAAAACACACCAACTCGGGTTTTTTTTTCGATTTTCACTTTTTTACGGTTTAGTAACACTCATGGATAGAAGCATCTGCACGCAAAAGGAAATTTTGAAATTGCAATCGGAAGTGCTCGAAACGGCGACGGGAGAACGGAAAAATCGAAGTATTTCATTGCAAATACCAATTTTTGGCCATATCAAGGGAAACGGGTGACCATCCGATTTTGCAGTTTTCTTTTTTCGGTTCAGTATATCTTGTACCAACAAGTACAAACAAATATTCAAGCGTTATTCAGGTCGAGAAATATAAATTTTTCAGGGCAGAGTATGAAAAATCAATATCTGAAAGTCGGTGAGAACGGAAACACACCAACTCGGAAATTTTTAAACGCTTAATTCCCTGCATCAAACATGGTGTATCGATTTCAACTTGGTGCTTTACAAAGTCTCTGAGCACCTGTCCTCTGGCACCAAAAAGGTTTTTCTTAAACTAACTTCTTCGCCTGCTGCACAGTTTTAGGTGTTTCCTGAACAATTTTTTTTCCCCGAGTTGGTGTGTTTTCGAATTCACTGATTCAATTCTGTGACCCATTCTGTGACCAACGCAACTGACAAATTGCGAGCCTAATGAGTTTGCTGATCCGACGTGCGCAACAGACCCATTCTGATTCGCTGCGCGAGGCGTATCGGAAACCTGATCTTGCGGCTCTACGGGGGAGGGGGAAGGAGAGTTCTGGGCAAAAGCTCTGCCCTTTACGTGAGAGTCTGAATTTTCAAAGTTGAAAGTTGCCGGGCGGCGCTGGCCCGAGAATCGCGTGACGGCCACCGATAAAGTCCAAAACGATCCGAGCGACGGCGGTGTATAATTAAGCAAGTTGCCCCATTAAATCTGCCACCGGTTATGACTTCTTGTTTCGGGTCTGCAACCGGCGGGAAACAGCCCCGGCTACTCCCGTGCTAAGGGCAAACGCCGTATGAGTCTCCGGACATTGACAGATTTCCTTCGAAAAACGATGAAATTTCAAGAAAAATTCCTTAATTTCTCTCTTTTTTGGAAATTTGATCTGAAAAGTCGGAAAATTTCAATGGAAAATACTCATAATTTTCTTCAAAAATAGACCGTATGAGTCTTCAGACATTGACAGATTTCCGTCGAAAAACGATGAAATTTCAAGAAAATTCCTTAATTTTTCTCTTTCTTGGAAATTTGATCTAAAAAGTCGGCAAATTTCAATGGAAAATACTCATAATTATTTTTTTTCAAAAATAAACCGTATGAGTCTTCAGACATGGATGGATTTCCTTCGAAAACCGATGAAATTTCAAGGAAATTCCTTAAGTTTTCTCTTTTTTGGAAATTTGATCTAAAAAGTCGAAAAATTTCAATGGAAAATACTCATAATTTTTTTTTCAAAAATAGACCGTATGAGTCCTCAGACACTGACAGATTTCCTTCGAAAAACGATGGAATTTCAAGAAAAATTCCTTAATTTTCCCCTTTTTTAGAAATTCGATCTAAAAAGTCGGAAAATTTCAATGGACAGTACTCATGATTTTCTTCAAAAATACATTTTTTCTGAGAGGATATTTCTCAACATTCGAACGTTCTTGCGGCGTTTTTACTGGGCACATTCGACTAGCCTACCGTAGACTAGAGTCCCTTTATACTGAGAGTCAAGACAACACCCCTCATGGAGTCACAAACGGGAATAAAGATTACAGAAATTGAACGTTTTTCGTAATCTTTGATCGGCCCATTCTCGAATTCCTTTCTTCGTTCCTTCCTTCATTCCGTTTGTTCCTTGCCGAACCCGTAATTCCCCGGTCCATTCCAGATTATAATCTTTGCAATCGGTGAAACTGTAATCTTTATTCCCGTTTGTGACACTGTGAAGGCCTAAAATACGGGAACCAATCAGAAATGGATTCTCATTGTCTTGACTCTCAGTATAAAGGGACTCTACCATAGACTAGTCTCGTCTAGGCGACCCATTGCCGGTTCGGGTTGAGTCTCCCGAATGGAATTGAATGGATCACCTGGGAATGTAACGCTCCAAGCACACTGCATTATCTAATTCTGCGTTAAAATTGTATGGTGATAATGGAGAGTTCAACATGCAGTGGCGTGGCGTGCTTTGCGATATATCGCTGTTCTGTCATTTAAACCTATGGTAAAGAATCGATTACCAAGGTGTTCGCTGCGAACACCCTGATTATCGATCCTTTTCCATAAGTTTAAATGACATGACAATCGATATATCGCAAAGCACGCCACGCCACTGTTAATATGATTTCCCGCAGGTGACTCCAGACGGTGGCAGAAAGATGTTTAGTATCTTGCGATGTTGCTGTAGCTAGCTGCAGAATTGTATTTTGATCATTGACTTATCCAAATCACACTTTACCTGATTATAATAAGACCGCGTTCAGCGGAGAGGACCTAAGCCACATTTGAGATTGCCAACTTTGCTTCTGCAATTTGATGTTGTACATGAAAATGGTAGTGCGGATTTTTGTGCAAATTTCAGTGGATTCTCTGCATAGTACGAGGCAAATTCCTTCAAGTTTGCACAAAAATCCGCACAGCCATTTTCATGTAAAACATTGAATTGCAGAATTAAATTTGACAATCTCAGATGTAGCTTTCTGCTTAACGCGGTCTCATTTTAATCAGATGAAATGTGATTTGGATAAGTCAATGATCAAAATACGATTTTGCAGCTAGCTACATTAACATCGCGAGACACTGAACGTCACTCTGCCTTCAAATTCCTTCAAATTTAAGAGAAAAATCCATGCTCTAAGCCCATTCAATGCCATTTTGGGCTCATCTCAAAGTGTACACCGAAAAAAAAATCTCGGTGTATTTACTAAGAAAAGGGTAAAATTACCAAGAATTCAGGGTTCTATTTGATCCCAGTTTTTTCTTGGTAAAATTACCTTTTATGGAATTGGTAATTTTACCTAGAAATCTCGGTAAAATTATTGAACTTTCTCGGTAATTTTACTGGACCCCGGTAAAAACGCCAATATTTTTTAACGACCGTGGTGGAATTACCGAGATAAAATGGCAAAGTTACCGGGAATTGATTTACAATAAAAGTGGTATTCTTACCTGAAATAAACAGTAAAAATACCGGTTTTTAGGTAAGCTTACCAGTCTGTCTCGGTACAATTACCAATAATTGGTAAAAAAAGTGAGATGGTAAAGGTACCAACGGACCTTGGTAAAAACGCCGAGAATTTTTTCGGTGTAGATACGCCTTTTTGTCAGCCGTGCGACGATATATCGCGAGGTTTCTCATTTGCAACCGGCCGGAGTTCGGGTTCGCGAGGAAAAATGTTGCGTGGAGGAAATAATTTAGAATAAACTCGGAGTCGTGGCCGGTGCTGTAGAGGGTTCTCGCTCTCGGCTAAACAAGGTTCTAATGAGTTGTGAGCGGCGGGAAATGATGAGCCGTTGAAGCGTGCCTTTTGACGCAGTACCGTGGACCTCGCTCCATCATTGTCGGATAGTGCTGGGAAAACCAGCACTCTCCCAATTTAAACTCGTTTGACTTATCCACATTTTATCATACAATCTGGCGACCTGGCCACGTTTACTCAGTTTACCCCGTTTAACGCACAGAATGAGATTCCCATTTAACTTGGCTTCGCTCTCCATGTAGCCATTGCCTTCCAGTGCCTTCTTCGCACAGCGGACTGATTATTGGAAGTGATAGAATAATTGAATCAGTGAGAACGAAAACACACCAACTCGGGAAAATAAAAGTAATCAAGACACACACAAAATTGCACTGTAGGTGAAGAAATTAGTCTAAGAAAAATATGTTTGGTGCCGAAAGACAGGCACTTACGAACATTTTAAAGGTCCAAGGTGGAACAGATCCGCTAACTTCAATGACCTTCATAAAAATTGACCGTCTTTAATGAAAGTTGCGTATTTTCGAGTTATCGAGTTGGTGTGTTTTCGAACTCACTGATTTAATTCTGTTTTAATGAGGAAAAACGTCGTATGAGACCTCAAATGTTGTCACATTTCCTTCAATGAAAAAAATTAATGGGAAATTTCTGAATATTTTTTTCTAATATTTCAGGCAATTTTGTTCACTTTTTGATGTTTCACAAGTAGAAATATGCTCAAATTTACCGCCGAGAAGATTTCCCTATGAATTACGAAGAAAAACGATGCTTGTGTAAAGAAGAAAAGGTGCGTTTACAAAAAGAAAGATCGCTTACATTAAGCAGAAACCCGCTAGCGCTTTCTTTCAGCGATTTTTTTTTCGATTCATTATAAAATCTTCTTGGCGACATACTCAAAAATTTTTCTACCTTAATCGAGCCACTTTTTTCTCTAATCAAATTCAAAAATTATACAAAACGTTAATATATATGGATGCAAGGTCTTCGTGAGTTTATGGACTACCGCGCTCTTTCTGTGCCGTAGTATCTTTATTTATTTTGCGAGGGAAGTTCCGTACTTTTACTCGATGCCTGTCATTCTTAATATGTTCAACTGCCTCCAATTTTGTATGATACTGTGCAACGACCCTTTTGTGAAATAGTAGCTTGCGGCAGGCGGCTGGCCGGCCAGCGTATGGCGCCTACAAACCTAACAGGGATACCTCAAGCATTGCGCAATGCGTGGAGTATCCACTTAGGTTTGTAGGCGCCGGTGAGTCTTTCGTGCTGACAGCACGCCGCTCCGCACTATGTTTGGCTCTAAAATTTAAACTCACCGAGTCAGCGTTTTTCAACGCATGATTTTGAAATGTTTGCACACTCTGCTTAGATTATTTTTATTTAAATTAATGAAAAAAATGTACTAAATATAAGGGGAAATACAAAGTATGTTTTGTAAATATTCGGATGGTTCCGTGTCAAATTTAGTGCTTTCCAAAGCTTTTTAAATTTTTCTTTTATATTTTGTCCTCGTACTGTGCTGCAGCGTGTACACGCGTAACTAAACGCTCAAAATTAGACGTATTTGACTCTGAAAGATCGATGTACAAATGGTTTAACACCAAAAATTGCGTGCATGCTTCTAGGTTTTCCCCGTCTTTTCTTAATTTTTGTATAGTTTCTTTCAACAAAACTATTCGTCTGTGTATTTCAACAAAACTATAGCTCATTGAGATTGATATCGATACCATCGCTTGCAAAAGGTTTTGCAAATATTGTCCACGTTTCAAAGATGTAAATGTTTTTAAAATGAAGTAATATTTTCATTAAAAAAATATTTATATGAGGTAACTTTTACATCGAAATTTTTAAGGATAAAAACCAAATATTTACCAATGACAATTTAAAAAGATGAATCAAGAGGAGAAAGCAACATTTTTCATTTAAAAAATTGCTCTCATGTTTGCTTGTAATCAGCTGCTCGTTTATTGAAATTGATAGGATTATATCTACAGTCTCATTTATCTATCGCTTCGTCTATCAATTTCACGAATCAACCCGCTTTGGAGCAAGTCAATCAGTAAAGTCAGAAAGGATTTGGGAGATTTAAAAGCATGTGGGAATCTGAGTTAGTATAAAACGAAGACATTTAAAAATGGTTCCCTTAGTTTGTCTCGAAAAATGTTCATTAAAGAGCAGTGGCGCACCTCTTTATGACCTATTGCACGTTGAGATTTGCAGTTTCAGTCAAAAATGTTGTGTTCAACCTATTTTGAAGACTTCCTTTACTGTGCTCCGCATCGGTGCAATTCTTCCGTACTAAGAAAAAACTCCGTATGAACCTATAGGTGTCGCCAAATTTCCTTTGATAAAACACGAATTTCCTGGTGAATTTATGAATATTTTTCATCCACGTTTCCACATAATTTTGCTCGCAATTCCACCGAAAAGTCCTGAAAATTTCAAGGAAAAATCGTCATGGATTTCTTTAAAAATGAACACTTTAGTGAGGGGAAATCTGGCAACTCTCGAATGTTCATACGGCGTTCTTCCGTAGCACGGCAGAATTGTGAGTGCATGCGTTCCCGTCCGCAATGCGCTCGCTGTTCCGAGCCTCTCTCGTTGCCATTATCAATCAGGCTGCATTCAGCATCAAAGAGCATCTTTTTCTCTTTTATGTCTGCCCGGGCTCGAATTTCCTGCTCAAAACGAGCGTGTTGCTATCGCACACGTCTGGTCCAACATGGAATGTGGAATGGCACCAAGTTATTCGCAAAAAAATTGAAGTATGAAAGAAAAACAAAGGAAGTGAGCCTCACTTTCCCTCGATGTTTTCTTGTTCGTTTCACTGCGCCGAGGAGGCTTATTGTGAATTTTTAAGGGAAATTCCATCGAAATGTATTCAATAAAATACAATACAATTAGTCTGGAACTAACCATTCTCTTTATCCTTCTTTTTGATTCGGTGGTCATTAAATCACGAAAAATTAACCTCGGATTTTGGTACTAACCATATTGCCAAAATTCTTTCTTTCGATAACTTATTTTTGGAACCTAAGTCAAAAGCTTTGGTCCAAGTTTCTGCACTGAAAAAAATATGCCGGTAGATTTTACCATCTCTGACACAGTGATACGAATATGGTAATAAACACCAGACTCTATGGTGGCATTTACCATACTATGGTAAGAATCACCAGAGTTCTGGCGAATACTACTATAATTCTGGTTATTTCCACCAGATAGTATCACTGTGTAAAAAATCAAGTAGACTCATAGTAAATGTCACCATACTTTTTTTTCAGTGTGCTTACGTTCCTTTACAAAACTACCATCCAGTCCGAACTTTAGTAGGAGAGAATTTGTGCTCAGGAAGAACGTCGTATGAACATTCTAGAGCAGCCAATTTCCCCTTGATAAAACATTTTGACAACATGCATGCATACTTTTCGTCGAAAGTTTCAGATATTTTAGATTAAAGTGCGTACAATTTTGTCTGAAAGTTTTGGAAAATAATATATACAATTTTCCCAGGAAATTAGGTTTTTATCGTAGGAAACTTGACAGCGTTTGGAGGCTCATACGGCGTTCTGCCTCAGCACAGCATGCAGAATTTCTATTGCAAAATAGAATCTCGGTGTACCTTCAATGTCACGGTTATGAAATTTGAGCCATTAAGGAGTTCTGATGGTTTTATCACATGATTTAGTGCTTTAGCACATCATTGGAACAAACAATTGCGAAAACGCATGTATCCTTCAATGGAGTGGTTATGCAATTTGAGTCACCCGAGAGTCAAAATAGTCGTATCTCGTAGTACTCGTAGTTGTATTTAGAAAGTAGTTAAGGCCAATAGAATTTGAGTTTCATCTTTTTGAGAAGTAAATTGCAGGTTTTTTGCAGTCAATTTAGACTTCTAGTGGTGTCAAATTTCCAAAAAAATTTTGTTTTGTTATTATTTTAGACATCAGTGGAGAACCCATAAATAAACTTGTTACAGTGAAACAGTTTTAGGACGGAGTAATACTGAGTAATTGGCAGCAGCAATGAGTTTAGGAAAAGATTATTCAAAACGCATCGAAAAGTATGAAATAAAATTTCGTTCCATTCATTTTTCGGATGTTTCAGTGCGACGAGGGAACAACCACCGCAAAACCATTTCCCCGCTACAACTACGTATCTATAAATTCTTTAATAATTTGCCGAACCAGAGGTGAAGAATTTTCCAATGTCTCTTGTTTTACGCGCTTGATCGCCATTTTCCCATATTTCTGTCATCGGCTTTTCCACAAAATCTTCTCTGATCCCTTGAATTTCTAATTTTGATCCTGAAAATTGTCCCTCTTCCCAAATTTTTAAGGGTCTTCCCACAATTTCCCGAGTTCGCCAGAGCGCTAACACTGGAAAAAAAACACATTGGATCTAGAGTCCAGACTCTTGAAAACATTGACAAGAAAAAATGCTCTTGATTTAGTCGGATTTTTTCTTGAATCAAAACGAAATCCGCTTAAATTAAGCGGATGGTTCTCTTGATTCTGATTGAATCAAGAGTACTTTTTCTTGTCCATGTTTGTAAGAGTCTACACTCTAGATCCAATGTGTTTTTTTTTTCCAGTGAATTATTTTCTTCAGCCCTGCCGGCACAACTTCTTATGAAACCAACTTACCTTCAAATACAAGCCGAAATTTTTCATAGCTTGTAGTATAACATTCATCACTAAATGTTTTAGACAAAAAATAAAAAATACCGACTTGGTATTTGGTCAGTTCCTCTTAAATCCAGGAGCTGTCTCTATAACATTCAATATATGAAGAGATATTGAAATGGTTCCAAGTCGTAAAGATTCAAACCTTTCAAATGCGTTCCTCTCAAAATTGTGCTTTATGTAATCATTGCGTAGAACCGCTCAATTTAATCGAAAAATGAATGCAATTATCGTATCTCTCGCGGAACGAATGGAGCGGTCGTATGCTGCCGTGTTTAGGAAGAACGCGGTATGAACCTTCAGGCATTGCCAAATTTCCTTCGGTAAATCACGAATTCTCTGGCAAATTTTTCAATATTTTTCTTCCAATTTTTCACATAATCTGTTTATAATATCACCCGAAGTTTCTGAAAATTTTTCGGAAAAATATGCATAACTTTCCTCAAAAATAAACATTTTATCGGAGGAAATTTGGCAAATTTCGAATGTTAATACGACTTTTCTCCTTAGCACGGCGGTATGAAAATGATGAGCGGAGATCAGAGGCGACGACGGAGAAGTAGAAGTATCAAAAAGGTTGGAATATCCACCTGACGCGAGAGCCGATTAAGAACCCTTCGCCCGCACCCAATTTGCTACCCCGGTTTCGCAGCGCCTCGAGCTCCCAAGTTTTTAAGCGAGCGAGGAAAAGGCTCTCGAGGTCTTAGCAGGGCTTTTTCCTGTAACAGGGAGAAGAGGGATGTGGGATTCGTGTGATTTTTCCAGTGTGCATTTCCATGTAATATCTTGATGCGAAATTCGCTGAATCCCCGGATGTACTTTCGGTTACACTGGAAAAAAAAGATTGGTAGAATTTACCATTTCTTCACGCTGTATTCCACACAGGGTCAATCACTGGAAAAAAAATCACATTGGATCTAAAGTCCAGGCTCTTAAAAACATCGACAAGAAAAAATACTCTTGACTCAATCAGATTTAAGCTTAAATCAAGAACCAAGCCTCTTAATTTGAGCGGATTTCCTTTTGATTTAAGCTTAAATCTGATTGAATCAAGAGTCTTTTTTCTTGTCAATTTTTTCAAGAGTCTTGACTCTAGATCCAATGTGTTTTTTTCCCCCGTGATTCAGAGTCGATTCTACCAGAAGAAAGATAAACTTTACTACGGGTACACTGCCGTGCTACTCAAAAACGCCGTAAACGCCATTTTACATTTTTTGGAAACAATATATCATAGTAGAAAAACATGTGTACCTTGGGACAGTATTTTTACAGAATTCTTTCGCAAATTATATCAAGAACTTAACCTGAAAATTTGAAGTGCATGGATGAAACAGTTATTATTTCATAAAGTGATAAGATCCAAAAAACGAGGGAAACTTTTGGTGGATGTACGGCGTTCTTGCTTAACACGGAGGTGCAGGTAACCAGGACAGAATCGACTTGAAGATTGGTAGAATTTACCATTCCCTCACGCTCTGTGAAACACAGCTTGAAAGAATGGTAAATTCTACCAATTTTTTCTTCAGTGTACATTGTAATCCCTTCCGTAGTTCCATGTCGTTAAATCTTCGGATTCTTAATCTGCTGTCAAGGCCCTCTGATTTCTGATTAGCGAGCTGATTATTGAAATTGTCCACACCACAGTATGTCATGTATAAGTAAATAATTGATTTGCACAGGTAAAGGAGTAAAACTGACCTGAGTAAACAAACGATTTCACATACTTTTTATATCGTACGATTTCAGTCGTTCTCAAGCGTTTATCTCCTGTTTTTTTCTTAATTTTGCAAAATAAATAAAAGCTTTGAGTCATAACTGAAATCTTACGCAAGGGAAGTTGATGAAAGTCCGCGAGATTGTTCGTTTATTCAGATTAGGTCTCTCTCTGAGCAAACCCGTTCGCATACGCGGTAAATTTGAAAAAGTGTGTTACAAATGACGCAGATTGCACGCTAAAGAGTGGATATTAACTTTTTTGATGTGCCCAACGTGATTTTCAAGCGAATTTGCGCTCAAGAAGGGTATTCAGTTCGCTGTATCTCTCGATCGCAAAAGACCATTCTGATTCTGAATCCTGTATCAAAATACTTTGACGCACCTTGTATACCGGTCGATGTTCATAACTAGCCCGCTGAACTGAAGTTTGGTTCCCTTGACCAAATTATCTTGTTACACCGAAAAAAAGTTGCTGAAGTAACATCCCGCACAGAGAAAAAAACTTCGTGCGTGGGACCCGAAGTTGAGGTCATATGGATCTCTGAAGTTTTCGGATCACGTATCTAAAAACTTGAGGTCCAGCTGCCGAAGTTCGTGTCAGAAATCTGAATTTCTTCGATATATACCGAAGGGTTCGTGCCACACATCTGAAGTACTTCGGTACGTACCGAAGTGCCTCTATGTCTGACCTGAACTTCGGCAGCTGGACCCCAAGTTTTCGGATGCGTGATCAGAAAACTTTAGAGATCCATATGACCTCAACTTCGGGTCCCATGCACGAATTTTTTTTCTCCGTGCGGATGTTAAAAATCTGCGCGACAACTCTTGAATGTTGATATGAACACTGAGGTCGTTGATTCAACGTAGGTAGGATGTTACTTTAACAGCCAGAGTATTCATAGCAACATTCAAGAGTGGTCGCGTAGGTTTTGAACATCCGGGATGTTACTTCAGCAACTTTTTTTTTTCAGTGTGGCGGACCCAAAACTTAACAACTTCATACCTTTTTCGTTTTTCTTTCAAACAAACCGAAGTTAATTTCTCTGCACGCGGCGGCAACCCCGTGGAAAGTGGTTTAATACAAAGTTAAAGGCTGCTGATGAGCGAAACGGGCGACTTCGGAGGTTAACCTTAGCTTTCTTCCCGCGAGCTCATGCTAATTAGTTTTTGAATTTATTCCCCCTCCGGATCAGGATCGGCATTTCAACGGGGAAAATTTCAATTTAAAAACGCATAAATCTCGCCGCAGATACAGATATCGTTGCTCACCCGACTCCGTGGCGCAACTTTGGCTCGTCGTGAGCCCTGTTGTACGTTCAATCCCATGCTCCTCGGGGCTCACGTGGCAATTGAGTTAGGTCCTTACGTGAAGTATGATGTAGTGCACTGCGCCAGTGCGCCGTGCCAGCCCGCAAATTATGCACAGGGCGTGCATCGGGTTCCATTATTGCCGCGTTGTTGAACCAAGGAAGAAACACCCAGGAAATCTTCTACACTGCCGTGCTAAGGAAGAACAATGTATGAGCATTTGAGAGTTGTCAAATTTCCCATGATAAAACATGTATTTTTGACGACATTCATGGAATTTTACCTCAAAATTTTCAGATATTTTAGATTCAATTGCGATCAAAATCGTCTGCAAATTTTTGGAATAAATACTCCTGCGCAGATTGCGCTCCTTAGCGCGCAATCGTATTTGACATTTTAGTCGGTATGTAAAATTATATTGACAGTATGGAAATGAGAATTTTAGAGAGGAGGTGTTGTTATGGTTGCTCATTTTCTAAATGAAATGTATTACTTTCTCTTTTTGAATCATCTTTTTAAATTCTCATTGGTGAATATTTGGTTTTTTTTTATCCTTAAAATATTTGATGTACAATATACCTTATATATGTATAGGTGATGGTTCGTATTTTTTTAATTTTTTCTTTACGAAATTATTACTTCATTTTGAAAAAATTTATATTTTTAAAACGTGACAAATATTTGTAAAACCTTTTCAAGCGACATCAATCTCAATAAGCCGCAGTTGTGCCGACAGAAACTGCAAAAATGAATAAAAGAGGGAAAAAAACCAAGAAGCACGCAATCTTTAGTTTTAACTCATTTGTACATCGATCTTACTAGAGTCAAATACGTCAAATTTTGAGCGTTTGGTTGCGCGTACACCTCGCTGCAGCACAAAAAAAGCACAAAATGTAAAAGAAAAAAATTAAAGTGCTTTAGAAATCATTAAATTTGACACGGAACCACCAATAATTGAAAAACACACATTATATTCTCCTTTGATAAATTGATACATATTTTTCCCCACCAATTTAAATTAGAATAATCAACGCAGAGTGTGCAAACATTTCAAAATCATGAGTTAAAAAACGCTGACTATGCGAGTATAAATAGTAAAGCCTAACAGAGCGGAGTGGCGTGCTGCCAGCGCGAGAGGCTCACTGGCGCCTACAAACCTAAGTGGATACTTCACGCATTTCGCAATGCTTGAAATATCCACTTAGGTTTGTAGGCGCCAACACGTCTTTCGCGCCGGCCGGCCGCCCGCTGTGCGGCGGCGCCTAAAGCAACTATTTCACAACAGAGGCGTTGCACAGTATTATACGAAATTGAACGTATTAAGAATGACAGGCATCCTTTAAAAATACAGATCTCTCCTCGCAAAATAAATCAAGATACTTATCGTACACTGGAAAAATCTAAGAGCCTTTAGCTGAGGCAAATATAGAGGTTTATCCGGTTCGGGTATAACAAGGTGGGAATTTCTTGAAAGATAATTAAGTCCTGTTACCCCAAAGAAGTGTAGAGAGTTTAGTGAATTTTGTCTCATGGAATTGACGCTCCCCTATTTTTACCAAAACTCTCAACTATATATTCTCCGTTGGACCAACAGACAAAACAAAAAAACAAGCAAACCCTCATTCTTCCAAGACATTTTATATTTTCATCCAAAAACGTCGTGAGCACTTGTCATTTGTATTTAAATGTGGGTCAATTAACTTTGGGTCTCAACTGGCACGTGGACCAAAACTCCCGTGCCGAAAAAATGTGTGGGCGTAAATTACTGGAAAAAACAGGTGCGCGGACAAAAAGTCGTTGACGAAATGTCCTACAACCATAACTTAGATTAATGAACTAAGTCTCTTAGCACATAATGTCTTCTCATTAGGTTTTTTTGCATATTAGTCTAGTCATGTTGTTTTGGCTGAATGTCCTTTTTTTTCCCGATAGTGTTTTTTTTTCAACTCAAGCAAGCTCATCTTGCCTCTCACCACATTTTCATTATCTCCCTACCCAGTCATTTTTATTACGATTTTTCAATCAAGCAGGTGAATCACACAACTTGTAACTAAACTGCTGTCATGCTGTATTAATGTACTTTGACAAATACAATTTTCAATCATCAAATTTCAATCAAATGGGGAAGTATCGAAACTCGATTATTCACGCCTCGCCACTGTTCTCCAGAATGAAAACCCTCAACATCCGTATAGCAGTGGAAAAACAAGGATGAAAAACTGGAAACAAGGCTAAAAATACACAATTTATGAACCCGAGACATTTCGACTCAAAACTGAGTCATTTTCAGTCGGAAACAATAAAATTTAAAAGAAAAACTATGAAAACCTGAGCCCAACATGGTGGCGGCCGGGATCTGAGTNTGAAAAATGTTTTTTTTTTATTTGTTGAATTTTTTCTCAGATCCCGGCCGCCACCGTATAGGGCTCAGGTTTTTATCGTTTTTCTTTTAAATTTTATTGTTTTCGACTGAAAATGACTCAGTTTTGAGTCGAAACGTCTCGAGTTCATAAATTGTGTATGTTTAGCCTTGTTTCCGTGTAGGGCTCAGGTTTTTATCGTTTTTCTTTTAAATTTTATTGTTTCCGACTGAAAATGACTCAGTTTTGAGTCGAAACGTCTTGGGTTCATAAATTGTGTATTTTTAGCCTTGTTTCCCGTTTTTCATCCTTGTTTTTCCACTGTTATCATTGTCTTGGGCTGCTCTTAAAAATTTGTATCCATACGTATAGCGATAGAATAACAGCACGATTCGACATCGTTTTCAACGCTGCGCTGTAACAGTTTGTCTAATGACCTGTGTGTGCGGCGGTTAATTGAAAAGCGGGAAAAATGGCTCTAGAATTGGACGATCTCACAATTCCGACTCTTTCTCCGGATGCGATTGTCTCCCGACTCAATAACAAATCTGTTCGGGGCATTAAAGGTTCAACCCATTAGGCGATTTTATTTCCTCGATTCCCCTTCTTCTCCTTCGTTGAGATCTTACTTACGCGTAAAAGGAAAATGTCTTCGGAGCGTGGTGAACGTTATCAGCACCCAACAGCCAAAATATAATGAAGTTATTCGATGTTGCCGAATCAAACGTACTTTTACATATTTTTGCACTGCATTTTTCAACAGTTAGGAGCTACAATGGAGTTGTTGCATGTGTGAGAAATTTGCAATTTGACTACTGATTCTTGTGTAAAAGTTCACGAAAAACACGATGGTGCCACTGGTTTTCTCGGAAATCAACTCCCAATCTCAAAAAAAAGCTCTCAAGTTGAGGCCTGGATGGGATATCCCACGCTATCCTGAGAGTCCACCTCTACATCAAGACAAACCCTCCATGCAAAGATAAGGAGCAAATACATTAGCAGTGATGCCGTGTTTTCAGTTTTAGAGTCTTCAACTAAAATGGCAGCCCTGTCAATGTATTTACTCCCTATCTTTGCATGGAGAGTTTGTCTTGATGTAGAGGTAGACTCTCAGGATTGCTTGGGATATCCCCTCCATTTTGGCCTCAATTTGAGAGCTTTTTTTGAGCCCGGGAGTTGATCTCAGAGAAAACCAGTGGCACCATCGTGTTTGGCGCAAACTTTTACACAAGAATCAGTAGTCAAATCGCAAATACCTCACACATGCAACATCTCCATTCCTGGCCAATACTTTTAGAACACCTCGACGGCGTAAGACCGCAATCACATATCTCGTTTGCGGTGTCTGAGAATCTCCGCCTCTATGTTATTTTTTTAAAGGAGAACTAATTGACATCGTTCCTTGAAGTTTTTGCAGAATTTTCTTCGCACAGAGAAGAAAACTCACGGCAGTTTTAAAGAATTGCCGTTGAGTAATTTTCTGTTTAACATATACAGAATGACAGGAAGTCTGCGACATCGCAAACCGAGTTTGATGGTCGACTTACACCGTTGATCTACATTAATAAAATATTTCTTGTGTTAACTTTGGTTAAGATAGGAAGAGAAACACAAACCAACATAAATCTTGTGTTGATTTTGGCAGTTTGCGGTGAATTCAGGGCCTAAAACAATGGTAAGACTGGGGATCAACATTCGCATCCTTTGATTGCGAAATTGGTATTCATTACCCGTTTTTCATCGATTTTCTTCAAGAAAACTAGGTGGCATTCGCTCTTGAAATTTTCAACCGAGGGCTGGATTTATTTTGTGTTTTACTTCCCGTGGCAACCAAACTTTTGTGTTGAAATTTCACTCTGTGTATGTGCGTAGGGAAACTAGGGATACATGAGTTGTTTCTAAAATAAGTCAGAAATTGTAGTTACTAATTGCAAAATGTGGTCCAATTATAGTTTGTATTGTCATTCTCCCGAGGAGACAGATTCCGAAAATTCAACCAAAAGAGTATTTATTCTAAATAGAAGCACCTTTAATTCAACTTTGCCTCTCAACTTGCCTGGACATCCGTAAATGTAGCTGCCGCATCGATTTTTTTTTTCTCTTTAATATAGTTTAAGCATAAAATTTCCGTTAACTTCAAATTAAATCATTTTGTATGATGGGGAATGAGTGCTTTCAAGATGAGGTAATTCATTTAAATTTCAATTTACTGGCATAATCAAAGTTTGATAAAGTCGATTTAGGATATTTTAGCAAATTGGTTTCATCTTTGTCGGCAAGGAAATAATTCAGACCGCTCACAATATGTACCGTAGGATATGAGACTAATGCAGTTTGACTATTCGATCAAATATAATCTGGAATTCAATGAAGCTACTAAGCGAAGGACTAAAATTTTTCTGCAGATAATGATTTGACGTTTTCTTACGAGAATTCCAGGTCAGAAAAAGTTAAAAATTCAATTCCAAACGAATAAATAAACGTTTACCACTCTCCTCAACTGGGTTTGATTCCTGATGAATAAATGAAAGTTTACAACTCTCTGCGGTAAAATAAGAAATGAGAACAGGCTGAAGGAATCCTCGGTCTGCTTGCATTAAAAAAAGTTTGACTTTTCGAGCCGAACTTCCCTCGTCAATATTGAGCAAAAAACTCGGTTTATCAAGCTAGGTTTTCGATTCGTCCGAAGGGTAATATCTCCGTTAATATCGGACGCTGATATCAGACGTTTGAACATATATTATCGATTTATGCCGATATAGGAACTGATATCATTAAAACGCGATTCTGTGACTGGCGCAAGACGGTTGATTCTGCGCTTCAAGCTTTCGGGGCTTACAACCTAACTTGTTTCCTTCCCTGCATCGTATCTAGGACAATGGCGTGGCGTGCTTTGCAATGTATCGATTGTTATGCCATTTAAACCTATAGAAAAGGATCGATAAGCAGGGTGTTCGCAACGAACACCTTAATAATCGATTCTTTACCATAGGTTTAAATGGCATAACAATCGATACATCGCAATTCACGCCACGCCCATGGTCTAGAGTTTCTCATCAGGAAATAAGCTCCTGAAAATCAAGGAAAATTTTGAAAATGAGCATTGTCAAAAATTCTAGACGACGTCGACTAAGATCATTTTCATGTAGAATTTCAAAGAATGAAGCAATTTCCTTCAGTTTTTGAAACTCAAATCCCGGGGAAGTATGCGAAAACTTTTGTTCCTCATCAGGGGATGAGCTCCTGAAAATCAAGGAAAATTTTGAAAATGAGCGTATTCAAAAATTCTAGACAACATCGACTGAGGTCATTTTCATATAGAATGTCAAAGAATGAAACAATTTCTATCATTTGTTTAAACTCAAATCCCGAGGATTTATGAGAAAAATCCGGTCCCTCATCAAGGACTGAGCTTCTGAAAATCAGGAAAAATCAGGGGATGAGCGTAGTAAATAATTCTAGACACCATCGGCAAGAAAAGTTTTTCCACTGTCCAGGCAAATTTCCTCATTCAAAGATCGACTCACGAACTTTTTGTGTTGTATCCTGCCGGGAATCCCGATGAAAAAATGCAAAATAAAGTTGCGCAAGACAAACCCTGCCCACTTGCCCGCAGCAAAAAAAAGAAAAAAAAGATGGTGAAAGCAAAGAATCCACTCGCAAAGCAAACAAGGCGAAAAGTGGTCGCAAGTTTTTCTCTATCGCCCTCCCGCCCTCCCGACGCACAGTGTGGCATCCTTTTGGAAGATGTGGACAAAAATCGGTAAATTACACTTAAAGTTAATAATGATGATAGTAGCACTGATGAGGAAAACCTTTTGGCACTATCAAAGTCAAACACTCGAGGAATAAGAAAATGTTATCTCAAGATTTTTTGCGTAATTTTCGAGAAAAGTTGATTTGAGGTCGGCAACCTAGAATTATCCCTATGTTGACAATATAAAAGCAACGTGAAACACCTAAACTTTAACTTCAAATATCTCGGATAGTCGCAAAATCTTTTTGGTTGAATTGAAGTTGGATATGTGCACGGAGAAAAAAACTTCGTGCATGGGATCCGAAGGTGAGGTCATATGGATCTCTGAAGTTTTCTGATCACGCATCCAAAAACTTGAGGTCCAACTGCCAAAGTTCGGGTCAGACATCAAGACACTCCGGTACATACCGGAGTACTTATGATGTGTGACCCGAACCCTTCGGTATACATCGAAGTACCTCAGATGTCGGACTCGAACTTCGGCCAGCTGGACCTTAAGTTTTTAAATACGTGATTCGAAAACTTCAGAGATCCATATGACCTCAACTTCGGGTTCAACGCACGAAGTTTTTTTTTCCGTGTGAGGATTAAGAAAATGTCAACCAACCAGAGCATTTTGCATTTCAAGCGAGAAATCTTCATTTAAAGTTGTCGTCTTTTTCTTGTGTATTTCTCATGGATCAGTGATTCTCGACCCATTTCCCGCCAACTTTCTACCCAAATTTGAAGTAGTTTGAGCGAAAAATTTGAAAATGAACCATGATTGTGAGTCAAAAATATCTTTAAGATGACAAACTCCAAAAAAAAAAAAACAAAAAAAAATATTCAGATGTCGAGTTTTGAATTTTTTATTTTTGTCCAAGGAGGGCCACACTGTGCGTCGTAGGGCGGATCCAACCCCCGCATTCCCCGGGTCTCCGAGCCGAAAAATACGGAAACTTTGAAATGAGCGCAAACACGGTTCACTCGGCGTGACAGAGCACATCTTGAACGAGGTCTCGCGTCGCGAAACGAGGAACAACGCCCCGTCACCGACAAAACGACGTATCTCCACGGTTACGTGAGCCGTGAATAGCTTGGAACAGGCCCACGATAGGGTTTATCGCAGGATGCGGTTATGGGGTTTTTCAGAGAGCGAAATGACGAGTGCATCTCCGCGAAAAAGTTGAGACGGTCCCGTTTATCTTCTCCCTCGAAGTTGGTAATCTCCAAATTAGAGGCAGCTCGTGCGAAATCGTACGAAAAAGCTGTGAGTCGCCTTGACAATTAAACCCGGTTCCCGATGCCGTTGTCACCGTTGACGCTTCAATTCCGTCGTCTCCCGGACGGAAAGGGCTTAACTCCATCACAATATAGCCAAAATTCCTTTTAAAATTTTATTTTTCCTGAAAAAGTTCGGAGGATTTTCATTGAAAGTTTCGCAGACTATGGAGAATTTGCACGCACTTTTTGTATCGCTTCGTTTGATACACTGGAAAAAAAAACACATTGGATCTAGAGTCCAGACTCTGAAAAACATCGATAAGAAAAAATACTCTTGATTCAATCAGATTTAAGCATAAATCAAGAACCAAGCCTCTTGATTTGAGCGGATTTTCTTTTGATTTAAGCTTAAATCTGCTTGAATCAAGAGTCCTTTTCTTGTCAACGTTTTCAAGAGTCTGGACTCTAGATCCAATGTGTTTTTTTTTCCAGTGTAGTGCTCAAAGAGCTGATTTCGCAGTATTTTTCACGATTGTCTTCTGATGTGGGGAAAAGTGCAAAATGTGTTTGAAAAAGAGAAAATGCACTGCCTGTTTGAAGTCATCCTGGTGGCATTTCCCATTTAAACAAATGTATTTTAGTAGATTAAATTATTTTGACATTTTTATACACCAAGCGTGTCCTCATGTTCAGTTACTTATAGTTACTTATTTTATTTATAGACATTCAGCGATTCAGCATCCCAGGCTATTAACGTCTTTAAAAAGAATTTGGAAGATGTTTACTCATTGGTAACCACCAGTACACTAAATTTAATAATTTCAGACACCTGCAAGTCATCCCTTTCTATTAATTATCGTTGAATTAATAGTAGCAGAATTTCGGTCTAAAAATGCGGTGACTTTTACGTGGGAAAAATATTTGTGTACTTACATTTTGCAATCTTGAGATGGAGGTACGTTCTTTTGTCTGGGAAATGGTGAATTTCGTATTTTTGGAGTTCCCTCATTTGGAGAGATATGAGATACCTCGACTCTTGGTGTCGCTAACTGTCAAAGAGCTTAGATAGCTTGCGAGGTTTTTCGTTAATAATTGATCAAATCGTTCTTGCATATCCGTCGACCCCATCCCACCCATTTCCTAAAAGATGGCTGATGATTAATTGAAACCGTGACGTTTTGAGGCACGTACATGTTAGGTTTACTTAAGCTCACCCAGAGGCTAGGAGAGACGCTCCATTGGTATTGGGGCAGTAATGATATTTTTACTCTCGGAGCCCCAACATTCACCTGTTTATTGATTAATTAATTACCAATAATTATCTATTGTCTCTGAGTTAACCGCACAACTTGATATCTATACCTATATGATGCCCTGTCCGCATTTCGTGACACACTTAAATTTGTAATGAACAGAAACAGTTTTAAGATCTTTTTAGCTACATCATGGCAAAGTTTCAATTAGACAAGCTGAAGCCTCTATTCACGGAATCGAAGGACTTCAGTCGGCATTGCATTTTCTCCATGAGAACAATAGTGTTTTGGTGAATCAGAGTGAATCTTTAGTTCGTAAAACCGAACTTAAACATCATATGCTTATGCATGTACCACATCAGAATGCTCAAAATGCGTTGTCTTGCGGTCCATTCGGACGTTTTTAAATCAAAGGAAACCATTGTGACACAAGCTCCGTAATGCATGCATCCTTATGGATACGAGGGCTCATGTCAGAACAGATATTATTCCTTTTGACTTAAATGCGTCCATTTTATGTATGTGCTTATCGTGATTTTCGTGCGATTTTACTCTTTAGAAATTTCATTCACTTAGCTGTAGGTACATATGTCTCGCGCGCAAGGGACCCATTGCGGGCTGATTATTGAAACGGACAGACAAAGCGATAGCGAAAAAAAAACAACGGGAAAAGGGAACGATCTTATAGGTTGAAAAAATTGATTGTCTCTAATATAATGAACTGACTAGCTTACCTCTACTAGAGTGCGTGAATTCGCACCTTCTCTTCTGGTCCACTGGGAAAAAAAAAACACACTGGATCTAGAGTCCGGACTCTCGAAAACACAGACAAGAAAAAGGACTCCTGATTCAATCAGATTTAAGCTTAAATCAAAAGGAAATCCGCTCAAATTAAGAGGCTTGGTTCTTGATTTAACCTAAAATCTGATTGAATCAAGAGTATTTTTTTCTTGTCGATGTTTTTAAGAGTCTGGACTCTAGATCCAGTGGGTTTTTTTTCCAGTGTGCTTAAATCCGTACCGTCTCGTCTGGTCCATTCGAGGTACCACCCCGCGACACGAACTCCCATTCCTGAAACATTGTAGAGCCAGTACCTCGCCCTCGTACGGTTGACCATTATTCGTACGTATTTCTACCAAACGGAACTAAGTGCATCATGGCGTGAGCCCTGTCGTGCATATATTCTTATGGGTCATAGAGCTCATGTTTTAAAGCACATAGTTCCGTTCGGCAGAAATCCGTCCATTCGCGAAGCCTTGTAAATCAAGTAAGCGATCCGGGAAAGTTGGAACCGGGAGGAAAGCTGGAAGACGAAGGCGACCTGGACGAGCTTTTAAGGAAAGCTCTGGATTGTTATCTGGGCGCGGGATCGGGGTCCTTCGGGATGATATGTCAGGCGATTTATTTGCCGCCAGGAGCCGCGTCCCGCCCGCGACCGGGGGATCGATAGGAGCTTCCGAACATCTATTTAGCATCCGACAAGCTCCCAGCTTTGGACATTGATTCCCGTCCAAAGCTCCGACACCACGCGACTCTCCTTATCCGCACGCATCGTTGCCGATGAGTCCGTTTTTCAATTTTGAAAAAATGCTTCGCTTTAAACAACACTGGGAAAAAACACATTGGATTTAGAGTCCAGACTGTTAAAAACATCGGCAAGAAAAAATACTCTTGATTCAATCGGATTTTTGCTCGAATCAAGAACCAAACCTCTTAATTTGAGCGGATTTCCTTTTGATTTAAGCTTAAATCTGATTGAATCATGAGTTTTTTTTCTTGTCAATGTTTCCAAGAGTCTGGACTTTAGATCCAACGTGTTTCTTTCCAGTGAGGGTTGGAATTTTCCGTGAAAAATTAAATCTTGAAAGGATGTGTCCCATTAAGGAGGGTGTTTTGGCCCTAACTTTGGTCAAAAATTGGAACACATAGAATAATGTCATGTATGGTCAAATCGACTCTTGATCATCTACCCTGTGCGAACGTGTCCTTATTTGAGGTGTTATCGAAAGGTTTTTGCCTGATTTATCAGCGCAAAGTTGTTAAGTTTTACACTGAAAAATAATTCTAGGCGTTTTTACCAAGGTCCGTTGGTACCTTTACCATCTCACTTATTTTACCAATAGACTGGTAAGCTTACTTAAAAACCGGTATTTTTACTGTTTTTTCAGGTGAGAATACCACCTTTATTGGTAATCAATTCCCGGTAACTTTGCCATTTTATCTCGGTGAATCTACCACAGTCGATAAAAAATATTGGCGTTTTTACCAAGGTCCAGTAAAATTACCGAGAAAGTTCAATCATTTTACCGAGATTTCTCGGTAAAATTACCAATTCCATGAATGGTAATTTTACCAAGAAAAAAACTGGGATCAAATAGAACCCTGAATTCTTGGTAATTTTACCCTTTTCTTGTAGTAAATACCCCGAGATGCCTTTTTCAGTGAAGGATGTGTCCCATTAAGGAGGGTATTTTGGCCCTAACTTTGGTCGAAAATTGAAACACACAGAATAATGTCATGTATGGTCAAATCGACTCTTAATCATCTACCCTGTGCGAACTTGTCCTTATTTGAGGTGTTTTCGAAAGGTTTTTGCCTGATTTACCAGCGCAAAGTAGTGAAGCTTTGCAGTTTTCTCGTATAATCGCTCAGTATGTATGTATGAGCCGCTTTTACGGCGCGCTAGGGCGCTCTGCGACGCCTATTCTCCACAGGAATCTGTCATGGTAGAGATCCTCCGGAAGCTGGCATCTCTCCATCTCTTCATGGATGCCCTCTACCCACCGTTTGGCTGGACGCCCTCTCCGTCGCCTACCTGGGGGGACCCACTCCAACACCTTCTTCGGCAACCTGGTATCAGCCATTCTCTGCACATGCCCATACCATACCAATTGCTTGGTCACGATATCGTGCACAATCGTCCCCTCAACGCCCATTATCTCTCGGACACGTTCATTCCTGACACGTTCTCTCCTCGAGATTCCAGCCGATCTTCGCCAGAAATCCATCTCGGTCGCCTTGAGCATTTCTTGGGTCCGCTTCTTCAACTGCCACACTTCACATAATCGCTCAGTTTCGGTCCTAAATAAGATTGTCTATGTATGAGCACAAGCGGCTACCACTCTCTTCTTTAAATACGTTGTAATGGGTGCACTAAAGAGTTAACATATTCGATTGTGAAAGTGGTAGTCCCTTGGGGCTGCTTGGATGTCTGGTAGGGCAGCCCCCAGGGGATTGGGCTCCTCAGATGGCAAGGGGGCAGCCTCTGGGGGTTGGACTTCCTAGGGGCCAGGGGGCAGCCCCTAGGGTTGGGCAGCTTGGATGTCAGGTGGGGCAGCCCCGGAGGGTTGGGTTGCGTGGATGTCAGGTTGGGCACCTCCGGAGGTCTTGATCCCGTAATATTACGTATCATTTTTCTGAAATTCGTATTGTGTAGCCTGGGCTAATGATTTTCCTTCAATCTGCCGGCTATGCAAAATGACTGTCGTGGCGCACGAATAGTGGTATCAGAATTTTACATTAAGATTACAGATTGGGTTGAAGGCGCTCTTCTGTATCGTATGTGAGTGACCTTGTAAAATGATGTGGACCCAACATGTTCATATTTTTGGAGTCTCCAATTGAGCTGTATTTGTGAAAAATGTTCGAAGAATATTATTTTGATTATTAAATACTAAGAAGGTATCATTTTGCTGAAATTCGTATTGTGTAGCCTGGGCGAATGATTTTCCTTCAATCAGCCGGCTATGCAAAATGACTGTCGTGGCGCACGAATAGTGGTATCAGAATTTTACATTAAGATTACAGATTGGGTTGAAGGCGCTCTGCTGTATCGTATGTGAGTGGCCGTGTATAATGATGTGGACCCAACATGTTCATAATTTTGGAGTTTTCAATTGAGCTGTATTTGTGAAAAATGTCCGAAGAGTATTATTTGGATTATTAAATAGTAAGAATTTATTTCGTCTGTAAGTTTTATATAAAAAAAGAGAACCAAAGCGCTTGGTCTCCATTGTGGTTTTAAGTCCTCTTGCTTTGGTCATCGTATTTTCATGCAGAACTGAGAGAGTTGCCGTTTACAAGATCGCAACTAACTCAAAAGCGGTTATGAATTCAATAAGTTTCGCACGGATAAAGTGAGCTTTTGTCGATGAATTGTGAATTATAAAATTGAAGGAAAGGTAGTTTGTGCATTGGTCTGCGGCTTTGGCTCCTTAGTGGTCAGGATGGCTGCCCCTGCAGTTTTTTCTCCTTAAGGATATCGAATGACATTGCTGTAATTCGTACCCCGTTGCCTGAAGTCAATGATTCGCCTTCAAATGGCCGGGTATGCAAAATGACTGCCGTGACGCACGAATAGTGGTATCAGAATTTTGCATTAAGTTTACGGATTGATTTGAAGGCGCTCTTCTGTATCGATTGTGAGTGGCCTTGTACGATGATGTTGACCAAAAAGTTCATAATTTTGGGTTTTAAATCGAGCCGCATATTCGAAAAATGCCGAGGAATATTATTTTGAAAAAATAATAGGATTGTTTTTGGTCTCTGCGTCTTATTTCACAGAAGAGAGCGGAGGCGGCTGGATCAGATTGTGTATTTTAAGTCCCTTGGTTCGGTCTTTGTATTTTGAAGCGAAACTGAAAGAGTTGCCGTTTACAAGATTGCAACTTACTCAAAAGCGGTGATGAATTCAATATGTTTCGCACGGAAAAAGTGAGCTTTTGTCGATGAACTGTGAATTATCAAAATTGAAGAAAAGGTAGTTCGTGCATTGGTCGATTCTAAAGGTGTAGAGCGTGAATGGATGGAGCATAGATGTCCTCCGGGTTTCTATGGGCACTTTGTAACGTGTATAGATGGCTTTGGGTTTCTAACTGTATATGCTTAAGTGTTGAAGGAAAAAAAGAAAAAAAAGGTACTGCCTACATAATCGTTAAAGAGTTTAAGCAGAGACAATATATTCTAGGGGCTCCGCATTGTATTCTTGCCAATGGTGTAATTAATTACTCAAAGTAAGCCAATTCTCAGATTCACTAATTGGATGTATTTCTATTGAACGGAACTATGTGTATTATGACGTGAGCCCTGATATGCGTGTATTCTTATGGGTCTCAGGGCTCATGTCCTAATGTATATAGTTCTGTTTGATAGAAATACGTCCAATTGATGACCCATGACGGGAGAGTTGGGTGTCACTTCCAGTTTGCTTGTCAGCCATAATTCGGCGAAAAATAGCGTAAAATTCAGACTTCAACTTTTGACTCATCCGATTACATTGCTCAGACTGTTAACGCGAGACCAAAGTAAGCATTTTATCCGAGGAAATTTGGAAACTTTCAAAGGCTCCTATGTCGTTTTTCAATGCATGTAACTAAACTATGAAGGAGGAATGTATGAACATTCAAGAGTTACCAAATTTCTTCAGATAAAATATGTATTTTTGAGGAAAATCCCGCAAAATGTCCGTGGAATCATCAGGTTTATTAGTTGCAATACTTTGCGATATTTATAAAGTATGCGATAGATGTATTAATTGCGAACAAGGTTTTCTGAACAATTTGCAGAAAAACACGCACGATTGAAGTGCGGGATGCAGAATGGGCATTTCTTGATTGCGCTGTCCCAGGATCTTCGTTAACATTTCTTCCTTTAGAGTCGAAAGAAATACGTGGAATATGTTAAAACTTTTACTGAATATTCTTTATATATAATATAATTCTATATATAAATGCTGAAAACTAAAAATCTCGGAAAATTCGCAAAATTGTTTCTTCTCTGGAATGCAAAGTAGCAGCAGAGATTCTGAGACACTGCAATTAAAAAATGCTCTTTCTGCAACCACCGCCTCAATTTGGCTACCACAGGATCGCGCGAAAGGAGGAAAAATTAGAAATATTTGAGAGTCAAGGATTGTGCGAATGGTGAAATAAGGATTTGCGCAAAACGAAAATCGTAGCTTTTAGGTGCACCTTTATTTTACACAGATCTGATAACTTTGCTAATCGGAAGATTTTAGAAGACACCGAAATGCTTATTAAGTAATGAAGCCGCAAGTCTTTTTTCAAGCTTTCCTTTCCAGTTCTTTCGTCGGCAAGCTACGTTCTTAAAACAAGCAGCAATTAAAAGGAAAGGGGGGAGGAGGTTCTTAGACTTAACTTTCAGTATGGAAGCATAGCTCGGGAACTTTCTGTCAAACAAAACCAAAAATCATCAACATCATCAACATCACCGCCCCTCCCCCGTCCCTCTTACCATAAATAATTGTTAAGAGGGTAAGCAATGTTGTCAATTATAATGTTTCATTCCCCCCCCCCCAAAAAAAAATAAAAAATATGATGTCTTTTCGGGCAATCCTTGACCTTTTTTATTCGCACATTTCTCGCCATTTTTTCGCCCAATCCTTTGATCATATTTCGCGCAATCCTTGACCTGCCCTCAATTTTCTCAGTAAATTAGTTTTTAATTTAAGGAATTATGGGAACATCCCTGGTAAAAATTGGCAGTAGAATCCGTGTTCCAAAATACCATAGACCTACAGCCGACTGTAAGATTTCCAATAGCTTCTATAGCCGGCAATACAATTTCTTATAGCATTTTATAGCCGAGGGCGATTAAGCAACAGCCTGGCCATAAAGTGTATGATGCTAAACGTTACTAATTACGGATGCTAAGACTTAGGGAGTTTTTTAGCTACCGCTCTCTTTTTGGGCCGCAGTATCTTGATTTAATTTGCGAGGAAAGCTCCGTACCTTTGAAGGATGCCTGAAATTCCCAATATGTTGGAGCGCCTTCAATTTCGTATGATACTGTGCAATACCTCTGGTGTGAAATAGTTGCTTCAAGCGCCGCAGTACGCTGCGGCGCGGCGGGCGGGCAGCCAGCGCTCAACGCGCATTGGCGCCTGCAAACCTAACAGGGATACTTCACGCATTGCGCAATGCGTGAAGTATCCCTGTTAGGTTTGTAGGCGCCGGTGCGCCGCCGCTCCGCTTTGTGTTAGGCTCTAATATTTAATCTCGCGGAGTCAGCGTTTTTCAACTCATAACTTTAAAATGTTTGCACACTCTGTATGGATTGTTCTCATTTTAATTGATGAAAAAAATATGTAGTAAAGGAAAATATAATGTGCGATTTGTAAATATTAAGGTGATTCCGTACAAGCTTAAGGATTTACAAAGCACAAGAATTTCTACACAATTTCTTATAGCCTTTTATAGCCGATGGCGGAAAAGCAACAGCCAGGGGATAAAGTGCAAAGCCCGGCGATAGGAATCATAGCCCGGCTGTATAATTTTTTATCGCTTCGTGTAGCCCGGTCGTTTGATTTTTTCCACTTTCTATAGCCAGCTATATGATTTTCTATCGCCCTCTTCAGTCGGCTATAAGAACTCCTATGGTATTTTGAAACGCAGCTCCTATTGCCAATTTTTATCAGGGATCTGAAGGTTCATAAGGCGTTTTTTCCTAGCACGGCAGTATAGCATGACAGTATTCTTGCTCTACAGAGTGAGGTCGCTCTTTTGAACTTGGACTGTAACATTTCAATAAAAACAAGAAAGCCACAACCTCTTGATGAGACAAAAATGAAGCTGTTAAAAAGCAAGGTTTCGCGTTGCGATACGCTGGAAATACTGCCGTGCTAAGGAAGAACGCCGTATGAACATTCGAGAGTTGCCAAATTTCCTTCGAAAACATGTTTATTCTTTAGGAAAATCATTCATATTTTCCCTTGAAATTTTCAGAATCTTTAGGTAAAATTGCGAACTAAATTATCTGAAAGGTTAGGAGGAAAATATTCATAAATTTACCAGGAAATTTGCGTTTTATCAAAGCAAATTTGGCAACGCCTGTAGGTTCATACGGATTTTTTCCTTAGCACGGCAGAATAGTCTGTCGTCGAGGAGAATTCAACGATTAAAGCTGTGTAAAGCACTTGGCGCTATCGCAACCTCGGGGCTAACAAAAGGAAACCTAATTAGAAGAATAACAAGCGTAATCTCGTCGAATCTCAACGACGCGCGCCTCCACGGCGAGGATTTCAATGAGTCTCGTTTCTTAATTAGTCTCTCAATTTCAAATCTTGAATGATAAAACCGCCAGAAAGAGAACTTGATTCAAAATACTTCCTGTTTGCTCTTCCTGGGTTTCAATGAATTATCAGGGTGTGTGCATGTCCGGTACACCTTCATTGAAAAAAAAAATCTCGGTGTATTTACTAAGAAAAGGGTAAAATTACCAAGAATTCAGGGTTCTATTTGATCCCATTTTTTTCTTGGTAACATTACCGTGTATGGAATTGGTAATTTTACTGAGAAATCTCGGTAAAATTATTGAACTTTCTCCGTAATTTTACTGGACCTTCGTAAAAACGCCAATATTTTACATCGACTGTGGTAGAATCACCAAGATAAAATCGCCAAGTTACCGGGAATTGATTGCCAATAAAAGTGGTATTCTTACCTGGAAAAACCAGTAAAAATACGGGTTTTTAGGTAAGCTTACCAGTCTGTTTTGGTAAAATTACCAATAATTGGTAAAAAAGTGAGATGGTAAAGGTACCAACGGACCTTGGTAAAAACGCGGAGAATTTTTTTTCAGTGCACGACAGCGTATCGGAACGTTAAAATAAAGCGGGAAAAGGGAGTCTAACATCCGTTTCCGGGTGTGCCGGGCGGAAAATCTTGGGATGCCTCGGAATTGCCTCTTCGGGGCGATAAAACGTGGCGCGAGAGAGAACGGAATACAAATAAGGGAGGCCTCCTCGCGCCTAATTCGCCAACTTCCCGGCCGCTCTTTCCGACGCGTACATTGTTACCCGTTCGTGATCGGTGTGCCCGATCGGAATCGACTGAGGATCCATCGAGACATTCGGCGCCGCGCCGCTACGCGATCTCTCAGGAACCTCTCATTTTTTACCCCAAAAAAAAAAAAAAAAAAAAAAAAAAAAAAAAAAAAAAAANAAAAAAAAAAAAAAAAAAAAAAAAAAAAAAAAAAAAAAAAAAAAAATCTTGAGGTATAAAAGAGATAGTATAGAAAAATCAACGAAATTAATTTTATTAAAGTATACTGGTAAGAAAAACCTCTTGGTTCAAGAGTGCAGTTTCTTGTCGCCGGATTTAAGAGTCTGGACTCTTGTTTCAATGCAAAATCCGCTTGAATCAATGCGAAATCCGCTTGAAACAAGAGTTCAAGACTCTTAAATCCGGCGACAAGAAACTGCACTGTTAAGCCAATGCAATGCGGCATTGGTCCAATGCCACAATCAGACGCTGAATTTAGCACCTGAATGTGGAAGTCAACAGTCATCGCCCAACGGCTCAAATTTAGCAAATTCGAGTTATTTTCATCCAGATGTGTATCAAATCTACTCGAATAGTTCAGACAAATTCAAAATTGGTCCGATGGTTGCTGAGAATCGTTGCTTAATTTTGCGCGTCTCGCGCAAAATTCAGGCATCGGGCCGATGACTTCCACATTCAAGCCACATTAAGCTCCCACATTCGGCGTGTGATTGCGGTCCAAGAGGTTTTTTTTACCAGTGTAGATAAGATGTAAAATCCCGCTCACTCAAGTTTTCCACAAATTAGAATGAACGAAACAAGAATTGGTTATATCCAGGGTGTCTAGCATCAGGAAAAACCGGTAAAATCGGAAAATATCGGGAACTTTGGCCGATCAGGAAAAAATCAGGAAAATCGGACGTTTTATCAGGAATTTTTCTTACGCGAATCTCCTCAGCGGAGAAGTCTTACTGCTTCTTGCCGACCGTGCCAGGAGTCGTCGCTTTGTCTTTGTTTCCGATAATTTCTCACCTGTAGCGCTCGTGTCGTATAGTGAAGGCCTCATCAAAAATCGGGAAAATATCAGGAATTTTCAAAATGAAAAAAATCAGGAATTTTCAAAATGAAATGTATTAAAGGCGTGGTTTTTTAGAGAAAAAACATCGCATTCGATACTGATATCGAAACTGCACTCGAATGCTATTTTTTCCCTCTAAAAAAACCACGCCTTTATTAAGTTGAATTTCTTTGTTTAAATCTATACCTAAGTGAGTGCTTTAGTCTCCTGACAACATAATTGCGATCTTAAAATTCGAGAAAAATGACGAGTGGCTGAAAAATGAAACCAATCGATACGATATATCGCATGTCGTTCTGACACAAAATATGGCGTCCATCGAATCACCTTAAGCACCTAATTCATTAAGTGAGCGCCAACCGCTCAAGCCACTTCCAAAAGCTGAATATTTCAATTAAAATCTAGACATTTCTCCATTTCTTAGTATTAGGTACCAGCGCTTGTAATCCATGATGATTTCAAAAACGATCCCAGATAGAAATGATTCTTTGGACACGTGACAATTTTTTTTGAAGGGGAGCAGAATACTGATTTAGATGTCCATTCAAGCTATTTCTAATTAGCTCCCCGATTAAACCCCAGTCGAGGGGGGGGGTAATCTATGGAGGGAAAGGGGGGGTAATTATGACGTCAGAGAGTCGTTTCTCAAGAGTAATGCAGCACGGGGCACTCCAGCCGGAAGCGTGAGTCATTAATGTTTGCTCAACAAATTATCAGATACTTACTCCCTAATTTGCGTTCCCTCCAGGGGGTGATAGAATTTCTCTCACTCACGACAATGAGACACATTGACACACAAAGGGTAAAAGTTTGATCATCCTGGAAAAAATTAAGATCACCCGGAAGATTTATAGTCGGTGCTGATGAGAGAACCTTCTGTTCACAGGGCTCCTGCACTTTTTGTCATACTTACAGAACTTTTCTGATGTGAGAAAAGAACTTCTGTCGTGACCACAGAGTATTTTGCGTAAACTGCTGTAGCTGTAACGAAGAAAGTGCAGGAGCTCTATAAGCAAAGCTATTTTTTCAGTGTAGTATTACCATATTGTTGGAATTTTTATAGAAATTCTTCATGAATTGTAGTCAAAGTGGTAGGAAATAATGATTAAAACCGTCGATAGAGATATGTTTACCTGTAAATGATAGCATTATTTTCTTCTCTGTGCGAAGGAAACTCTGTGAAAATTTCAAGAAATGATATTGATTTGTTATTCTTAAACAAAATGAAATGGGAGCGGAGAGTTTTAAACACCGCCAAGATATGTGTTCTGGTAATTTGGACTGCATTTTGCAATAACTATACATAAATTCTGGCACTTGTGGGAACGCTCATGTGCATAGGAAAACTAATGGCTTATACGTTCTTTTCAAACCGGGCCAGAATTTATAGTTCCAAATTGCAAAATGTAGTCCATATCATCCGCGATTTGTTCAAAGAAGACGTCTAAAGAGCAATTCTGGCAGAATCGCTCGGTAGTAGCATGTGTCCAACCTCAAAGAATAATATTCCGTCAAAAACGTTTTTCTGAAATTTGACGGGCATCCCCTTCTTTAAATAAACAATTCATTAATTTTTCGTGATCGACTTTCTTCCCTAGAAACCGGGATTTTGATCGACTGCGTGATATTTGAGAGGATGCGGGTTGATCCATAAGGTCCGCACCATTAGCACTAAGCATCATCTTAGTAACTTTTGAACAAACATGATAGAGAATGGGCCTGTTGCAAACTTCAGCTGGAGCAAAAAACAAGATTTACGTCTTATAGAAAATGGCCCAAAAGTCACAATGAGCGCATCAAGAAAGTCTAAAATACACTCCTGACTTCACAATCTGGCTTTTTAAAAAAAATTTATGTCTCATTTCTAAAACGGTACCACAGCACATGTGAGCATTTCGTAAAAGAAGACGTTCCATCCAACCCTTGCACACTAGGGTGCTCCGCAATATTCAACATGGCCGACGCCAACCCATCAAAACGCACAAGACGAGACAGAATTGTATTAACCGGCATGATGCTTATAATTTACATTTTCCTTGCATTTGATGAGGACCATGGTACTTCTTCTCGATCCGCGCGTGGAAACGTCAGTTTTGTTGGATTCTTGAATATTGTTCAGCATCCTAGTGCGCAAAGGTTCGATGTAACGACACCTTTTTCGAAACCCCTTCGTCTTTCGACTTCCCGTGATTTGTAACAATTATTGTGTGTTTTTTCAGCCTCGTCCCCGCATTTTCTTGTCTATTTTTATTCCTTCTCCGAAATATACACCTGTGCCCTAGTATCGTTTTGAAGTGAAAAGCTTATGAAAACGCATATTTCCTACGGATATCGTGAGGCCAAGAGTGTATTTCAGACTTCTTCAACGATCTCATCGTGATTTTTGTGTCATTTTCTTTAAAGAACAACTCTTCTTTTTACTCCAGCTGAAGTTTATGATAGACCAATTGAAATAGAGACTTGACATTTTTTAAGTGCTCCTAGATGAAATGAAACGAGCTTTTGGACCCCTTCCCCCAAACTTTTAAAGCAACCACCCTCGGAGGAGGTAAGAAACCTAGGGCAGAGCCCAAAGCTCATCGTTTCCTGGTCGAAAGAACATAACTCCATTCCAAGGTTGCAAAATTACCTCAAACAATTCAATTTGTCACAAGAATCCACCTTCTCAATTTCCCCCCAAAATTGGTCTGATTTTTGTATGAGTCCAGTTGAAAAATCAGGGAAATTTTCCGGTTAAAAACGCCGAAGATTCTCCTCGTTAAAATGCAATTTGCAAGGGGAAATTTGGCAACACTGAAATACAGTTACGTTCCCTCGTGAATGCAACAACGAGTTGTGGTGGAGGAATTTCGGTTCACCCTGTAGAATGGGGAGGAAGTCTAGGCGAATGAGTCGACGCCGTTAATTCTTTACCGCTGAAATTCAGCCGTTGAGACGGACCTGACTGGCGTTGCGCCAAGCGTTGCACCACCCCCCCCCCCCGCACCATTCATGCCCGGAAACCATTCCTTTTCGCCAAAAGTCCCTACAGCGGGGTGAATCCATTCCGCAAACGGCGTATTATTATTAATTTCTGCTCTATGATTTTGCACGTTCTTGATGATTGCCTCCGCCTCTCCAGCTCCAAGTTGCCACTCAAGGGAGATGTTCTACTCGGGAGATGTTCTACTCCGATTTTGACGCATTTGAATCAAAAGGAACTAGACTGAAAAAAAAATCTCGGTGTATTTACTAAGAAAAGGGTAAAATTACCAAGAATTCAGGGTTCTATTTGATCCCAATTTTTCCTTGGTAAAATTATCATTTATGGAATTGGTAATTTTACCGAGACATCTCGTTAAATTATTGAGCTTTCTCGGTAATTTTACTGGACCCCGGTAAAAACGCAATATTTTTTATCCACTGTGGTAGAATTACCGAGATAAAATGCGGCAAAGTTACCGAGAATTGATTACCGATAAAAGTGGTATTCTTACCTGAGAAAAACAGTAAAAATACCGGTTTTTAGGTAAGCTTACCAGTCTGTCTTGGTAAAATTACCAAAAATTGGTAAAAAAGGTGAGATGGTAAAGGTACCAACGGACCTTGGTAAAAACGCCGAGAATTTTTTTTCAGTGTAGATCCGTCGCGACGTGAGCCCTTATCTGCATGTAATCTTATGGATCTCAGGAATATAGTTTATTTTGATCTAGGGCTGGTCATGTGGCTCCCAGCTCTTTTGGACGCATTAAAATCGAGAGGAACTTTATCCATTTAGATCTGATCCCTATTCTGCATGTATTCTTATGGAGCTCAGGGCTCTTGTTACAAGTGGACGTATTTCTGCCAAACAGAACTGTGTGCATTATGACGTTAGCCCTGTTTTGCGTTGTTCTTGTCGGTCTCAGGGCTCATGTCTTAATGCAAATAGTTCTGTGTGGCAGAATTACGTCCAATTGCTATAGTTTCTTCTGATATTCATTTGGTTTTCAGCTCACATGGACGTATTTAGATCAAAACGAAATATATCCATTCCGACATGGCCCCCAAGATCCATGAGAATACACGCATGTCAAGGCTCATGTCCAAATGGATCTAGTTTCTTGGTATTTAAATGTGTCAATCCATACCGTCGAACGTGCGCGGGTTGTGCTCTTGATTTTGATTTGAAATTGCCGTTAAAAAAGGCGAAATTTAAAGAAAGTTCTATGAAACGTGAATGTGGTTTAGCGTTTAAGTTTTTGTCTCTTCGGATTGCATGTTAGACGAATATTTGAACTGAAATGTTGGTGTTAGTGTAATTCGATCTGATGAACTGCATCGTTTGCGAAACGAAAGGACGTCTCTCCGCACCCAGTTCGTAATATCTATACGATGAAAGTTATGCACATCACAATGAATGACGAATTGGAATCAGTTTCGAACAAACACAAAATTACTTTGAGTAATTTCCTCGACAAAAGCCAATGCTTTCGATCAATCGTATTGAGTTTACCGATGGGCAGGGTGAGAAAGTACGTTAAGTTAAGTTATCACAGCCTATGTTTTCTTATCAAAATTCCAAGCAGATTTTTCACAATTTTGTATCTATTTCTCTGTTCCAGGTAAGTTGCAGTGGGCCAAATCATCTATCTTAAGCCACAGATTAGTGTTGCAAATGGCAACTCGATGGACATACGACTGTCTCACCTATGTGCATTGCCTGAATACGTAGCAGCTGGAGAAAGTAGGATCTTGCCCATTTTCAAGGCAATTTATGTATCTTAAATCTTCCCTATGGACAAATGGACCACTAGACAAGGTACGAATTTAAGCAATCTGATTCATGTTTCTTTAACAAAATTTCACGTAAACACGATTCTTGCAACGAAAATTACTGAAACCAACTCCTAACGAAGATATTGACGTTTTTATTTCACATTGGTTACGAGGAATTTGCACTGCCCGCTGACAAGAAACTCAAAGCTCTACGTGAGTCAAATCGCGCACTACAACGGTTTCAACAAGCTTCTCAATCGAGCAATGTTCATTTCCCATCATGTGTTGTTCAAACCACAAGAAATTTGCTATAGCTGAGCCAAACCGTGAATATTGAGGTTCTCAGATTTTTATATCGTAGAGACTATCATGATAAACGTTTAGCGCGCGATGTGAAGCACGTAGAGCATTGAGTTTTCATGAGCGGGTGGTTTGAATTCACGCATCAAGAATTATTGAATATCTTCGTAAGGAGTTGATTTTGGTTATTTTCGTTGTGCGCATCGTGTTTTACGTAAAATTTTGGTTAAGAAACATGTATCAGAATGCTGAAATTCGTACCTTGTCTAGTGGTCCATTACAATTTTGCTAAAATCCTCACAAATCGCATTTTACTAGGAGAGTCGTGGGTATTTCTAACTGAGAATTCCACTGAATCTCCTCCTGATTGCATGCAAAAATCAGAAAAGTTTGGGGCAGAAATTGCGCAGGTGCATTCTAATTAATCATGGAATTGTTTGAATAAATTTTACACGGAGAAAAAAACCTCGTGCGTGGGACCCGAAGTTAAGGTCATATGGATCTCTGAAGTTTTCGGATTGAGCATCTGAAACATTAGGTCTAGCTGTCGAGGCTCGGATCACACATCTGAAACTTGAGTTCTTACAACTGAAGTACTTCAGATGTGAGAACCGAAGTTATTCAGATGTGAGAACCGAAGTTTTTCGGATGTGAAAACCGAAGTACTTCAGATGTAAGAACTGAAGTTTCAGATGTGTGATCCGAACCTCGACAGCTAGACCTAAAGTGTTCAGATGCTCAATCCGAAAACTTCAGAGATCCATAGGACCTAAACTTCGGGTCCCACGCACGAAGTTTTTTTCTCCGTGTAAGAGTTTCCTCGCCCGGAAGATGGCGACGACTCTTGAACCGATTGTCGAAACCAGAATGCCCTGAGTTTTTCCCCTAAAATGGATGCTTAGTTTTTGTACAATGCATTCTGGGTCAGATCGATATATTTCAAATTCTAACTATCAGTTGGATTATGTTGAAAAATCGAAATTTTAGTCCGTATATCAATCATTAATCCTTAAATGCAACAGTCGAGTCAAGTTGACCTGGGGGATGCGAAAAATACGTGCTTAATCGCGGATAGTAAAGGGGCAGAACATACAAGCTTTAGATACAGGTCTACGAATACACCGTAAAAAGAATTGGACAGAACAAAAAGAAGAAAAAATCGAGTATCAATACAGCCGGAGATAGGTACGACATATTCGGGTCTCGTTTTTAACTTTTCTCCCGAGTCCAAGCGACGACAACTACTCTTTGGCAGCGACGAGAGAAGCATTGCGAGTTCATGCCTCGCACCATCGCGCCTTCAATTTCTCAGATGCCACACGGACATCCATCAAGCACGAATAGTTGTATCTCTGCGCCGTCAGCGACACGCGTTCTTTCTCTTGTCCGATCTCCACTCCATAGTGTGTTTGATTCCGTGTGTCTTATCTGGACTGAGTTAAGCAGAAAGGAACCAACCCACATTTTGGAAAAAATTGAGTTATGAGTGGTTTTGAACTCAACCACTGCTCTTCTATCTATCGCCAAAAATTCAAAGTTTTTGTTGGAACAAATTTTGCAGAAATTGAACTTGAAGTTTATATTTTACATTGAGTCTTATGCAGGAGCTAAACTTTAAACCTCTTTTTCTTGGTTCGATCCCGATGTGGCTTGGTTCCTTTCTGTTTATCTCCGTCCATCTGTAGTGGGGCGTCAAGAGATACGTGTGCAACAGTGAGGATTGAATCATCAACGATCAATAAGTATCTTCGTAAGGAGTTGATTTCGGTGATGTTCATTGTGTGTATCGTGTTTTACGTGAAATTTTGGTTGAGAAACATGTATCAGAATGCTGAAATTCGTATCTTGTCTACTGGTCCATTAGACAGAATAAAAGCAAGAAGAAAAATCCAACATGAATATGTTGGAAAAGCGTGCCAAATAACTGAAATATTGGACACATACCTACTAGTTACACATCTTTGCTATTCGTATCAATTGATACTTTTTACTAAATTTGGGAGAATATATTGATTCATGAACGTTGAATGTAAATTAATTTTAAAGACTCCGTCCAACTATCTTGATTTTAAGCTGATATACGGCATTTACTTCTTTAGACAATGCGAACGAGATACATGGTCTGGGAGTTTTATCTTCGAATGGTGGTGCTTTGTACCCCAATTGAGGCCCATTAGACACAAGGATACCACATTTTATGATTTTCAATGACACAAGGATACCACAATTTAAGATTTTCAATGCAAATTATTCAATTTTCTCATCCCCGTCCGGCCAAAGTTTCAGAAGCGTCATGCGACCTTTCAAAATTTCTGCCGCCATTTTATTTTTTTACAGAGTATTTTATTTTTTTTCAACGAAGCTATTCTAAAATTTTACTGCATTTTCTTTGTGCTGCTGCTAAAATTTAGAGAAATTCTCAAACAAATTCAACCGACAATTTCTGTAAAAAAAATAAAATGGCGGCGGAAATTTTGAAATGTTGCATGGCGGTTGTGACACTTTGGCCGGAAGGTGACGCCCCATCAAATGGACGGCATCTTGCAATTAGCAACTACGATTTTTGACTCATTTTAGGAACGACATTAGTGCCATCAGTTTCCCTGTTCAGATAGGTCACTTTAACAATGAGCCGGAAATTTTAGTTCCACATTTCAAAATGCATTGAAAATATTCGGTATATGCGTGACGTTCGACTAATAACGACTACGCGTGACAAAAAGGTTGAGAATCAGTTTCTGGAATAATTTAAAATAAACAGGTGCTCTGCATGTGTGACAAACCGAAGCATATCCGTTCCAGCTCACTCGGGTGCAGTGTTGCCGGTTTTTCTTTAGATCAGCTCACACTTTATCAATGGAGATGTTGCATGTGTGAGGAATTTGCGATATTTGACTGTTGATTCTCATGTAAAAGTTTGCGAGAAACACGATGGTGCCACTGGTTTTCTCTGAAATCAACTCCCAAGCTCAAGAAAAGCTGCAGAGTGTGCAAAGATTTCAAAATCAAAAGTTGTGAAACGCTGACTCCGCGAGTTTAAATATTAGAGCCTAACACAGAACGGAGCGGCGTGCTGCCAGCGCGCCATGCGCACTAGCGCCTACAAACCTAACAGGGATACTTCACGCATTGCGCAATGCGTGAAGTATCCCTGTTAGGTTTGTAGGCGCTAGTGCGCGTGTCGCGCTGGTTGCCCTCACCTGCCACGTGCTGAGGCGTGCCACGGCGCTTCAAGCAACTATTTCACAACAGAGGTGTTGCACAGTATCATAAATAGAACGGTTGTGCGGATTGCTGTGCAACTTCGATTGAATTTTCTTCACACTACGCAGCAAATTCCTTTAAATCAAAGGAATCCGCACAAACTATCTCTCGTAAAAATCTAATTGCACTGCTATAATTGGCAATAAATGATGTGGCTTAGTTCCTCTCTCCTAAACGCTGTCCAATTTGACCCTGATATCTCGAAGAGAATAGAAACTCGGTTTACTCGCCGTGTTATTCGGAATTTTCGGAAGAGTATGTTTCATACTGTCGTGCTAAGGAAGAACGCCGTATGAACATTCGAGAGTTGCCGAATGTCCCTCGATAAAACATGTGTTTTTGACAACATTCGTGCATATTTTCCCTTGAAATTTGCAGATATCTTAGATTAAATGGCGCCCAAAATTGTCTGAAAATTTTCGAAAATAATATTCGCAATGGAGATGTTGAATGCGTGAGGAATTTGCGATTTGACTGTTGATTCTTATGTAAAAGTTCGCGAGAAGCACGATGGTGCCACTGGTTTTCTCTGAAATCAACTCCGAAGCTCAAAAAAAGCTCACAAGTTGAGGCCAAAATAGAGGGGATATCCCCCGCTATCCTGAGTGTCCACCTCTGCATCAAGACAAACTCTCCATGCAAAGATAGGGAGCAAATATATTGACAGGACCGCCACCTTATTTGGGGACTCTTAAACTAAAATCACGGCAACCCGGCTAATGTATTTGCTCCCTAGCTTTGCATGGAGAGTTTGTCTTGATGCAGAGGTGGGCTCTCAGGATAGCGTGAGACATCCCCTCCATTTTGGCCTCAACTTGAGAGCTTTTTTTGAGCTTGGGAGATGATTTCAGAGAAAACCATAGAGTACATAGAGTCGTAATGTAATTGGGAGAGCTGGCGCCACTTTTAAGCATTTTCCATGTCCCGAATTCCGAGACTCCTGTGTGACGCCGGGTCACTTTTTCGATACATAATCGATTGTTTGCGATACACGGGTACCCGGCCATCCGATGACAACAACAACAACAACGAAGGAGATAGGAATCACCATGTATTCCACACCGCCATTTTGGATCGAAAATGTATCGAAAAAGTGACCCGAACTCGGCGCACACCGGGCTCGGAACTCGTCGAGCAGAACATGGCGCCAGCTCTCCCATTTACATTACGACTCTATGTACTCTATGGAGAAAACCAGTAACACCATCGTGATTCTCGCAAACTTCTGCATTAGAATAAACAGTCAAATCGCAAATTCCTCATACATGCAACATCTCCATTCTCCATGAGAAACGGAAGATTTTGCTGCGAAGTGGCAGGCGTGCGAGATCGACCGGGCGCGGGGCGAAAGGTTAAAATGCATCCGTAGAGGTGCGCGCATTTCTTGAGCTTGTTGACACGTCGAAAGCGCGTGAAACGCTATGAGCCTCGAGGGAACTCCACTCAGCCTCCTTGTCGCATCGTTTTTAACCTCCTCTAAAGCTGTGGGCTCAGTAATCTACTTACCTAAAAAAAGGAATTACATTAGGAGGAGCTGTGGCGGAGGGTGCTGGGAGGGCCGTGGCGGTACGCGCCCCCTCGGGCCAGAAACAGAGGGGCTTAAGAGAAGAGGGGCAAAAGAAAAGAGTAAAAGTATAGCATATACCGCTAATGGAGATGTTGGATGTGTGAGGAATTTGCGAATTGACTACTGATTTCTATGTAAAATTTCGCGAGAAACACGACGAGGCCACTGGTTTACTCTGACATTAACTCCCAAGCTCAAAAAAATCTCTCAAGTTGAAGCCAAAATGGAGGGGATATCCCACGCTATCCTGAGAGTCCACCTCTACATCAAGACAAACTCTCCATGCAAAGATAGGGAGCAAATACATTGACAGGGCCGCCACCTTATTTGGGGACTCTTAGACTAAAATCACGGCATCACTGCTAATGTATTTGCTCCCTATCTTTGCACGGAGAGTTTGTCTTGATGTAGGCAAGGACTCTCAGGATAGCGTGGTGGGATATCCCCTCCATTTTGGCCTCAACTTGAGAGCTTTTTTGAGCTTGGGAGTCGATTTCAGAGAAAACCAGTGGCACCATTGTTTTTCTCGCGAACTTTCACGTAAGAATCAGTAGTCAAATCGCAAATTCCTCACACATGCAACATCTTCATTGAAGCGCTGCGTGCGAAGAGGGCATTTCTTGATTGTAGTGCCCCAAAATCTCCGCCAACGTTTCATGAACCATGATTAAAGCAAATGTATGTAATTTTCCGTGATCTTTACTGAACACTGAAAAAAAGATTGGTAGAATTTACCATTCCTTCACGCTGTATTTCACACTTAAAAATGATTCTACGAGATTTGGAGTTTTTATATATGATAATTGCTATGTAAAACAGTCTTGCCAAGTCTGGCCAATCAGAATGCATATACTTCCTATTATACTTTTTGTTTTGTTTAATCTAATTGCTGCAAATACGAATGTTATGTGAACCACTGAAGAGTAGGCACTTATTGTTTTCAGTTTGAATAAAACAAATTATTGTTATAAACGCTGAACAAATTATTGTTATAATAAACGATGTTCATATTATTGTATTTCATACAGCGTGAAGAAATGGTGAATTCTACCAATCTTTTTTTCAATTTATCCAGGGGATATAGCAACATACTTGAGGAACACTCAGTAAAAAAATCTTCTCAAAATTCCCAAAAATATAGTCTTAACTACAGCGGAAAGTGATTCCCATTGCGGCAATGGGAGAAAAAGAGACAGTACATACGGGATTCCGTTGCGCGCTCCGTTTGCGCAAAAAATTTCATAATCTTTTTTTCAATGTAAAACAAAAACTTGTGTTACCCAAACGGGAAAAGTTCAATGTTAAGGTGAATCCAGGGTTCGATTAGGGATAATTCAAGATTAGAGATAGCGCCACCGGTCACCGCAAAGAATTTCACCTTCCTTCGACGATTACTGAAATAATATTCCTTAAATTACAAGAAGCAGATCCACAAGATATAGATTATTTTTTGCTTGATTTTTTAAGCCAAACATATTGGCAATTAGAATTACAAGCGCTAAGGAAGTACGGCTGAAACTTTCTGCTCAGCGGCCGAGCGCGCAACGGAATCCCGTATGTACTGTCTCTTTTTCTCCCATTGCCGCAATGGGAATCACTTTCCGCTGTAGTTAAGACTATATTTTTGGGAATTTTGAGAAGATTTTTTTACTGAGTGTTCCTCAAGTATGTTGCTATATCCCCTGGATAAATATTTAATATTGAATAAGTATTACGGTTTTTATTATTTTGGCAAATATATACGGCTATCCTGAGCAGCGTGACGTGGTGGCCAAATCGCGAAGTTCCAAGCCTGGATTCACCTTAAATGTAAACTGAATTTCAGCATATATTACCGCACTTTTTTCTCGGTTCATAGTGAACGGTGACAAGAAGAGGGCGAATAAAGGATGGCGAAAGGGCACGACAGCAGGGATTGTGTTTTTGAGCGGCTACCACTTGGAAAACGGTTAATCACGTGGCGCAAAGGCCCGCAAGAGAATCGCTCAGGGAGGGAGGGAAGCGAGTAATGGAGTTTGAACAACTCGAGTGCCCAATAAAGAGTATGAATACGGCCAGTTAATTTTGTTTGGATATCGTAACGCACGCCGACAAAAAGGATCCACAATTTATCGTCGGGGCTTTGCCATGTTTTTCATGCGCCATCAAATAGAACCCCCGCACAGTGCACACTGAAAGGAAAATCTCGGTGTATTTACTAAGAAAAGCGTAAAATTACCAAGAATTCAGGGTTCTATTTGATCCTAGTTTTTTCTTGGTAAAATTACCGTTTATGCAATTGGTAATTTTACCGAGAAATATCGGTAAAATTATTGAACTTTCTCGGTAATTTTACTGGACCCTCGTAAAAACGCCACTATGTTTTGTCGACCGTGATAGAATTACCGAGATAAAATGGCAAAGTTACCGGGTATTGATCACCAATAAAAGTGGTATCCTTACCTGAAAAAAACAGTAAAAATACCAGTTTTTAGGTAAGCTTACCAGTGTGTCTTGGTAAAATTACCAACAATTGGTAAAAAAAGTGAGATTGTAAAGGTACCAACGGACCGTGGTAAAAACGCCGAGAATTTTTTTTCAGTGCAGGCAGCCCGAGGACAACGTATTTTAAAGAACTTTTAATAACAACCCAAGAAATATTTTATTTCTGATCTAGTGCACAGTTAAAAAATTGTGTGTTTATGGTTACTTACCATAAGTATTTTAAAAGGTACTAAATTTTTTAAAATCACGATGAGCGCATCGGCAATGTCTAAAACGCACTCCTTACTTCACAATTTGCATAAAAAATTTGCGTTTTTTCGAGCTTCCCGCCACAAAAACGATACCATGGCACAGCTGAGCATTTCGTCATAGAATTCATTCCATCCTACCCTTGCTCACAACCCTACTACGCAATATTCAACATAGTCCACGCCAATCCACCAAGACACATGTGACTGGACGGTGATTCTAACCATCTGATAATAATCGGCTTTTTTACATTCATATTTTTTTCGCGTTGATAGATATCCGCTTTGATTGACCTCGTGCTTCGGCCATGTTGAGCATGGATTGAATGGCACGACTCCTCTAACGATTTCTTTCACCCGTGCCGTAGTATCCTTTTTGAAGCCACAAGCTTAGAAAAAACGCAAATTTCTTACGCAGATTGTTAAGTTAGGAGCGCATTTCAGAGTTTGCCGATGCGCTCATCGTGATTTTTGAGACATCATGAATATAAAACAGTTCTTATTTTTGCTCCACGGAGAAAAAAACCTCGTGCGTGGGACCTGAAGTTTAGGTCATATGGATCTCTGAAGTTTTCAGATTGAGCATCTGAACACTTAAGGTCTAGCTGTCGAGGTTCGGATCACACATCTAAAACTTCAGTTCTCACTTCTGAAGTACTTCGGTTTTCACATTCGAAAAACTTCGGTTCTCACATCTGAAGTACTTCAGATGTAAGAACTGAAGCACCTCAGATATAAGAACTGAAGTTCTAGATGTCAGACCTGAACTTCGGCAGCTAGACCTTAAGTGTTCAGATGCTCAATCCGAAAACTTAAGAGATCCATATGACCTAAACTACGGGTCCCACGCTCGAACTTTTTTTCCTCGTGTCTACCAATAGTTTGCAACAGGCCCATTCATGAACTAACATAACGAACGCATAAAAAATTCTCGGTTTCAAACGAAAATTGCATATCCGATCATTGTGCGCCGGGGTTTTGAGCAGTTGTGCGCTGTCAAATCTCCGCAAAACTGCAGTGTCCATCGCGAAAAAGTCTCGGATTCTCATGAATTTCGGAACCGCGGACGGCATATAACCACCGGGCGCTGAATCATTCCGTGCGATTGCGATCTAATTAATGCAAGTGGAGTATTTGCAGCCGTAATTAACGAGTACTTAAGAGAGCTGTAATAGATGCAGGAGGGGAAGGGTAAGGGTGTCATACTCCATCTTATTTCTGCTGTGGGGTTCTTTATTTAATTAGGGACAATGGCTCGACGTCATCGCGTGGAAATGATTTATGTACTCCTAGAAAAATTGGATCGGGCTGATTTAGGAACTACGTCATAGTTTTATTTCGAAGTTCCGATGGTTCGAATGTAAACAGAACACTGGAAAAAAAACACATTGGATCTAGAGTCCAGACTCTTAACATCATTGACAAGATAAAATACTCTTAATTCAATCAGAATCTAGCTTAAATCACGGACCAAGCCTCTTAATTTAAGCGGATTTCGTTTTGATTCAAGAAAAAATCCGATTGAATCAAGATTATTTTTCTCACTATATTCTCACTGCGGGAAGTTTAAACAAACATTGAGTGTAGAATCTTAGGAAGTACATTTTTCGTGGGCCTTAAAAGGAACTTAGCAGTGTAAGTTTGGCAATAAATTCTTCAAAGGAATCAGAACGAGTTTCAGCTAAAGAAAAATGAGAAAAACAGGTAAATATTTACTGCAGGCCTTGCACATTTTAAGGTTGGTCCCTTCTTTAAAATTTGCAACATCGATTTTTCCCCGTATCTTTTTATTTTTGGCAGGCGGAAAATCATTTTAATATTTTTAAGATCAATTTTCAATTTTATTCTGTTGGGGTTTACTCCAAGATCTGTGAATATTGTCCTTTTCCTGATGCTCCATTAAACATTGGAATAAAATAAAAGTATCTTAGACCCTGAGTCCAGACTTTTAAAAAAATTGACGAGAAAAAATACTCTATATTCAATCGGATTTTTTATCGAATCAAGAGCCTCTTAATTTAAACGCATTTTCTTTTGACTGAAGCAAAAATTCGATTGAATCAAGTATATTTTTCCTCGTGAAATTTTTCAAGAGACTGGAATCTGGATTCAAGAGTCCTTTTTTTCGGCGAAGGCTCACTTAAAAAAAACCTCCCTTAGTCGCAGTGGAAACCATGCGGCAATACAGTGGATCGAGTCAATAGGAGAAGTCGGACAAAAATTAGAAACTTTATGCGCTTATATCTCAGTTTACACAACACATCTAGAATATAAAAGTGGTTTCATTGGTCTTCTCGTGAAATTTTCTTCTACAAACACCTCGAGATTTTTAAAGTGTGTTGAAATGAACATCAAAATTTGCAGTTTTAGTAAAAAATTTCATGTCCGTCCTCTCCAATTGACTCGATCCGCACTGTACAGCGCCTAGCCAAGGAAAATCTTCTCAGGGAACGATTATCAGTACGACCACCCAATTTCCCAAAACTTGCCTAGCAAAGTGCTCACACCGGAATTCATCGATCATCATTCGGCAAAAAATAGCGTTGACTTGGTAATTTAATTTTCACCTCACTCGATTAGATTGCTCGGATCGTAAGTGCGGGGCCTGGAAAATATATCGACGTTGACCTTAACACCTCAGCCACTTGCCCAGTGATGACGAACACAATTGGCACAGTGGCACTGCAATTCCACTCGGCAACAGAAGTAGACGGAGCGGTGTAGTTTTAAGGTTTCCCCGTTGCATGGCTCAATTTGTAGGTCATTTAAATGTCCCACTGAATAGTGAATAGTGAATTGACCGGGCCCAGACGCATCTATGCCCCGTGGTTGCCGGTTTCATCGTAGAGCTCTCAATTTCACAAAATGATACAGGGTGTTCCAACCAAATGGGTGACACTTTTAAACATGCGGACGAGAAAAGTGCTTCAAATGAATTTCCGAAAATCCGCCGTGTAAAGCAAGAACGCCGGAATCCGTCAAGATTTTTCCTCGTTTTTTGGAACTTAACACTCTTTAAAAGAAGAATTGCATACACTGGAAAAAAAAACACATTGGATCTAGAGTCCAGACCCTCGAAAACATTGACAAGAAAAAGGACTCTTGATTCAATCAGATTTGAGCTTAAATCAAAAGGAAATCCGCTCAAATTAAGAGGCTTGGTTCTTGATTTAAGCTTAAGTCTGATTGAATCAAGAGTATTTTTTCTTGTCAATGTTTTTAAGAGTCTCGACTCTACATCCGATATGTGTTTTTTTCCAGTTTACTTATGCACCTCAAATTTTCAGGTTTAATTTTTGATAGTATTTGCGAAACAATTCTGTAAAAAAATTGCCCCAAGGCACACAAGTTTTTTTTGCTATAATACATTGTTTCCAAAAAATGTAAAATGGCGTTCACGGCGTTTACGGCGTTTTTGCATTGCACGGCAGAAATGTGCCCCTTCGTTGGCACGGGTTAATGGTCCAGTGCTACCAGTATCCGAAGATCTGGTCCAATTAATCATGAAAAACTAGCAGCTTTTCATGGAAAAGCATCAGAGCGAGAATTCGCCTTCAATTATTCGAATAGGCATAATGAGCTCCGTCGAGTTCGAATAATGGTATCTGTACATACGAACTGTATTTTGCAATGGACCACTCGACAATTCTAGAGTCCAGACTCTTGAAAATATTGACAAGAAAAATAATCTTGATTCAATCGGATTTTTTCTTGAATCAAAACGAAATCCGCTTAAATTAAGAGGCTTGGTCCGTGATTTAAGCTAGATTCTGATTGAATCAAGAGTACTTTTCTTGTCGATGTTTTTAAGAGTCTGGACTCTAGGTCCATTGTGTTTTTTTCCAGTTTAACTTCTAATAACCAAGATAATAATGTGATGGATGCATAAATTCAACCTTCCCGCTCATAAAAAAAATCCTAATCTACTTGAGTTAAATCGCACGATAAATGTCATCGTAACAGTCTGCGACATGAAAACACGACAACCTCAACATCAGTGCTTCGTTTCGGCTATTGCACGTTTTTTACACTTTAAAAATGGGTTTCACTAGGAGATGAAATTTTATGAAATACACTGGAAAAAAAGCACATTGGATCTAGAGTCCAGACTCTTAAAAACATCGACAAGAAAAAGTACTCTTGATTCAATCAGAATCTAGCTTAAATCAAGAACCAAGCCTCTTAATTTAAGCGGATTTCGTCTTGATTCAAGCAAAAATCCGATTGAATCAAGAGTAATTGTTCTTGTCAATGTTTTCAAGAGTATGCACTCTAGATCCAATGTGCTTTTTTTCCAGTGTAGCCCCCGTCAAATTTCACGATGCTATTTTTCATAAATTTTTCCCACCCTGTGGACATCATGTATATTTTTAAAGGGAATTTGTTAACGTCGAGTATTGGTTACCTCTTTAGCACGCCCACGTGCTCAGACTGGGGCTGCAGGAAAGTGAAGGGGGAGGCACTGGCACAGGTCACGGTTAATCCCTGTGCTATACAAGAGTACTTCACACTTTTGATCTGCCAATCTGGGCCCGTCGATCGAATCAATTTCGGCGTTGCAGCATCAATTAGATTAACAACGATACATCGGATTATGATTAATGGGCCTGTTGCAAACTTTTGCTAGAGCAAAATGAGGAGTTGTTTCCTATAGATAATGCCTAAAAAATCACGATGAGCGCATCGGCAAAGTCTGAAATGCACTTATAAATTCACAATCTGCGTAAGAAATTTGCGTTATTTTGAGCTTCCCGCTTCAAAAACGATACTACGGCACAGGTGAAGATTTTGTTAGAGGAGTCGCTCCATCGTCGGCGATATTCATCATGGCCGACGCTTGCTCGCAGTTCCGTGCGTGATTCGAGGAGAGTTCAAGGTCAATCAATTCGGGCGTGGAAAATATGAACGTTAACACACCGATTGTCATCTGGTCTAATGCTGTTCAGGTGTTATCTCGTCTCATCATACGTGTTTTGGCGAATTGGCGTCGGCCATGATGAATATTGCCGACGATGGAACGCCTCCTCTAACAAAATGTTCACCTGTGCCGTAGTATCGTTTTTGAAGCGGGAAGCTCAAAAAACCGCAAATTTCTTACGCAGATTGTGAAGTTATGAGTGCATTTCAGACTTTGCCAATGCGCTCATCGTGATTTTTGAGGCATTATCTATAAGAAACAAATCTTAGTTTTGATATAGCAAAAGTTTGCAACAGGCCCATTAGGGACTACAATTAGCTCATGTTAGAAACAGTATGTGCCAAAAGTTTTCATATGCAGGTAGATGATTTTCTGGATGAACCTGAAATTGTAGTTCCTTATTGTAAAATGTCGTCCAACTAATCTTATCCATTGTGACAGCCACCGGCGTCAACTTGGGGTTTTCTTTAAGTTTGCGGCTCATGCACGGAGAAAAAAAACCTCGTGCGTGGGACCCGAAGTTTAGGTCATATGGATCTCTGAAGGTTTCAGATGGAGCATCTGAACACTAAAGGTCTAGCTGTCGTGCTGTCGAGGTTTGGATCACACACCTGAAACTTCAGTTCTTACGTCTGAAGTACTTCGGTTTTCACATCCGCAAAACTTCGGTTCTCACACCTGAAGTACCTCAGATGTAAGAACTGAAGTTTCAGATGTCAGACCTGAACTTCGGTAGCTAGAGAATAAGTGTTCAGATGCTCAATCCGAAAACTTCAGAGATCCATATGACCTAAACTTCGGGTCGCACGCACGAAGCTTTTTTCTCCGTGTGGACTTCTTCACCAGTGGCGGGGCGTGAACGACCGATTATTGATATTTCCCCATTTGAAGCTGTGGGAAAGAATCTATTTATTATAGAGGTGCTCGTTGCGAACACTCTATTAATCGATCTTTTTCCATATGTTTAAATGGCAGATCAACCGATGTATCTCAAAGTATGCCACTCCACTGTTCTGTACCAAAATGTAACTTTCGATTAAATTGGAGGAGCATCGTAAATGTATTAGCGAGCCTGGGCTGTTGAATCCTTATCAAACGTTTGTGATTGATTAATATAGCATTGCCAAGCCCAAGATACGGATTTATCGATCAAGTTTGTTCCGTATCGATTCAATAATCGGTCCGCTGCCATCCTAAAAGAAACGCGCCGTATGAACATTGGAGTATTGCTAAGTCTTCCCTCCTAAAAAGTGCATTCAAAAAGAAAATTCATTAATCTAATTTCTTAGTTTCTTGTCAAACTCTCAAATGGATTGCGTCAAGCAGAAAGGAACTAAGCGACATCAGCTTTTGCCAAATTTAATCGGGCAATTTAATATTTTACATGAGAACGGTTGCGAGAATTTTTGTGAAAATGTTAGTGAATTTTCTGCGTGGTGCGAAGCAATTGCCCTAAAATTTTCAAAGAAAACATCTCAAACGTAATGTGGTAAAAAATTCAATTGCCTACTTAAAGGCATTGACTGATGTGGCTTGGTTCCTTTCTACCAAACGTGGTCCAAATAATTGTTGCGGGTTGCATTTGTAGCCCCTAAAAATTATGAAAATTCCGCGATAAAGTAAATCTAACCAGCAAAATGTTTCAATCCACGAAATTTCATCTCTCTACTGTCGACGTCGTACTCTCTGTTTTTCGACGCAGGTCTGAGAGAGCGCGATGCGCTCTTTGCGGGTTGGGCCGCATAGAGGCCCGGGGGCATACTGTCATTCTAAGGCAGAACGCCGTAAGAACATCCGAGAATTGCCAACTTTCCTTTGATGAGATGTTTATTCTTGAGGCAAGTTATAATCATTTTTCCTTGAAAATTTCAGGAACTTAATTTGAAATTGCGAACGAAATTATCTGAATAATCGGGATAAAAATATCAATATGTTTATCAGGAAATTCGTGTTTTAATAAAGGAAATTTGACAACGCTTGAAAGTTCATACGGCGTTTTTCCTTAGCACGGCAGCATAGCCCCCTAGTATTGTATCCCTGGCAGTGACCAACCGCTAGGGTTGGGGCAAATTGCACCCAGCCAGCCAGTCAGCCACTCTCCTCCCGCGCTAATGAAGTAATCTCGTGGTCTAGTGCAAAATCGACTGCAACGTTCACAAGTCAGCGGCGTGGTGGGGCGGTTTTCCTGGGGTGGCGGCGTGAGGCTCTCAAAATTTAACGCTCCCTGCGCGGGTCGTGATGGGTTGCATATCGTTAAAATCGAAGGCGAACTGCGAAGAGAAATGAGCGGATTGACGCGCTGCGACGGCTCCTCGCCAATTGCAGCTCCCGAGACCGAGGGCGCTGTTGTCAGGTTTTCGATGATATGATCTTGGTCAATGGGAGCTGGAGTAGAAAGAAGAGGGGTTCCTTTTAGAAAATGGTCCAAAAACCACTATTAGTGCATTACAAAAATCTTAAATACTCCCCTAATGGACCACTAGACAAAGTACGAATTTTAGCATTCTAATACATGTTTCTCCACCAAAATTTCACGTAAAACACGATGTACACAACGAAAATTACCGAAATCAACTCCTTCCAAAGATATTTAATTATTCTTGGTGCTTGAATTGAAACCACCCGTTCATGAAAACTCAATGCACTACGTGATTCACATCGCGCGCTAAACGTTATCATGAACGTCTCTGCGATAAAAAAAAATCTGGCAACCTCAATCTTGGCGCTTTGGCTCAGCTATAGCAAATTACTCATAGTTTGAAAAACACATGGTGGGAAATGAACATTGCTTGATTGAGAAGCTTGCTGAACCCGTTGTTATGCGCCATTTGACTTACGTAGAGCTTTGAGTTTCTTGTGAGCAGGCAGTTCAAATTCCTCGTAACCAATGTGAAATAAAAATGATAATATCTCTGTCAGGAGTTTTTTTTCAGTAATTTTCGTTGCGCGAATCGTGCTCTACGTGAAATTCTGTTTCAGAAACATGTATCAGAATGCTTAAATTCGTACTTTGTCTAGTGGTCCATTTTACAATTTCTATCAGAAACAGCGTTTCGTTTAAGCTTTCCCCTTTTAATACGATACTAAGGCACCGGTGAAAATTTCGAGAGAGGGGTCATTTCATACAACCCTTACGCACTAGGATGCTGCGCAATATTCAACATGGCCGATGCCAACCCGCCAAAGCACACGCGTGACTAGACGGTATTTTATCAACCGGCGCACAGTGGATCGAGTCAATAGGAAAGGTCGGACATAATTTGGAAACTTTAAGAGCTTATAACTCCGTTTTTAAAAAAATTTAAACTTCCAAATGTGGTTCCATTGGATTTTTCGTGAAATTTCCTTCCAGAAGCACCCCTTATACATCAAAATGTGACGAATTCAACATCAAAACTTGCAGTTTTAGTCAAAAATTGTATGTCCGACCTCTCTGATTGACTCGACCCACCGTGCGGCGTGAGTATATTTCCTCACCTTCCCTTGCGTTGAAAAAGACCATTGTGCTTCCTCTTGATTTGCGTGCGGAAACGCCAGGCATGTTGAATGTCGTGTAGCATCCCAGTGAGCAAGGGCTGGATGGAACGACTTCTCTTACGAAATGTTGCCTCTATAGCACAGGTGAACATTTTGTACGTGGAGTCGATTCATCCATCCCCTGCACACTACACACTATCAATATAGTCGACATCAATCTGCCCGATTCGTGTTCTGTATTCTACGAAACATTTCGAGAAGGAATGGTGGTTTTCAAGTTAAACAAATGTATACTCATACCTTTTAAAACGCCCAAAATCGAAAAATCGCTCATTCTCGTTGGTTTCGTATAGCAGTTTGAAACAGCGTTCCGATTCTGCAATGTCCGATTGTTATTGGCCCGAGATTTTGCGGAGACTATAAGCGGTATGTTAATGTTGTTGGCGGCACTCAATGTTAATTATTCAGTTGTTTTTAATTCGCCTTCAATTGCGTTTGCAGCAATTGTTGTGTAGAAAATGTTGGGCGTGCTGATCTTAGTCCATTACGTACCCAACTCTCAGTAGGCGTTTTATGTGCGCAAATAGCGCACTCTGTTGGAGATTGAACGAAGTAAGGATTGATAGATTCTTTCAAGCTCTACTTCTGTTTTTCTCGAACAGGGTGTGCTACTTGCGCACATGAAACGCCTTCAAAGATTCACTTATGTAATATGCTAAAATCGCCACGCACAGCATATCCGTGACAACAATTGCTGCCGACGGAACTGAAGGCGAATTGCTTGCGCTCATAAAACACTTTTAGAGAGTCGTGTATGTAATGATCTGAAATCCGCTACGCGCAACATATTCGTGACAATAATTTCTGCAGACGCAGCTGAATACAACCATTAGATGGGCCTGTTTCTACCATGGACCTGTTGCTGACGCTACCGCGTGGGCAATTTGTGAGGGAGCACTATGGTCATTATCATCGCGAGAAAAATATAAATACCAACACGCCGGTTGATAAAATCCCGTCTCGGCAAGTGTGTTCTGGCGGGTTGGCGTCGGCCATGTTGAATAATGCGTAGCATCCTAGGGTGAAATGTCCACCTGCGGCTTAGTATCGTTTTTGCAGCAGGAAGCTGAAAAAACGCATGCTCCTTGCACAAATTGTGAAGTTGGGAGTGTATTTTAGACTTTCTTGATTGATACATTATCACGAAATATGCGCTTTACAAGTTTGTTTTTTTTTAAAGAGGAAAAAATCAAGCCAAAAAATGTAATGAATTGCCGAGACACACAATCAAGAAATCCTCAGTTTTTTCAGTGTATTCAAAGACATCCCTTCAAAGTTCGTGAATATCGTAGCACTAATCTTTGTCTATGCTCACAAGCTACAATTCTTGCAAACTGGCGGGTTACTACAGGTCCAGTTACACGATCAAATTGAGCCATCAAATTGGGCCTCGCATCCCCTCAGCCTCAGGTCTTTTTCCACCGATCAGAGCTTTAGTTTGATGGCTCAATTTGATCGTGTAACTGGACCTTAAGAGCTGCCAAATCCGACAACATCATTGGCGTCACCGAGGACTATTGGGAAACGTCATTCGGCCGTTGAATCTGAATTAACACCCCTGTAACACTGTAACAGCCGCGCCATTTAACTTGCCGCAATCTAATTTACAATTTAACCGGCGCATTAAACCGCCATTCCGAATCGGGAGATCGATCAACTCCACACTCGCGGCTGAATATCTCGCGCATTAAAAGTATCGAAAATCGATGTATCGTATCGATTCGCACCTGTTCAGGTTCTCAGTGTCGCAGTCGGAATGACCGCTGGTGCTGAGGACAAGTAACCAGAATGGCCGCAAATTCTCAAATGCATTGTTCATCCGTTGCTTTGATAGGGCCATCAGAATTCAGCTGACATCGCACATGCTCTCGGGTATCAATTAATTATTCGAGACTTATCGTTACAGGGGGCTGATTATTGACATTGCTAGATAAAACGATAGACAAAGAAGTCAAACTGAAAATAAAGCGATCCTATTGGTGCAATAGACAAAGGTGGTAAGGAATAGACTAACTAACGGCTACCCACGAGAGACCCTGTAGTTGGTCTATCAGTTTTCCCCTTATTCCAAAGCAACCAAAGGTTTCAACCAATAGGATCGCTCTATGTTCCCTATGTCCTCTTTTTCTACCGCTTTGACTATCAATTTCAATTGGACTGCATTTTGCAATTTGGAACCATAAATTCTAGCCCGGTTTAACAACAACGTATGTGCCATTAGTTTCCCTATGCACATAAGTGTTTTTCCAGTTGAGCCAGATTTTATAGTTGCAAATTGCAGAATGCAATCCAATTTAATATCAGTTAGCAGCAGCTATCCAGTTTTGGCAATGTCATTTGCGATCCCATGGGTGCAGGACATTCCGTCAATGAGTTGTAAGATCCGGTCCGTATGAAAAATTATAGTGACAATATCGAAATGTAATAAAGATAGAAGGGGAGTGTCCCTGATATAAAAAAAAAAAAAAAAAAAAAAAAAAAAAAAAATATCGAAATGAGAAAATTGAGAGAGAAGGAAGTTTTGTTATGGTAACTCACTCGTTACTTTCTTCTCAGAGGAGTTTGTTAGGAGGTGTAGTTATGGTAACTCATTTTTTGGAAACACAATTCTGGAATACACAGATGCTAGAATTTAGTAAGTTTTTCGATTACCGCTCTCTTTTTGTCGTCGTAACTCGATTTGTTTTGCGAAGGAAATTCGTGCTTTTGAAAGGTGCCATCAATCATAATACGATGGGGTGCCTTCGATCTCGTATAATTCTCTGCAGTACCTCCGTGGCGAAATAGTAGATCGAAGCGCCGCTGCGCGCGGCACGTCAGCGCCGTCGCGAAATTATCGTACACAGGAAAAATCTTAGAAACTTTAGCTGAGGCAAATCAAAAGGTTTCTCCGGTTCAGGTATAACAAGATGGGATTTTCTTGAAAGATAGTTAAGTCCTGTTGCACCAAAGAGGTGTCGAGAGTTTTGGTGAATTTTTCCTCGTGGATTTGACGCTCCCCCATTTTTACAAAAAATCTCAATGGACCACTAGACCCTAGGGCCTGGCCTGGGACACCTGGAACAAATAAATTGTACATTCTGACTCTAACTCTGCCTCAGAGTTCGACTCACCCATAGGATTTAATAATCCACAAGTTAAAATGTATATATAGTCTAGTTTAAGTGTACTTCTAAAATTTAAAATACTTAATACTCTATGTAGGCGTAATTCAAGAATAAATTAAAAACAAAAATATTGGAATTTTACGTAAAACATGATTCTTGCATCGGAAATTACTGAAATAAACTCCGTATTAAGATATTACCGTTTCTATTTTACATTGGTTACGGGAAATTTGAATCGCCGGTCACAAGAAACGCAATACTCCACGTGTGTCGAATCGCGCACTACAACGGTTTCGGCAGGTTTTTCAATCGATCACTATTCCTTTATCACCCATTTTTGTTCAAAGTGCAAACAATTTGCTATGGCTGAGCCAAAGCGTCAATATTGAGATCGTCATATTTTCGTATCGCAGATACTGCGACGGTAACGTCCAGTTTGCGATCTGACGTACGCAGACCATTGTGTTTTCAAGAGCGGGAAGTTTGAGTTCACGCGTCAAGAAACATTAAATATATTGGTTTGGAGTCACTTTCAGTCATTTTCGTTCCACAAATCGTGCTCCCTCTTAAATTTTGGTTAAGAAGCATGCATCAGAATCCTTAACTTCGTACCTTGTCTAGTGGTCCATTTTTCATATATTTTTCTCCGTTAGCAGAAAGGAAAGGAGCCACATCAGCCATTGCCACACTCAATGGGGCAATTTCATTTTTTTCATGAGAACGGTTGTGTGGATTGCTGTGCAACTTCGATTGAATTTTTTTTACACTACGCAGCAAATTCCTTTAAATTTTCAAAGGAATCCGCACAAACATTCTCTCGTAAAAAATCTAATTGTACTGCTATAGTTGGCAATAACTGATGTGGCTTAGTTCCTCTCTGCTAAACGCTGTCCAATTTGACCCTGATTTCCCGAAGAGAATAGAAACTCGGTTTACTCGCCGTGTTATTTGGGACGTTTATGCTTCACACTGCCGTGTTAAGGAAGAACGCCGCATGAACATTCGAGAGTTGCCGAATGTCCCTCGATAAAACATGTGTTTTTGACAACATTCATGCATATTTTCCCTTGAAATTTGCAGATATCTTAGATTAAATGGCGCCCAAAATTGTCTGAAAATTTTAGAAAATAATATTCGCAATGGACCACTAGACAAGGTACGAATTTCAGCATTCTGATACATGTTTCTCAACCAAAATTTCACGTAGAACACGATGCGCACAACGAAAATTACAAAAATCAACTCCTCGAGTTGGATTCAGTAATTTTCATTGCGCAAATCGTTCTCTACGCAAAATTCTTGTTAAGAAACATGTATCATCAGATTGTTTAAATTCGTACCTTGCCTAGTGTTTCATTCTCCCAGTGAATTCGGTTTCTATCGGAGGAAACTTGCCAACGTCTGGAGGCTCATACGGCGTTCTTCCTTATCACGGCAGCATAGCCGACGTTTTTTTTAAAAAATATAAATTGCGGTTTGCGGAAGGGCAGAGGGAATTTTTCACGGAGCACAGACGAGAACCTCCAGCGGTGGTGTTCTCCTTTTGAAAGCGACATAATGGCGCTTATCTCTCGCTTAATAGTGGTTTATTTCTCAACGCGCCCGCATTATAAAAGTTCTGTCATATCGCGCTAATCTCGCTCAAGATACGAGCATGGCATCGGCGCGGCGCCCGCAATTAATAATTATTTACTTTATGCAGTTCTCAGTGAGTTTCACGATGATTTCCGCTGAAACTTCGACCGCCGCGCGTCCTGTAACTCATAAGATAAGATATGAGATAAGATATTTTTTACTCAAAAAGTAAAATATAAAATAAAGAACATCGTTAATCTGCCCGGCAAATTGGGGTGCCCAATTATTCTGCCGGATCAGACATACAATTAAATTCACCTTTTATACAATTAGGCTCCCACCTCTGCATGTACTAAATTACCTAAGTAAAAATTATGAGCATCAAGGTTCCTGTTTTAATCCTTATTTCATTATTCATAGATGCTACTCCAATAATGTTTAATTAAATTAAACTGATAATAATAGAAAAATGAGAAAAAACAGAAAAGAGAGAGAGAGAGCAAAAAAAAAAAAAAAAAAGAAAAAATATATAGCTTTTAAAGTTTCCAAATCATGGCGGACCTCTTCAGACGTTTTTTCCTGCAATTTAATCTAAAATGTCTGAAAAATTAAAGAATTATATGCGTAAACTTCTTCAAAAATGAATATTTTATCTGCGGGATATTTTGCACCGTCTGGAGGCTGATATGGTGTTTTTTCCGGAGTCCGCGGCCGAGTTTTCGGGGAGTGCTAATCTCCAGTGTCGTGGCGTGAGTTGCGATATATCGATTGTTATGCCATTTAAACCTATGGTAAAGAATCGATTATTAAGGTGTTCCCTGCGAACACCCTGTCTATCGATCCTTTTCCATAGGTTTAAATGGCATAACAATCGATATATCACAAAGCACGCAACGCCACTGCTAATCTCGTCCGATCAGAGCTCATGAACAATATTGAAATACGCTCGGTGTTAACGACCGTGTTTCTAAGTTTCAGAATGGTGGCGTGGCGCGTCTTGCGCTATATCGATTAATCTGCCACTTAAACATATGGAAAAGGATCGTTAACCAGGGTGCTCGCCACTGAGACCGTAATAATCGATGTTTTACCATAGCTTCAATTGGGGCATTATTGATATTCGATCATTCACGCCTCGCGCCACTATTTCAGAACCCCTTCCTAAAGATGGAAATGAAACTAACCCCGAACCGTTGATTCGGTCGATAGCTCAACGTTTCAATATTGATTTCGTCACGCGTCAATATTTCGTGTATGTAGGCATGTACATCCTATGCTACACGGTGCCTGCTGGACGCTGGGAAGCAGAAACAATAATTAGTATAATGTTCGTAAATAGTACCTATTTATAAGCTTAGTTAAGAGTCCACCGACTCACCAGCTCATATTTTAATCACTCTTATTTTATCAATAACCTAAAAACAGTTAATACTTTTGTAGTTCTGTTGTATTTGCAAAATAGAAAAAAAAAAAAAAAAAAATATTTCGTCGTCCCTCTAGCGTGAGGACGTATCTCAATTTCCACGTGAGCCCTGTTTTAAATATAAATCCATGCTCTCTAGGGCTCATGTGGAAATCAAAAGATACGCCCTTACGTCAGAGGAGCGACGATTTCACTGCATGACACCTCAAATTCACGAGATTTTACTTTTTCGCATTTAGACATCGATACGTGAAGAGTGGAAATTCAAAATCTGGAAAGTGTCATCCGGTATTGCTAAAATTGTGCATCTTGCTCCCGTAGCGTAAAAGGACCTGAATACTTCCCTTCATCAAATTTTAGCAAATAAATATTCTATGAATTTTGACCTTATAGAAACTGGTGCTCAATCGTAGCAACACCTGGTGGCACTTACCAGGTTTTGAATTTATGCTCTTCCTATAAAAAAGATAAAGAGCACTTAATGAAAAGATTCTCAGGTTTTGATTTTACTTACTCAGAGGAGGAATAGAGGAACATACATATTTTGACAAGCTCGTTTCCACACCACCTTAGGAGAGCCCGATCAGGTAGAGGATACGGTGCTGCTCCTGGAGGTAGAGCTTACGGCGCGTTTTTTTTAACGTGGTGTCGCCAAGAGCCCTAATCCACGGGGAAGGGAAAAGGAAAAGGGAGAGGAAAGAGGGAGAGGGAAAGGGGAAGAGGAAACAAAAAAATACACTCACCAACGCCGATGCATCTCCACCTGTCACTTCTCCATGCCGTTTTTGATACTCCTAAAAACAGCTGTGCCCGCAGAAGACGAAAGTAGCGCCCTCCGCAACTGATTGTGGAGGAGGAATAAAACGGTATCTTACCTTCGGTTGCGGCATCCAGCAGCAGCAGCAGCACCTGGAACAGAGAATAAAAAAAAGAAAAGAAAGAAAAGAAGGGAAAAAAAAATAAAAAAAATGCGACGATCCCGGTACGATGGCACCCAGCAGCAGCACCTGAAACAGAGAATAAAAAAAAGAAAAGAAAGAAAAGAAAGGAAAAAAAAAAAAAAAAAAAAAAAAAAAAAAAAA